>JAJMBS010000006.1:0-506258 GCA_030572775.1 [Lipomyces] yamanashiensis
ACACAATTTTTGCGAAATATTCCAAGTGGACATACATCTCATCGATGTAGATCCGTTCAATTTCCTTCCTTTTCTGAGTATAGCTTTCTGGATTTTCATAGGTTTTTGCTGAGTCTTGTACTGAAGCAGGAGTGCATGGCATGCCTCGACTGCTGTTGTGTGTGTGATAATAAAGTCATAAATTAAATCTACTAGACATTGCTATTCCAATTCATGGATGTAAGCCTGATTTTATTCTCATAAATTATTTCTGTCCTGGCTGAGATTCAAACTGGGACCTCACACACTGGGTTTTAGGGAGTGGCTGAGAGCGCACCACTATGCCAAGGAGCCTGTTCCCTGCAGGTTGGCACTTATCAAGAAGCTTCAAGGCTAGCCACACTAGTATGCCTACAAATGAATTATGCAAAGATGAATTACGGACTTGGGTCTCAGTGAAGGAAGCTAGTTGGGATTATAAATGTACTTAGGTGAGGAAACTAGATGACACAATAGTTTAGTTATCCTTGAAAGTCTAGCTGTATATTTTTTGTCTTGAAATCAAATGGCAGACCCGAGCCAGCATGTTATGCATAGTTGTAAACCTTATTATGAGCAAGTGTTTAATATGCCAAACATAAAGCTAATTTATACAGTAAAACTCTAAATTAATGCTGATGTTGTAAGGCTTATGCACAAAGGCATAAATTTGAAACAGAATTACTAGTCATTGTGCTAAGTTGATACTCATTTATTGATTACAACATTTGCAGTAACACTGCTAAGCAATGATCTAAACCCAAATTTGTAAAATTATTATGCATGTGGCTGAAGAGGGACTTGTGGAAAATAGAAATGCCCAGCACAACAAATGGGTAAAATTGCATTGATGTTAATTTTTGAGTTTGAATTCAAATGATGAAACTGTGGCCTATCAGTCAATTTGTGTTCTGAAATTTAAAATCAGAGGTTTTAGAAATGTTACCACAGATATAAATAGAATTTTTGTCTCAGGTTTCTAGTAGCCTGTAAGAATCCACTCCAGTCATAGTTCTGGTATGCTGCATAATGTCTAGTTGTTGAGTAGCACATCTGGATTTTGGGAATTTTTGTAAGGCATTTATTTGATACTAGGTATTATATAACTACTTTAATTCATTGCTTATGAAGAGTATGTGGAAGCAAAAATTCAAAAGGTAGAGGCAGATTACTCTGACTGGGCTTGAGATATTGCAAGAGCTGTCACAGCTCAGTAGTTTAGTGCTGGCAAAAATGTGGATAAGATAGTAGCTCATAATTCATAATATCTTGCTTGAAATAGGCTACGGATTTGGCTAAACTGTGAGAAAGTCTGCTTAGACTTGCCTCCCGGCCAGTGCAGGACTGAGAAGTAGGCAGTCATGGCATCATGGAACTGGTTTGTGGAAGTTAGGCATTCATAGCCTGTCTATATTTGCTCATCAGCTTAAACTGATATCTCGTGGAAAGTGCATGTAATTTGGATGCCTGTATGGAAATAGCAGAACTAACACATACAAGCTGTTTTGTGCACTTTCCCTCTAACTGCCAGGAGTTGGCATAAGTCATGTTCTGTAGCGAGGACAATTATTAGCCTCTACTCTTATTTGAACATACCACACCATTACTTATAAGTACTTGCATCATGAATTCAGTATAAACGGGTACAAGTTTGTTTACATCTATTATACTATATAGAGCCACTGGGGGTTGATGATGATGATGAAGTCTAGTTTATTGTCTACTTAAAACACCTGATGTTATGGTTGACACTAGAGCCACTGGGGGATATGACAACTGGAATAGGCATGTACAGCAAGGTGATGCAGTGTTTTTATATAGTACACTAATTTTGGCCAAACAGACAAGGATTTCTATGCATGATAGAGAAGATGAAAAAATGCCGCTTCAAAGTTTGGAGTCTGCTAAGTGAAAAATTAATTAAGAGGATATATGACCAATTTTTTGCAGAAACAACAGCAGCTGATTGATAATAGCAAAATCAATACTATCTCATCTGTCATCTGTCATTTGTCATTGCTCATTATATATGAGCAGACCACAAATTGAGAACAGCAGATGTGCAGAGAATCATGCAAGGCACAATATTTGGTCTTACATGCATGAGATACAAAGCACACCAAGCATGAATGAATCCATCATAAATTAGTTGGCCTAGAATTAGCTCTACTTTTGGTTTAGTCTAATGTGGACAGAAAGAGTAAATGATCTATTATGTGGTAGTCTATAATATTCCAAAATCCATGTAAGCTAATTGTTTACATACTTGGATAATTAGGGAGGATATATTGAGTAAAAAAATTTTTTCAGAGGCAATTCATCAAGTTAAGCACATCTTAGAATTCAATTGCTTGCAACATATCAGTCCGTTGAGCTCTAAGTTTATGTGGCCAGACTACAGTAGTCTGATTTGATTGAATTGACCCAGATTATTGGCAGGGTGGACAGCTGGCAGCTAAATGCTTTGATGAAGAAGACACATTTCATTAAGCACAAACTTGAATCTAAACTTGTGACGCTATCTAATACTGCAACTTTGATGTTGAGCTTTCAAATTATTCTGCAATGCCAAGTACATTCCATGCTTGTCTTCTTCGCATTTTTGGAATCATCAGGATGCAAATAATAAGTAAAACTGGCACATTTTTTGATAGATCCATATATTTATTTCTTGTATCAGCTGCAGAAATTGATACATCATTTAGTTCTAGCTCATCATAAATCTCCAAGGCTCGCAAATACAAGTGGGTGGCTTCTCAGAGAAACTGTAGTGCTTAAAACTCATGGAAGTCTAAGGATAACAGGCTACCTAGCATCCTTGCCTTCACGAGCCTGTGATAGTGTGCTTCAAGTAGTATTGTAATACCACTAGTCAAGTATCTTAACCATCTAAAGAGATTTATCTCAACTAACAGCAAATAAACTGTGACATCAATTTTTTGCAAGATATCATCATGGTATAATTCCATCTTACAAACACTGATGTAAGGACTGCCAGTAGTTTGGTTTTCATGTACCGTGATCATGATTAACCTTCGATACAAATAGATCATAGCCACAGCAAAGAGATACACATGGAAACAGTGTAAAGTTCATCACACATGTTTCTGCTTGAACAATGGTCATAGTAGTGAGTCCTAAATATAATAATACAAAAAATTTTTAAAAAAAAGATTAAAACAGATCAAATTTGTTCAGCAAATTGATGAAGCAGAGTAATTCCAGCAGAAGAAATATAATCTGAATAAATAAATTAATAATATTTTTTTGAATCTATAAAATGAAATAGTGTTGCAGTAAACAGAGAAGATGTCCAGTTCAGATTTGTGTTCAGCTCCAGTAGATTGTTGCTCATCATTGTTGTTCAACCTTCTTGTCACCCTTTTTCTAGTTTGTAGGTATCACTAGAATGATCAGATTTCTTACATCAGTTCCTTCTTTGATCGTTTTCTGCTAGATAACTATATCAAGTTATTCATTTTTCGAATTGAACTGTGCAACATCAATCCTAAACAGCACAAGAAACCAAATACTACCGTCAACAATTGGAGTGGTGTGCAGCATGCAGCTATGAATATCAACAGATTGGAACAACACTGCTTTAATTGAATGCTGCTCGCTTCTTTTTCTGCAGTATACCACTAAGTTCCATTCGTCTTAAACAAAGCATTATTCATTAAGGGAAGCTCTGGAAATAGCAGAAAGAACAAATTTCAAGAGAGAAACACAGTGTCCTTGTTATCTACAGATAAAGCCTGCATGCAAAGAGAGTTTTTCTAGAAGTTTAGTTGTGATTAAATCACGCATTGATCACAGTGTGATGCGGACAATGAAAGTCTGATCTGCAGAATGAAGGGGTAGTTTCACTGATTGGGCTTAGTGTCGCGGGGAGTTCTGTAGCAGTGACGTCATTGACTATCTAATGCAATAACTACATAAGAGTCTGATCTTCGCTCTTTGTTTGTTCACTTGTTCTTAATCCTCGTCGACTGAAGTTCTGATTGCTCAAATATCTTCACTTTCAAAAACTACTTCAATTGTACAAGCAATGTCTTCGACTACTCTGCCCGCTACCATGAAGGCTCTCCGGTAAGTAGACAATCATGATTCGCATTTCAATTGACCGCTCGCGCTGATCTAATTGCGTTTGTGTGACAGCTACGAGAAGCCTCTTGTTCACGCCGTTGTTGAGGTGCCATTGCCCAAGTTGCGCGATAACGATGTCATGATCAAGGTTGCAGCATGCGGTGTTTGCGGAACTGATCTTCACATCCACGAGGGAGAGTTCATTGCTCGCTTCCCGCTCATCCCAGGTCACGAAGTCGTCGGAACCGTCGCTGCCATTGGCAAGGACGTCAAGGACTTTGAGCTTGGTGATCGGGTAGTCGCTGATAACTCAGAGCTGTGTGGAGAATGCTTTTACTGTCGCAGAGGAAAGGCATTGCTGTGTGAGCACTTCAATGCCCATGGTGTGACAAGTACGTAATCAGCGGTTTTTCCAATTGCTATCTTCTCTGAAAATCAAACTAACTTGTATTTACAGTGGATGGAGCTTTTGCTGAATACTGCGCCTACCCTGCTGGAAAGGTTTTCAAGATCACGCATCTGTCTCCTGTGGATGCCACTCTTCTTGAGCCTGCTTCTTGCGCTGCTCACGGACTTGAGAAGATTCGTCCTGACATCGGTTCAAGTGTATTGATGTTTGGTGCTGGCCCTACTGGTTTGGTGCTGGCCCAGCTTCTGCGCAACAACGGTGGTTGCCATGTTGTTGTTGCTGCCAATGCTGGAAAGAAGATGGCGCTTGCAAAGAAGTTGGACTCCGCCGATGTTTACATTGAGCTGGATCGTAAGAGCCCTGAGGCTCAACTTCAGAAGCTGAAGGACGAGAACAAGTATGGATTTGATATTGTTGTTGAAGCCACTGGCAGCCCTAAGATTTTGGAGAATGCGATCAATTACGTACGCAGAGGTGGTAAGCTAGTTGTGTACGGTGTGTACAGTGATTCAGCCCGCGTTTCATGGCCACCTAGCAAGATTTGTGAGATTCAACATACATCTTATTGGATACATTAGACTGAACATAAAGCTAACAACGATTTTTCTAGTCGGCGATGAGATCACCATCATCGGATCTTTCTCTGAAACTTACATGTTCCCTACTGCCATTGCCTATCTGGATGGGCCAAAGCCTAAAGTTAAAGTTGGTGGAATTGCTAACAAGACATTTAAACTTGAGCAGTGGGAAGAGTGCTTAGAGGCGATGCGCAACAAGAGCGCTATTAAGGCCGCCATTGTGTTCGATTGAAAGCTCAGGGAAAAGCTGTAGAGTGGTTATGGGTGGGTGAGTCCAGATAGCTACAGCACTATATTAATTAATTTTAAAAATTATATAATGGGATTGTTTGTTTGTTCCTCGTGCAATATACGACAGGATTTACTGGAATGTGTTTCCGTTTCACTGATCTGTGAGTTGCATAATGTAATAACTTAGTACCAGCATCCCTAGCACTGTATCAGCATATCAAGTAGCAGTCCTTGATCCCATCTTCTGCATGTCTGGAAAATCTTTTGAATATTATCCACTAACCAGCAATTCTGCCAATTATTTGATGAGTAAAAGTTTCTAGCATAAGAAGCATGATTTAGAAAATGTTTATAAGTAATTATATAATAGGTGGCGCTGATGGCGCTGGTGGCGCAGCAACATCAGACGTATTTTGCTGTCATTGCCAGGTCGAAGCTGTGGTGGACAGCTCCTCACTGACAGACGAGACCTGAGTCAACACACTATATCGTCAGTCATTATCAGCAGTGACCGACCAAACAGCCTGCAGATGGTTGCTCTTTTAGATCCATCACAGGCAGAGCCTGACAAAGATGCAGTTGCGTCGCTGCATCTGTCGTTGCTCATGGTCTCTGGCCTCCGCAGTGCGCTCACGCTCGATAGCAGCTACCTGGCCGCTCACGATCTCGATATGTGCGATCCGGAAACTCTTTCTGTTCTGGCGTTGAAGGAGTGTATATTTTCCGACTGGAAAGAAGGTATGATAGGCAGCTCTGTGGGGGTGGTCGTTTTCGGTAGATGATCACACGCTGACTTCGTGGCATGTACAGAATGGGGTGAACGCCCTTCTTCAGCTAGTTATATTCGTCTGATCCATTTTGGTCGACTACTTGACGAAAAGGAGACCTTGGGTGGTAAGCTTAATTGTACTTTATTGGCTTGCGAACCAGTGGAATCTAACCTCGTTTCAGAATCGAATCTCTCTCGTGCGAATATGTACAATGTGCTACACATGTCTGTCCGGCCCGTTTCAATAGCCGGAGTCGTCAGCGCTCCGCCTCCTAAAATACGATCCGGAATTCACGCTGCTGCTGATGTCATTCGTCCACGACGCAACAACACCGTCACCTCTGATCGTGCGAATCGTACTAGCTCAGTAGGAGCAGCCGCTGCTGAAAACAGTGCTCCGGCGATCGCATTCAATGCTGAACACACTGAGTCAAATTCCGCCGGCTGCGGGTGCATTATTCTTTAAGAGAGCATTGTTTTCGGTGCTCTCTTGAGTCTTATATACAGGAATACAGTCCTATATACAGGACGAAAGAATTACCTTACACTGTAAGGTGGCTACTCCTACACTGTCTGTCCAGGATCTGATCATCAATCATACGTTTTCAAGGTGTTTGTTTGTTGTTGGACGTGCTGTGTATTGCTACATGCACAGTTATAACTATTGCTGTGGAGTTTACGGTTAGGTTTATTGTATCTTAGTTTGTTGTCTTTGGACAGTGGTTTGGAATTTGCGGTTTGTCTGAGTTTGTGTTTTTCATTTTTTTCTGTTCATATCGGGCATAGCAAGGAGATTGTACTTATAATTCAGCTCGCTATAGTCATTTGCATAATAAATTGAATGGAACAATGAGAGTACAATCACATCTTCATGCGTCTTTCTAAATCGTTATGGAATTCCAATGGCATTGTGTCGACACCTAGGTTGATCGTATGTTAGAGATATCCATGTCATTCTCTCATAATAGCTAATCTTACCTCCATAAACATCCTCCCAGTCCACGATCTGATCTCTTCCCAGCAGAATCTCCTGTGCGATGTCATTGCGAGCACCAGGAGCACCGTTAGCAGCAACCATATCGGCACGCTTCAAGGCCTCTGGGTAGAATGGTAAACTCTCTTTGCACGCCTCAAGCTCCATGACTCGTTTGACGGGCTCATGAGCGCCAAAAAGTCGTCGTAGATGTTCAAGCTTCATATCACGTTGGGTCTGATCCCAGTTCTCGAGATGTGATTGAAGAGGATGGTTTCCTTCGTTGACGATGTTAAGGCTGTCCGTGACTGGAGCAGGAGGGAGTCCCGATGCCATGTGATCGCGAAGAGCTGGAATCTGTGGTCTAGCAATCTCTGGTTTAGGAACCGCCGAAGCGTATGAAGATGAAGGGATTATCCGCATAGACTGTGCGAAGATGGTTAGCAGGAGGATTGGATCGCGATGGGTGCTGACATTATGTATATCTCACCATTGTTGCTCTGTATGAATAAATAAGCAAACGAAAGTCGTTGATCAATCAATAGTACTAAAAAAAATCAGTAATAGTAGCTTCTATAATCAGATCTATGATTTGAAGATAGAATAGCAAGGTTGCTTGATGAGCTGTCTGGTGCACTTCAGCCGTGGTGAGAAGGCAGCCGATTGAAGTCGAAGTGTCGTTGTTCTGCACGTGACCTCATCCACAATTACAGTTTTTCCTAAACTCCCAGCGCCGCGCGAAATTATTGAACATTTCGAGACTTTTTGTTGATAAATTTTACTGGGAAATCGCACAAATAGCTGTTTTGTTCAGTGTCATTTGGGAGCAGGTGTGATATATAGGATATTCAGCATATAATACAATGGTAGCACCTTCTAAAGCGCCGACGTTTGAGGTGCTGGGCCTCTCGAAGTCTCTAGTGGAAGCACTCAACGCCATGGCGATTCGGAGGCCATCTCAAATTCAGTTATCATGTATCCCGGAGATTCTGAACGGTATGCCCTGATATTTAGCATTGATATTGTAATGGCTGCTAATGTTGCTCGGTAGGTCAAGACTGTATTGGAGGAGCAAGAACTGGATCTGGAAAGACTATTGCTTTCGCAGCGCCAATTCTGCAGAAGTTTTCTGAAGACCCATATGGTGTCTTCGCTTTGATTTTGACCCCTACTCGGTGAGAGACTTCATATTAGTTTTTGGTGGAGGAAGATGCTAACAAGATAAATAGAGAGCTGGCTTTACAAATATCTGAGCAGTTTGCAGCACTCGGTGCGTCAATGAACTTGAAGCAAGCAGTAGTAGTAGGCGGTATGGATATGATCACTCAAAGTCTTGAACTTCAAAGGCGTCCACACATCGTCATTGCGACGCCTGGCAGATTAGCAGATCACATACGAAGCAGCGGAGAAGAGTCAATAGCAGGACTGCGACGAATAAAGTTCCTTGTTCTTGACGAAGCTGATAGATTGTTGACACCTGGATTTGCGGTTGATTTGGAGACTTGCATGGGCGTTGCTACAAAGGTCAAAGACCGTCAGACTTTGCTGTTTACTGCGACTGTTACTCCAGCAGTGATGCAGCTTAAGAAGATGTCTAAGCGCAAAGTGTTTCATTATGAAGTAAAATCTGACAGCAAAGTGTCTACTCCAGATAGTCTGTCTCAAAGTTACATTCTTGTACCTAGTCATGTTCGCGAGTCATATCTGGTTTCATTATTGTCTTCCGAAGCCAACAAAAATAAGTCCGCCATCGTGTTTGTTAACCGCACAGTAACTGCAGATGTTCTCCGGAGAGTTCTTCGCGCTATGGAAATCCGAGTCACTTCTTTACACTCCAGCATTTCACAGCGCGAGCGAATAGATTCATTGAGCAGATTTAGAGCAGAAGCCGCCAGAGTCTTGGTCGCCACCGACGTCGCCAGTCGTGGTCTCGATATACCACAAGTCCAGATGGTTATAAACTTTGATATTCCTGCTGACGCTGATGATTATATTCACCGTGTCGGTCGTACTGCACGTGCGGGAAGATCCGGCGAGAGTATATCCTTTGTCACTGAGCACGATGTAGCTAGAATTCAGGCTATTGAAAAACGAGTTGGTAAAGAGATGCAGAAATACGAAGATATCCATGAGAGCGAAGTCATTAAAAACTGGCTACAACCAGTCTCGACTGCAAGAAGGGAAGCTATTATGGATATTGAGCGTGAAAGCGCTGGACTAGTTGGGCCAAAGAAGAGAAAGCGTCGGACGTGAACTGTACATTATAGTAAATGAAATAGAGCATAATTAGCATGATTTACATTTACAAAGCTCAGATTACAGATATAAAACATTATGGAATCTTGTATTATATTATTATTACAGTATCTAAATTAGTCATTAGATTAAAAAACACTAAGAATGCCGCAAATAACTTTTGCATATAAAGCCCTTGGGCTTCAACTTTATGGAACCGAAAACGCAGCATTACAAATCAATATATAGCAAAATGAAAGCAAAAATACTTTTAGTAGTAATAACGGTGGTAGGGACTGTTGTCACCGGCCAAGTACTTGTCATCGTCAGAGAGCTTCTCCCAAGCCTCAAGACCGACACCCTTGTCTCGCAACTTGTTCTCACGTCTAATAGAGAAGAAGTAAACGGTATCGGCAATGATAGATAACGAAGCAAAAGCAATGCCAAGCGAGTATCCCTTAATATATTTAGGTGCATCGACGGACAAGAAAGAGAATGTGGCAATAATACCACCAATGTTTCCGAAACCGACCTGCCATCCAGCACCAACACCACGTCTCAGATGTCCTCCTAAATTTGTTGTGCACCAACAGACAACGACAGGCATAGCCGCGTAGAGACCAGAAGCACAGAGGAAAAGAGCAGCATACTTGGCGTTAGTGTTATCAGTGATTCCCAAGAGTATGGCAAAGCCAATGATGGCAATGCAAGTCAAACCAACGGCAAACAAGTAGCGGTGCTTGACGTAGTCAGAAACGACAGCGCTGATCATACAGAGACCACAGGCAGCAACCCATGGAGGAACAGAGTGAAGCTGAGTGGAGATTGTAGAGTAGCCAAACTCTGAAATGATAGTAGGCGCGAAGTAAGCGTAACCGTACGAAGGAACAATAAGACCGAAGTACATAAAGCCGCCGAGGTAGATCTTGTAATCCTTGAAGATGTTGCCAACATCGCGAATGGTAGTCTTGCGAGAAATCATCGATTCTCCGACATCGGTGGCGAGCTTGGCCTTGATAAAAGCCTGTTCGTTGGGAGTGAGGAACTTGGCATCTTCAGGGAAATCGACGATGAGGAAGTAAAGAACAAAGGCAATGACACAAGTCATGATGCCCTCGAGGATGAAGATCCATCTCCATCCGTGCATTCCTCTCTTTCCGTCCATGAGACCGATGGCAGAGGCAAGGAGACCACCGAAGGCACCAGCCAATGTAGTGGAGGAGAAGAAGAAAGAGTATCTCTTTTGGGCCTCTGATCTGGCGTACCACATGGCAATCAGGTAGAAACATCCGGGGAACATACCGGCCTCGAACAGACCGAGAAAGAGTCTGCAGACAATCAAACTACCGTAGTTTTGGCAGAGACCCATGAGGCAAGTGGTGAGACCGAAGAAGAACATACAGATCGAGAGCCACACATGAGGGCGCAGCTTCTTCATGAGGATGTTAGCCGGAACTTCGGCCAAAATGTAGGGCACGAAGAAAACGGTGAGGGCGGTGTTGTAGCGGTTTCCGGTGAGCTCGAGGTCGTCGACCATCGAGAAAAGTTTTGCGTTGGCGATATTGACTCTGTGAAGGGAAGAAAAAAGGTGTTAGTTGCAATCGCGCTTTCGCTTAACAGTAAGAGAGGAGCATACCTGTCTAAGAAAGCCCAGAGATACAAGATACAGAGCATGGGGACGAGACGGATGTCAATTTTCCACATAAGTCTCCGCTGGTTAATGCCCATTTCCTTGGCCATTACCTCCAAGTCTACAGCAGTCTTGCGAGAGAAAGTCAGCGGGTTGGCGTTGCCATCAGCAATATTAGCTCCGGAGCTGGAGTCCAGAGAAGCACCCTTTTCAGCGTCCATGGTGGTTGAGCTGGGTGAAGACATTTGTCGCGGGGAGGAGAGGAAGGAGTCGTGATGTGCGGGTGCGGGGAAGGAAGGGCGGGGACAAAAGGATATAAGGCAGGAAAAAAAGTCCAGGAGGAGAAGCAGCAGTGTTGATAACGGAAAAACGTGAGCCTCGGCGATACGAAGAGTCACGCAGCACGGACAACGAGCGGAGCTGGATTGCTAGGAAAGGCAGGCCATGAGCAGGCGATATCGGTGTTTCGCGGGCCGGTACGGGCGCGTGACTGCTGCGAAAGCGGCGTGGCGGAAGGTATTGCCGCATTCGGGTGTGCATGATAGGGCATGCGCTATGGGCTGAGGGGAGAGGGTGAGGCGGTCGGCGCGCAGCAGTGCGGAGGCAGGGAGGAGGAGGAGGCGACGGCGAAGGGATTTCGAGGTCGTGAAGCTGGCTCATGGCGTAGTGTTTCTGCTGCTCAACGCGCTTGTCTTTGATGAGAGCTGTTTTGGCAGTGTTGTTCCGCAGAGAGCGCGTGTTAGGCTGGGCGTTGGCACGGCTACTGGCGGTCGCTTCGGGTATTCCCGGGTTGCGTGTTAGCCGGCAAAAACCGCTACTCCGCGAGCCGCACGCTCACCTCGAAGTCGTCCTCGGCCGTGGGCTGCCATCCTTTTAGGCAGCTGCGGACTTGGGTTTTGAGTGCTGTGCGCTGGCTGTCAAGGGATTTGAGCTTTGTGTATGTGAGCTGCGGGAGTGGTGGCAGCTGGCTGGGCTTGAGAAGGCGGGCAACATCCTCAGCGAGCCGTCTGCGCGAGACCATGCTCGCCGCTGCGGCGGTGCCTGCGCGCGCACCCATTCGGATCCCCTTGATCACTGCCTCTGATGAAGGAGACGCGTTGCAAACGTAGACAAGCGATACATTAGAGGGCTTTCCTGCCTCTCCTGAGGCGGCGCGTGAGTGCACGAACTGCTCCTGGAATGTACACCACTCGAACCGATGCTCTGTGTATCTCTGATCTTGACCCTCGCTGATTGGCATATCAAAATCGCTAGCTCGGCCAAACGCGCGTTCAAATGACTGTACAGGCATCCTGTCCTCAGGCACAAGTAGTGTAGAAATATATGCACTCTTAGGGTCGACCAGCAAGCTAACCGGTGACTGGACTGCCGACGTAAATTGCTTCAGCATTAGCTTGTCGCTGCACGACTTGCTCAGAGACAGAGGAGAATCAGACCGCCCTGTTCATTCATTTAATATTATATCTTTAAAAATTATAGGTTTAGAATTTGTAATCATACCTGGTTTTGTGCGCACAACTCCCAGCTCTGAAAAGAAGGCCCTGCCTTTCAGCGGCATATCTTGATTCAAGCTCTGAGAATCAAATTCCCAGTTTTCTTTTAATCCCGCCCCAAGGTTTTCCATACTCGCATCCCCACATGGTACCTCAGTGACAACAATGCATATTCTCCAAGCCGAATTGAAGCTATATTTAGGTTGAAGTTCCTTATCAGTAGTAGTCAGTCTCGCACGTTCATAGTCATTGCACTCGCATCCAACATTCAAGTAAGGAGACTCATAACCACTTTCTTCCTCTATTCTTAAACACTCATTCAGCAGAAACCTGTTGAACGAGCGGAGTGCCAGAATCTCCGCATGGCAGTCGTGTATTATATTGCCCTGCGCAGAGCCTATTATAGCATCAGGAATGGTTTTCACGCCGGTCGCCACAGCAGCACAAACAATATCTGTCGGCAATTGATCTAATCTCAATCAGTATCATGTGGTTAACTGACAATTAAACAAAATAATCCGAGGAAATGCAACCAGTAGCTCACATTTGACGAGGACAATGGCAGCCAAATTTGTCCACTCCGGCGTCCCGTCTGATCTTGTCAGCGGCCTTGCTCTAGAAGGACAACACTTGTACGCAAAAAACGCTGCTGCTGCTATACTGTCCGCCAGCTTACCTTCCACAGCCCATTCTTCCCGCATCGCTTTCGTCTGTTCTATCGAGCACAGCTCAACTATTGTGAGGAAGTCAAGTCCGCGGGCAGAATCCCATCAGAGCCGCACGTCCACAGTCCCAACCAACAAGTTTTTTCTTGGGAACTTCAAAATATCAGGAAGACACCAAACATATTCGAAACCGGGCACGGAATGAGCTGTCAGTAGCTCATTGTTGATTAGTGTAAGATATGGACGGAAATCCAGGTGTTTTGATAAAAAAGAAAGCAAATCGCAAGTCCAGCACAAACCGCAGCATTAAACGAACTGGCGAACTTGATCCAGTACTCCAGGAACTGCAGGCTGTTATTGGCAAGCCTTCCCAACTAACATCAGCCGTTCAAAGTAAACTACCTTATGGAGATCTGGTGGGATTATTGGAAAAGGGACTTGGAGAGAGACTCGTTAAAGTCTGGGCAAGTGAGGGAGCTGTAAGTCTGTTCTATTGTCTGTACACTATACAATACTAATTTCCACATCTAGTCTTCTGTATATACGCCTGCTTTCAAAGATGTCACTATTCATATCAGCACCATTATTCGCGTAATGTCGGATGTTCCGGCGTGTGGTCAGGCGGGTTTGAAGGTCATCCGTGCTATTCTCGAAGATCACCAGAAGCTGATTTACCGTGCTCTATACACTGAACAAGTGACACCAGTAATCGACGTTTTGGACCTCGTCGTTCAGTTCACGAAATTCCAGAGAGGACTTTATGCTGATGAAGTTTATGCAGCATTTGATTTCTCATCTCTCATCTACTCAAAAATTTTATCCACGCTGAAGGTTCGATCTGAAGAAGACAGACAGCGAGCACTTACGCAACATTATACCAGCAACGGCACCATGCGGTACTCTATTATTGAATTTATTCTCACTTTACTTGAATTTTGCTCTTCTACTCGCAAGAGTGAACTATTGGGCCATCGTGCCATTCTTCTTTCGTGGATGAATAATGCAACTGTTGATAGTTCCGAGCAGCTGATCCGCACTGTCAAAGCCATTGTCAATTTCGGGAGCGACAAGAATAACCAAAAGCGACAAAAGACCCTGTTTTTTACTGAATGGGTGCTGACAAAATTAGTATACATTTATAGAGTTTTGAAAGCTCGTAACAAAAATCAGTGGTCTAAACAAGAGCTTGAATTTGGTTTACTCACGAATGTTTGCACTGACCCAGAGTATGGAGTGAGATTCTCTGATCGAGGATGGTATCCACCTGGAGTATTTGACGCGGCTAAATCTCGGAAAGTATTTCAGTTTTACAATCGAGTTTTAGTTGCACTGTCAAAAACTCTTGATATAGATGACGAAGATGAGCTCGCCTTGTTAATGGCTATCTTCAATGCTTGTCCAGAGACTGTCGCGGCATATACTACCTCAGCTACAATCCGACTGAACCCCGCAAATTCTATCGATATTTTAAAGAAGTTTAGCTTTCTTGCGCAAGTCATATCGCTACCTATTCCTCAACTGCTACAAGATTCTTCGTTGGATATTAAGGTTCCGCCGCCTGTTGATATAATGCTAGAAAATGTTATACCTTCTCCTCTCAACAGAGCATTTCTTGAAGTCGGCCTGCATAAAATTCCAATTACACAATATTTCATCTTAAATCTCATCGCACAATCCTTGCAAAAACTTCAATATGTTTGTGCAGTCATGAGCACTCGTGGCTGGGATACAGCCAGATCAGCGTTACTGGTAGAAGCATTTCACAGACTGCCGGAGGTACAGAGCTATGCCGCTATCGCTAGTACGAAACTATCTAGAAACTCTGGATTTGTTGTGTCAAAACTTATAAAGCTATATGTCGATTTATATCCTCAAATGGCTGGTAGTGTCAAAGTGGATTTTTCCCGGGGTTTGACTAGATTTATTAATGAGGGATCAGATCAACTACTGGAAGAAGGTGTGAATGTGTCTTTGGTTGAGTGGCTTGAACTTCGAAATATTTTGCTAGTTCAGAGTCTAGTTCCCATTCCGCCGAAATTTTGGAACACTGCAGGTAAATCAGATACATATCCTAGCGTGAGGTTTATGTCCTTTTCTAACATACTATTTAAACAGATGATATGCGGTTCTCTTATTTTACCTGTTTACTCCAGCTTGCGACATATGTGAAAGAAGACAGTATCTCGACAGATATCATTGAGGCTCTGTGTCGTTTAACCGCTCAGACCTACCTTTTCGATCAAGACTGTCCAGTCCCAATGATTGCATCTCTCGTCTACTGCATGCGATCTATTATGTCATCTTACGATGAAGAAGTGAGAAGCACCTTATGGCAGATAATTAATGAGGCTGCCGCCCGTTGTCTACGTTCTCCGTTCAAGTATGTTGATCGGATACAACACGCAGAAATTACCGACAATAAAAATCAGAAGGGATTTAGTCCTATTCTTGTTTCTATAACTGAGCAATGGGTCTATTTAGCTTCATCAAAGAAAGCGTCTATTCAAGTATTAAAGCCAACTCTACTTCTATTGTTCCGGCTCATTCTAGCTCATTGCATGGCCGGTGAAGGATGGCATCCTGCACTTTACTTTATTGCAGAATGCAAAGATCTTGATGCTGAATTTCAGAAATTCATCAAAAAATTTGAGAAGCTGGTGAGATCATCTATCAAGCTTGAACAGCTGGATACGAAGCACTGGAGAGCGCTCTTTGGCTCTGATACGAGTAGTGTGAAGAAGAATAACCTGGGTGACTCAGTAGACTTTACAAGTGTTCTCATGATTAATGATGATGCAGAGAGTTTACAGAGTCAGTTAGAGGAAATGGATCGTCCATTAAATGTGGCTGATATTTACGCTATTCGAACATTTGTTGGAGATTCACTTTCAAAGGAGAAGCTTGCTCTTTTGAAAACTTTATCTGAACATTGGCATACAGTTTGTTATGCGGATAAATGGACCTTGATAGCGCTTGGTCAACAGAACATTTGGGATAATTTATTGTGGAATGCTAATGATAGTACCCAGAATGCTGCTGACTTTTCTGAGTGGCTCTTCCGACTGATTCGTAAGATTGTGAAAGGTGCCCCAGAAACTAATGACGAGAATCTTCAAAGTATCTGCGAATATATCTTTAACGGGTTTTCTGAATGGAAAAATAACGATATGGTATGTGGTGAATATTCGTCTCTCTTTTCCAACCAATTCTGACTTTTCTATAGATGGCGGATGCCATTGCTGAAGGAATTCAACTTTTAAACCGGAAGACTTCAGGGCAACTTCTTGTTAATGCAGCTTCGCAACATGTGGATGCATTTTCTCCTAAAGTTCTAGGGGCATTGATACGTGCAATCCCTGACACCTTAAGGTCAATAATGAGTCAGAATCGCTCTGTCTGCACATATTACCTTCACGTTGCGCTTAAATCAACAGACTCATCAGTCATTGCCTCTGCTACATTGTTCTTCAATCAGAGAAATCTCCTGGATGTGGATATTGATTTGAAGGTCATTATCGATGTCTTGCAGCGGCGTCATACAAATGCTTATACGTTAATATGCCACCTCATAGAGCATTCAGCTCACATAAAGCAATATATTATAGAAAATCATGCGGCAGAAATTCTTGGACTCGACTCGGAAGGTTTATGTTTATTTGCTGACGCCATCACCAAAAGTCTGGTAAGCTATGACGACGATTCAGAGCTTTACATTAAGGGTATGGCTGCAGAGCATCATGAGCAGCTATCTGAGATTCTGTCTAGAGCTGCGGCTGCAGCAACATCTGAGCAAACCAGCTCCAATCTCGGTTTTTTTTTAAGACTATTGGTACTTATGCGTAAGGATGCTGAATTTTCAACACTCTATGGCAAGATTGACTCTGTCCTTCCGCATGTACTGTCTGTTGAACGGCTAGCTCTTATTCATGCCATCCTTCTTTCTGGTGAATCTCATAGGTTATCCGATTTAAATGTGACGCAGTATTTAAGATCTGCTTTACAAACGGTGACAAGATATTTATCCGAAAACCATCAGTTATCGAATCAGCAAATTGTGATAGTTGACAGACTCAGCACTGTTATTGAGAAGTTCTGGGCGAGTCTAAATCTTGGAAAGTTAGCAAATCCTGTTATTGAGGTATCAATTCAACGATGGCGTGATAATGAGACTGTGATGCGTTCCGCTTTTGCATTCATTGTTGGAACATCCCATCAGCCTCGTAATTTAGAATTCCAGAAGTTTTTGCAAATGTTGCTAAATACAGATCAAAGTGCTACAGGTGTGGGAGAGTCACAATATGGATCATCTTCGATTCTGATCTGTGCAATTCACTTTCTTTACTTTTTGGATCCCAAAGAACAATCCAAATCATTTATGATGACTCCAAAGCTGTTGCAATATTATTCGGGAACATGCAAAAGCTCAGACAGGCTGATATTAGAGATTCTTCATGCGCATGATTCTTCTGTCAATATCAGCTCTGAAATGAGAATTGATTCATACTCGTTCCGACAGGATGAAGATCAATTTTACAGATCGTCTGCTAGCTTCAGTGAGATGTCTCTCTCACCCAAAATATTTAGAACCAGTGTGAATCTTCTTACCAATGTCAAAAGCACATATTCCTCAGGCTCTCTTCAATCCACTGAAGACTATGTATCTATTACCAGACAGTGTGGTAATTCTAATGACTCTGAGTCTATATATGATCCGTTGTTTGTTTTGCCGGCTATTGCTGATATGGTTGCCCGCAAGCTCGTTACGATTAACAGCTTGGTCGACAACTACTGTCTTAGCTATGTGGTAATCTGTCTTGGAATTCATGGTCAGATTGCGGATATGGCTCGCAGAATTCTGATATCTGTGATTTCTCTACTTGATGTAAGAGACTGTTGGAAACTGATTTTTATTACTGACTTTGCTAACAAAGATGTGTAGGAATCTAATTACATTGGAAAGGACCTTACTCGTGTAACTCTTTACAACATCTATTTTGCTACAATTGGATTAGATCTCTCGAAGCATCCTAGGCTTCCAATTATTTTGACAGCTTTTGCAAACATAATCCCAATTCTGTCAAATGCTAGTCATTACATGTTTGACCATGCTGTACAATATATCACCAAGAATTCAATTTCAGAGAGTTCAGAGATCCCTTTGCTAAGGGCACTTCTGCCAACATCTGAGGTTGACAGTTATGGAAAGGCTACGAACTGGATGCTTAACATACTTACGACATCTATGAAGCGCTGCACGGTAAGGTTTTGCTTGTGATGCGATTGTATTGCTTCATTTTACTAATGATTTTCGACTAGGACCTGACGGTGTACGAAGATGCTTTTGTTTTTGAGATTGTGCAAACTATTGTGAGTGTGTCTAATTCATGGGATACGACTAAATCGCTCGCGGCCAGTCTTTTGAATCAAGCACGAAAGAAGGAAGCAGTGAAATAGTAATGAATGCACGATGCGGAGAGAGCATTTCATGTAAATTATAATAGCATTGTATAATATGATTTCTACAAAGCTTTTGAATAATGTTTGCTGAAATACTCGTATGCTCAGTTAGTTCATTCAATACTGTAGCTTGAATAACAGAGCTAGGGGCTCTCTGTGCGTTGTTGATGTGCACGTTCAAGTATCAAATCATAATAACCCCATACTGGACGATACTACCATCAAAATAATCAAGTAATAAATTAAAAAAAATTATAAATTTAATGAATATTTTAATCATATTTTAAATACATAAATCCGTATAATTGAGTGTGTGAATAATCAATCCAGCAATCCAGGCTTGAGTTGAAGGTTTAGTCAGTCATCCACCAAACTCGACGATCCACAAAGAAAGTGTGCTCTGTTTATTGCGTCTCTCTTCACTTCCTTCTTTGTTCACATTTCACACCATCCTGGAATTGATTCGTTATTTCTCAAGATATTCACGAATAATTTCGTTGTTCTATTCTATTTATTGAATATTTGTATGTTGCCTTGATATGATTTTCAACCTCGTTTGGTCCTCATCGATTCGCAAATCGAAGCAAGCACCTCTTGATCTGAGTGGCTCACTTGCCAACCATTTTGTTTGAAATATGCTAATTTATTCATTATAGATTGCCATCTAAGTTACCTGTCGTACAATGCGCTAGAGTGCCCGACTGTAATGGATAGCCTCATTTATACTATTGCAGATCTCAAAGCTCTCTCGAGATCACCCCTTTGCGTTCCACCTGAGTCGCTGAAACCGGCAGAACAATGGATCAGGTGAGGCGCATCAGTTTTTTTAAAGCTATTATCGTACCTGCTGCTTACCAATTTGTGTATTAAATAGTCCGGTTGTAGCGAATCCGCGATCCAGAGGTGTAGTGGGAAAGGAAGGTCTTGAGATAGAAGGAACTGATGCTCTATTTGAGAAAGAGAAGTAGGAAGATTTACTGATCTACCGCGTTTAGAATACTACTGACTGATTTTAAAGATATGCAAGAGAAGGAGACGAGTCACTTTCAAGCAAGAGTGAGATTAAATTTTGTTCTATATGATGCTACCTAGCTAACCACACTCCAAACCGACAGATATAGTTCTAGGACCTCCTAAGATCTCATTTGCCGCTGTTATATCTAAGAAGGACTCAGATGGCTACAGTCGTGACAAAGATCTAAGTGGCCGGTATCTAGGCCCGACGAAACGTGTTGGTCGTCTTGACGAGTATGATCCGGAAGGCAAGGACCGACGCCTACGAACTGGTCAATTAGATTCAGGTGATCGTCCTAGGAAGTACAAAGAAGATGACCGATACACGAGGACTGATGTAACTGGTACCCGTGATCGCCGAGCGGCAGGCTCAAAGAGAGATGACGGATCTTGGAGAGATCGTGATCCTGAGAGGGAGCGTGAAAGGTATGAAATGTCAAGAGAAATGCGCGGAGACAAATATAGTTCTCGTCAAGTTGAAAAGGCACCGGAGTGGCTTGATGCTCCAGTGGAGCACAGCGATAGTTTGAATTTTTCAAATAGTGAGTTTGCCAATGCGGTTGCGAGTAGCAGTTTGGCCAACTTGGCAGTTTCTCAGGTATCTGGCTCTAAGCTTGCATCTTCGGCTTCCAGTTCTGGTAACATGGCCGCTAAGGGCAACTCTTCCGGAGAGCCACACTCAATTGAAGAATTTCAAGCTTGGAAGGCACGAATGAAAGCAGCAGATATGGAGCGGAAGTCGAAGGAGCAAGGATATGTACATTCCGAGACTGATACAATGGCCAGCTCAAAGACTGCCAATGTTTCTGGAGACTCAGCGGACAGATTTTTCAGCTCCTTTGGATCTTCCTTTTCTATTGATGAAATGAAAGAGATTTCCTCAAATATGGATTCTCTTGGATTGAAATCTCCTGGAGATGGTGGAAGAGCCTCCAAATTTTCGTCGTTTTTCAGATCAGACAGTCCCAAGGGGACTTTTCCTGCTCCAGCTCCAGAGTATCAGTCAAACGCTAGTGCTACTAGCATTACAAGCCCAACTGCTGCCGTTAGCCGCCCTATTTTTGCCGAAGCTGGCCAGCAGGTTTCAGAGTTAGGCAATGACAAGGAGGATTTCAAGCGGATTATGGCAATGCTGGGAACCAAAGGTTCCCGCCCACCGAGTGCTTCTCAAGAAGCTGAGGTTTCTGACAGAAAGGCTATGTCTCCTTCTCTTCCTCAAAGTATGCCTCCTAGCGAAGCGGTCCGGGATCAGACGGTCAGTCCAACCTCTTCGCAGAGCGGCGATTCGTCTAACAAGAAGCAAGGCAATGACATGTTTTTGATGGGACTGATGAGCGGCTCTGCAAAGTCTCGCTCGCAGATGAGACAGCAGGCTCCTCTGGTGCCAAACAGTGACTCGAATATTCCAACTGGCTCTTCGATGCACTCACCGCCTTCTCAGATGGCTCTAAAGCAATACGGAGTGGACCAGAACCGACCACCGGGTCCGAACAATCTTTCAAATATGCCACCTGGTTTGGGAATGTCAATGCCAGAGCTCAATCAGGGGCGCCCAATGCCCATGCAACCTGGACAAGGCGCCTGGAATAGACCTGGACCTGGTGGACGGCCGGATATGGGTGCGGGTCCATTCCCCATGCCACAGATGCCGCCAATGCCTCAACGCGGTGGAAGACCAGGTGCACCGCCTATGATCGGCATGCGATTCCCAGGAGGATTTGGAAAGGACTCTGATGGTAAGCCTGGCGACGGTGGTATGATGTCTCCACCAGGGTTTCTCCCATTTTTGCCTGGTCCACCTCCAAATGGTAATGCTCCATTTCCTCCCGGCGCGGTGCCTCCCAATTTCCCCTTTATGGGTATGCCTGGAGGATTACCACCCCCTATGCCACCTGGACTGAATCATATGCAAATGGATGGAAGATTTCCTATGCCGCCTCCACCTATGGGCGGAATGATGCCAAACATGGGAAATTTTGCGCAGCCTCCAGGACTGGTAGGAAGCGGGTCTCAGCCTTTGGAGGACGCCTCTAAGAGCACTCTTCCAAATACGAGGCAATGATGATCTTTATGGATCAAGAAGTACTCTGTGGGGGTTGTCGAGGACAAGTTTCTTAGATAGCTAACTGTTCAATGCTATGTTAGCACGTATACTGAGCCGAGGATTTTACATTATGAAGTTATAATCTGTAATGAGTTTGGATAACTACGCATGATGTGTCAATAGACTGTAACTTAGACATACTTCAGTTCATGCCTATTGATGTAACATGTTCTATAGCCAGCGCTATGTATGCTATAACTAGTCACGATTGCCAACTATTCTTGAAAGGAATTTGCCAGGAAGACACTGATCATAATGAAACAATGATACGAAATTTTATTTTGTACATTAATCGAAAATCCAACAAAGACCATATGCCACACCATTTTTATGTAACAACTTCCATTCTGTCCTCCGAGTCGTGCAAATCGTCCAACATCATTGGTTTGTTGATAATTAACGTCTTCGGCCTGCGGTAGGGGGAGCAGAGCGGACCTGCTTCTTGTATGTGTCGGGGACAATCTCAGCGGGGAGATGTAACCACTCTCTCAAATATTCGATGCCCTCCTCGGTGAGAGAGTAGTAGTAGTACTGCCACGAGAATCTGGTCTTGACAAATCCACGCGAGTCGAGGGACTGAAGAGCCTTGATGACCTGTTTGATTGAAGAATTGGATGATTAGAAACGGGACTTTTGCAGAGCAATTTGCCAGAAGAAGAAGAAGACGCTACTTACAAACAAGTTCTTGGTGTCGATCTCCTCGTGCTTGTCCTGGTTGTAGTCCTTCTTCGCGACAACGACGCCCTCTTTAAAGATGAATACAAGTCAGCCAATACTGCTCCAAATCGACTCGTTCGAACGCGTCTGAAGAACGAATTGAATAATATACGCACCCTTGAAGAGGTAAGTGTGGATCTTCTGGCGCTCTGACTTAGGAATCAGCATTTTGTTGGATATTCGTTAAGATGTGAGTTGACAACGACGCTGGACACAATGAACCACGAAGCTACTTTCGTGAAGTTGGCCCATCGAGCGTGTTCGGTGGTGTGTGCTCGTATACGTGACTGCTTTTTGTAGGGCTAAATTAGGGTTTGTATAACACGCTCATATAGTTACCCTGCTTGAAAAGTATTTCACGTGACTGGTTTGTACCCCGCGATGAGCACAATTTTGTGTGAGCGATGATGGTGTTATGAACTCCAAACCTGATAACTTGCTGCTGTTA
The DNA here is from genome assembly GCA_030572775.1 of [Lipomyces] yamanashiensis. Lineage (NCBI taxonomy): Eukaryota > Fungi > Ascomycota > Lipomycetes > Lipomycetales > Lipomycetaceae > Myxozyma > [Lipomyces] yamanashiensis. The sequence continues at coordinate 22,828 of JAJMBS010000006.1, forward strand.
ACTGTATCGAAGCAGAAAACAGATAACAAGATCAGAAATGGCTGCAGTGGACGTGTCTGTTTCGCCTATTCCGGGCATTTCTCCAATATATTTGAGCTCATTGTCTGGAGTTACAACCCTCGATGTTTTGTTCAGTCGAATCTCAAATCTGCTTCCTGAATTAGTGGCAAACAACACATATCTGACATACGGTTCCGGACGACTACTCACTACTGATCGATCTGAGACTTTATCAGAAATAGCTACTTTTTCAGATTCATCTACAGCTTGTCTGTCTCTGCGGTTAAATGCAAGATTATGTGGCGGCAAAGGAGGTTTTGGATCCCAGCTGCGTGCGCAGGGAGGCAAGATGGCTGCCAGACGCCGACGCGGTATCAAGAATGACGAGACCAGTAAGGATAACTTTAGAAATCTGGATGGCCGAAGAATGAAGAGCGTGAGACAGGCAAAAGAGTAAGTCATATTTATCAGTGAAGGGTCTCTTTAATTACTGACTTATATCTGTTTAGTTTAGCAATCTTTTTAGAGTCGGCACCTGCAAGAATCAAAGAAGCAGCTAAGCAGAAACGTGAGAAATTGTTGGCAATAATAAGCACAGAAACAGGGACGATCAGATATGACGATACAAAATACTTGGATGAGAGCGAAGAGCTCATTGATGATCTGAAGCGGATCGTGGGCGAATCTTTCAATTTCAGCCAATTTGACGATTCGGAAGGCGAAGAGTACTCGACGGACGGTAGCGCAGAAGACAACGATGAGGCTAAGGATGCCAGCGATTTAGTCGAAGAAAGACGGCCAACGGATTTGGAGCGCACTCTGAGCTCCTCAACAAGCATCAGAAAGCCAGAGGTAGCGGCATTTTTTGAAGATGAGGAGGACAGCGATGAAGAGGGAGAAAGCAGCTAAATATATTTTTCCAAAAGAGACTGATATAACAGCGACTTGTCTGGAAAGAAGGCAGCCCAGTCTTCGAAAAGGCTACTAGCAGGCTGATGTATCAGTATGATACTGATTGCATATGTACATTATAAGGGGTTCAGATCATTAAATATAATTTAATACGTTAATTCTATATGTAGTATTCATTGCTTAAAGACCTATAGGTGACTATCAGCTTATAAAGTAGCTGATTTCTCGCTCTTCAGCTTGGCTTCAAACTTTGCAAACTCGCGAAGTGAAATCTCTTCTTCGGGGTCAAGAACCTGCTCGATTCCATTGACACCATCGACATAGTGCATTAACATAGCTTCAATTCCATTCTTCAACGTCACAGAAGAACTGTCGCATGTACGGCATGCTCCTCTCAGTTTAAGTTGAACTAAACCTTCGTCGGTGAAACCGCGATATTCGACATCACCACCGTCTTCTTGAATGGCAGGGCGGATACGAGTATCAATTAGTTCTTTGATCATACTGACAGTCTCGGAATCTCCCTCCTGAGGCATGGTATCTTCGTTTGCAGTGGTGTCCTCAAGCATGATCTTTGCTCCTGAACTGAGAAACTCCGTTAAGAGAGAGAACACTTCTGGCTTGAGAAGTGCCCACGACATGTCAACATCTTTCTCGACCGTTATGAAATCTGTGCCAAACATGACAGAGCGTACGCCGTCAACTGCAAACAGCTTCTTCGCAAGCGGAGACGAATGCGCTTCTCTGCCATTCACAAACTCTACAGTTCGCGAATTCTCTGGCAGAATAGGTGAAGACGGAATGAACTTCAGCGCGTGGTCGTTGGGTGTTGTTGCTGTTTGTATGAACATGCTACGATGCTGCATGTAGGTAGTAGGACGAATGATAATGCTGTTGCGGAGAGAAAGACGGGCGTTGTGAATGTTGATAGAAGATGGTGAAGGACGAGCGATGACTGAGATGTGCCGAGCCGACGAGAGCGCAGCAGCGCGGCAGACAGAGCGACTTGCGCGGATAGTTGCTCGAGAGTACATTGCTAATACTTGATATATACACGATACCTCTGTGAATTCAGTGAATGCGTGGGTTGGTTGGGGGGAAAGTAGACAAAAGTAAACCACCTTGGTAGAGAATGTGTAATCAGAATCGAGGAGCGCTGATTGACGATTTATCGCACTCTCTTCGCCACTGACGTAGAGTAAACACTGTTTTGGTGTCAAAGTCACGGACAGCGCTTGTTGGGAGTTTAAGAATCAGGGCAAGGGTCAATATTTTGTTGTAGGGTGTTCATCAGGAAGAAGAGTTGAAGAAGAAGCAGAGGATGATGGAGTGAAGATAAAGCAAGGATGATCAGGAGTATATCAGGTTTATTTAGGAGTTCCTTCTTAGTTTGGAGACAACCTGTTTATCGTCAGAGCAGTGGACTCGCGAGACTGATCCACTCCTGGAACTCGCTGAGTTTTTTGGGTCTGAACGAAGGTCCGGTGAACTGTCCATCGTGTGGAACAAAACATACTCCTGAAGTCAAGTTCATCGAAACTACAGAAAAGACATTTTCTAAGGACTTGGACGTGAAGTATGATACGCAGCTAGCAAATCTGTCGCCCGAAGACCGTGCTTTGCTGGGATTTGAATCCAACGACAGCATCGACCGCAAAGACAAACACAGCGATCAACCAGAACACCTCGAGATCTGCAGCCGGTGTCACAAATTGCATTATCACAATAAATCAGAAATCCTTACTCCAGTTAATTACAAACATATCTTTGGAGAGTTACCTACAAATAGGAGCAATTACACTGTGGTACATGTGATTGATGCTTATAATGCTCCATTATCGCTGCTTCCGTTAGAAACGCTACTAAAAGCATACAACAAGACGCCAGAGAAGATCATCTATGTCTTCAACAGAGTCGATTTGCTAGTTCAAACTAAATATGAAGTCAAGGAACGGTTGCGACCGTATTTATTGAGACAGCTTAATTTGCTCAAGGAAACACAGCTACAGCACGAATCTGACCTGACAGCAAGCAATATAACATCTGATATGTCGTTATGGAGTCTTGGACTTAGTGGAAAAACAACAGATCATGATATTCATACAAAGTACATCGACGAGTTGACTTCCTATTCCTGTAGAAAAGGTAATGCGATAGACAAGCAGGATGTCGTTCTTGTGTCGGCGCGAACAGGATGGGGAGTCAAAACCCTTGCTCGGAAACTTGGTCATGAATCATTTTTTATCGGCTATAGCAATGTTGGAAAGAGCCGGCTTATCAGAGCTTTGCTCCACGAATTTAAAGCAGGAGGACCAGACAGCACTGTTCCTTTCGACGGGCCAGGCGAAAGTCATTGGCCAGGCATGACACGGAATAAATTAGAATACAAGGTCACTTTCGACAAAAAGCAAAAACGGTTGATTGATCTTCCAGGCGTGGAAGACAGTGGAACGAATGTGTGGCATGTGGTCGAAAAAGACTCTCTACAACGGCTCGTCAAAGGAAGATTTCTCAACCGCAAGAGTCGTGAGCATATAACAGTCAAACAAGGGCAGTGTCTTAATATTGGCGGGCTAGTTTTAGTGGAGTCGCCAGACGTAAACGTCATAGCATGGAATATGGTTGGCCAGAGCCGGCATATCACAGCGACTGTTAATCGCGATCTTGAAAGAGCACTGCAAACGATCCAAAACAAAGACCCCAGCATTCCGATTCACATTCAACCTACGGCTGCAAACAACTTGACATTGGCAGCCGAGATCAAGATCGATGGCGGCGGTGCTGATGTGTTGATACAAGGTCTTGGGTTTTTTGAGCTTCGCGTTTCAGGCAAGGTGCCAGAGTCTGGAGCAACAATCAGAGTTCATACTATACCTGGAGTCAGTGTGGCAGCCAGGAGACCAGTTTTTGAGAGCCTCAAAGATAAGAGCAAAAAGGGTTGAATTATGTACATATGTAAATAAATGCTAGAATCTCAAAGAAGTTCAACCATATAATCCGTGTTCAAGGCCAACTTGCACCTCTTTTCCGTAAACACCTTCCCATGACTGAGGATGTATCCATTTCGCTGGATGCAGAATTTCGAGAATATCCAAGGCCAGCTCTGCTAATCTTGTCGCATCAGGAATATTGTCACCATCATAAGCACACATAATCAATGCATCGACCTTGAGTTTGTTTTTCAGAGCTTCTTTTAGGAAGCGAACAGTGATTGCTGATCCAGGAATGCGATCTGGTATGAGACTGTCTTTTGGCTCAGCTGCAGATGATTGTCCATCAATGGATAGCTGTGCAATCTTTCCAGAGATGTCACTGATGACAGAGGTCATTGACCCGTTTTGTAGACGATCGATCAACGAGATGCGGATGACTTTAGTGATGTCAGGGTCCTGTCGCCTTGACGCATCCGCTGACGAGAGAAGAAGGATCCGCGAGAAGTTATTCTCGTTGATGAGCGGCATTAAGACCTCAGAAATGAAAAGCCCCCGAGATGCCGGAAGTGTAGGCGCTCTTTGTATGATACAAGTGAATGTGTTGTTGTGGTACACTTCTAGCGAGAAAGATATTCCTAGGCTGGGCGATCCTTCAGGTCTCTCAGCCGGTCCCGCAAAAGGATACAAAAGTCCACCATGATCAAGCAACGAGTAAAACGGGACCTGGAGTGAGTGCACAAGCAGATCGATGGCGAGCTGAGGAACGTTTCCAGAGGAGACAGTAGGCAGTATCAAAACTGTGTTTGGGTTGGGCAGAGTCATGACTGATAACTTGCAGAGCAGACGCGCTACAATGATGATCTGAGTTAAAGACTGCAGTCAGTCCAGCAAACTCACGATATTCCACACGATACTCTGATTGAAGATGCTTGCAGTGCAGTATTCTCCTTTCCTTCACCTGTTCTCAACAAACAAGATCGATCACAGACAGGGTCATCCATCGCTGCTACTGAATGTTCTATGCGCCGCTGCCATCAGCGTGGCTTAGATCACGTGCGATTGACAATCGAGTGTGCGCCGCCTGGATTCGTCCTGCTTTATAACGCACACAAAGGTAACAGAGTGAACCAGTCTCAATTCTTCACGACACCCGCTATTGTTAGAGAGGGCCATTGGTTGAAATATTGAACAGAGTACTGGAAGAAGACTGGTGCTGAATACTTTTTCACAGGCAGCTGCTTCGAATTCGGAGACGTCTGCGCTGTGCCTGTTTACCGATCCAGCGCGCTTTCGTTTATCTGATCAGCTTCCCGTGTCTTTTACATGACTCTGCAACTACGCACTCTTCAGCACCCAGACACTATCAGCTCTTAAGAAAATGACAGATAGCAGCTCAGCCAAGCGGCCAGTGGCAAACTCGTCTGGGTCTCACGGCCGTTCGCATTTGTTTCCCGCAACAATAACACAGGCGCTGACGCGTCAACGACAGTCATCCGGCAAGAAAGATGCAAGCAAGGCTGCCGCTGCGCCTGACGATGACGATGATGATTTCAGTTCTATTTCGCCAGGGCCATCGATAAGGTCGGAAAAGAGGGTTCTTGGGCATTCTCGCATGCAGCCCAGAGATCCTGCTTCACTGGTGTGTGCATTCTTGTATCGTCTCATGATCTGTTGTTTACATTCTAATCATCTATAGACCACCGGATTGTGCATGTGCTGTCTTTCATCTTTACGTTATCCTGTTTCTGTCCCATGCTTTCGATGTACAGTTTGCCAAACAACGAACGACGTCAAGCCGTTAACTCTGAAACTGCATTTTATCATAGACTCTGAGTATTTACAGGCGCTGCGCGAAACAGACCTCGAGACCGATGACAACATACGACAATTTCAAGAAAGAATTACATCAGCATTCCAATCTGCTGATGCTCTAAATAAGAGTTTTTCCAGCGGAAAATCGTATTCTTACTCTGAAACCGGACTAGATTATTCACAAGTTGCCATGTTTTACAGAACAATCCTTGCCTCCCCGTCACAAGAGCCAATGAGACTGGTTCTCAAATACTCTGAAAATCTGCTAAAGCGTCCTGGTCGTGTACTATCTTCCGCAGCAGAATTGAAGTTTCTGCTTATAATTCTCGAGAATCCAGTGCTTTATTCACATCGCAGTCAATCAAGCTCCGCTCACCATTCTACAATTCTTAAACGTGTATGCGGACTAATCGGCAGTCTGAATGCTACATGCCATCATTATTTGGTTAACTGGTTTGCGCGATTGACGGTGCCTAGTTTCAGAGCAAAAGTAGAGTTGATTAACTCGTTTACTTCTCACCGATTGTCAAAATATTGTTCTTCCAGAAACGGGGGAGCCAAGATTGAGAGTTATGGCTCTGACTGGAAGATCAGAGCTGCTGCCAGAACATTATCTCTTTTCTGTAAGTTGCTAGCGATGATTTGTATACTCTTTACTGATAATGATTAGTTGCGGCCAACATCCAAGTTTCGAAAATCGCAACCTCAAACTTTTACAACACTATGGTCGATTACATTGACATCACACACGACTTTGACAAATGGGAGAAACAGGGAATTTTACCACTCTCAGCTCCAACAAACAAAATGTCGCCCTCGGGAGCAGGTAGCCCGTCAGGTATAATGCTAACCGGAAGTCCTCCTAAGCCACATGGCTCTGCGGCGCGAGACGGATCTTCAGGAAACCAGAATGGCACCTCACCATTGCCGCCGATGTTTACTTTCTGTCAGTATCCGTTTTATCTGTCGATGGGTTCGAAGATCACGATTTTGGAGTACGACGCGCGGCGTCAGATGGAAATCAAAGCTCGCGAGGCTTTTTTTTCTACTTTAAACTACAAACGGGTGGTACAACCTCATTTGGTACTGAAAGTGCGCCGGAATTGTATTATTGATGATTCATTGCGCCAGATCTCGAGTAATGAAATGGAACTCAAGAAAGGTATAAAGATTGAATTTATTGGCGAAGACGGAGTTGACGCTGGCGGCCTTAGAAAGGAGTGGTTTTTACTTTTGGTTCGCGAGATGTTTGATCCGTTGAATGGAATGTTTGTGTATGATGAGGAGTCAAATTTCTGCTGGTTCAATCACTCCACGTTTGAAACGTCCGATCAATATTTTCTGGTTGGCGTGGTGCTTGGACTGGCAATTTACAACTCGACGATTCTTGATATCCAACTTCCGCCTGCGTTGTTTAAGAAACTGCTAGGCTGCCAGTGCACGATGTTTGATCTGATGATAATGAGACCGACTCTTGCTAAAGGTCTCCAGCAATTACTAGAATTTGATGGTAATGTGGAGGAGGTATTTTGCCGAGATTTTGTCGCCGACCATGAGGTGTACGGGCAAGTTGTGCAGGTTCCGCTAGTTCCTGGAGGCGAGAAGAAGACGGTTACGAATGCCAATCGACAAGATTTTGTCAATAAGTATATTCAGTTTATATTTGACACTTCGATTAATCGGCAATTTCAGCCATTCAAACGAGGGTTTTATCACGTTATTGGCGGCAACGCGTTGACTTTATTCCGTCCTGAGGAGATTGAACTTCTAGTCCGGGGCTCTGATGAGGGGTTAGATGTGGAAGCGCTTCGCGCTGTCGCGATCTATGACGGCTGGGGCCCTACGGGCAACTCGAACCACAAGATGTCGATAGCCGAGATCGAGGCTACCGAGCCTGTGATTGGATGGTTTTGGGAGTTTTTTGCGGGGATGGAGGTTCCTGAGCAGCGTAAATTGCTTACGTTTGTGACGGGTTCTGATCGGATTCCGGCGACGGGGATCGCAAATTTGATTTTCAAGATATCGAAGCTTGGTGAGGATTCTGACAGGTGCGCTCAATATGATTAGACTGTGTATGACTTGATGCTAATGGTTTAGATTCCCGATATCGCACACGTGCTTTAATCAGTTGTGTCTTTATCGGTACGCCAGTCGCGATAAACTAGAGGAGAAATTACGACGAGCGATGGTAGAGACCGAGGGCTTTGGGCTTCGCTGAGGTAATAAACTGCTGAATAATCAAAAAATAGAGGGGAAGAATGCGGATCCGAGAGTTGATGAGCGAAGTGGAGCCGCTGGGGAGAATGCGGCATTTCCGTGAAGAGAAGTGTCTTTGCTTAGATGTAAACAACGAGGAATATCAAAGAAGTTGGCATTGCATTAAGATGCATTTTTATGACTATATTTTGCACGGTTTTAGTGTGTGGGGGAATAATTGCTGCATGGAGGAACTGGGATTGTTTTTATTTTGTTTGCTTTGTTTACTTGTTTTGTAATGACCGCGACAATTTCTGTATGGATGTTTGATCCTCCACGAAGCGCATAATGAAAGTATTACCTAATATATTTGTAAGCTACATTGGGGGCTGTGCTGTAGTGGCTGTGCTGGTGAGGAGCGAGTTAGGACGGGCGAGTGTTTCGTCGAGACAGGTAACTGCACGCGGTCAGGAATTGAGCTGAAGAGACGGTCTTCGAGTGAACAAGCAAAGCACACCACACGAACGAACGAGGATATTTGGAAAACAGGCAGAGAAGAACTGTTTGGGCAGGTTTGGAGATTGTGCATTGTTTTGCTGTGCATTTGTGTGTCTTGATTTTGGTCAGTTAAGGTGCGTAGTTGGAGCTCGTATGCGTCTTTAAAGCTCTTGTTCAGCAGACATTATCGCGTGTTTTGCTCTTGGATTGTTCTTTGGACTCAGTTTGTTGTTGTGAAATTGCAGTACTGACAGTCTGATAGACAGAAAGAGGTCCCAGCGAGTGTCAGTTTGTTTCGGGGCCTTCATTGATTTAGGCATTGCCAACCCCACCATATTCGCATCAGAGCCCATCGGTGGCTACTGCACATGTCCTACTGAATTGAGCAGCTAGAAGAATACAGATTCTTCTTTTCTGTTCAAGTGAAAGATACATATACCCGTTGTTTGATGTATTACGAATCAAATCCAGCACGGATGAACCTTCTGCCGTCGATGAATGCACCACCGCCGCTGCTGCGCAACCCAGGCGACAGAATGAGTCCATCGCCGCGGATGAAGACTCTCTCGCTCGCAATACCGACTTCACCAAGTCTGGCTCCGACAGTTTTGGGTGCTTCGGGTCCAGTTACGGACGAGCAGGGGTTGTTGCTGCCGATCGCGACACCTTCGGCGTTACCGCTACGTTTGTCTACGGCTCCAGCAGGACAGCAGTACGAGCCTATACGTGAAGATCCGCCTTCTTTTTATCATAATAGTAATACCTCACGACCAGGATTACAACTCAACACACATATCCAGCCGACGCAGGCTCCGTCGCTGTCTCAGCCTCGACCACCGCTGCTTTACACTCTCACAACACAGAATACACAGATACAAACACAACAGATGGATCTTGACATGGATCTCACGGAGGCGCCGCAGCCGGATGTTGAAGATATTGACGAAGACGGATGGGCGCGCGTGGCGATGAACGGAGATATAGTCGAGATTGCGAAACTTGGCGAAGGTACGAGCGGGAGTGTTACAAAATGCCGGTTACGGTACGGCAAGACTGTGTTTGCGCTCAAGACTATCCCCGCGAATCCGAATCCTGATATTCGCAAGCAAATACTCCGCGAGTTATTGTTCAACAAGACCTGCGACTCGCCGCATATCGTCAAGTACTACGGTCGTTTTGTGGATGAGCAAAACGCAGGGATCTCGATTGCGATGGAGTATTGCGCTGGACGGTCGCTTGATGCGGTGTATAAGCATGTTACAGCGCGAGGTGGGCGGATTGGCGAGAGGGTATTGGGGAAGATTGCGGAGGGAGTGTTGAGTGGGTTATCTTATCTGCACGAGCGAAAGATTATACATAGAGGTATTTACTATATAACGAGTAGGAGTGGAGGAGATTCTAACGTAAAGATAGACATCAAACCGCAGAATATATTACTAGATGGAAACGGACAGGTGAAGTTGTGTGATTTTGGAGTGTCGGGTGAGGTCGTGAATTCGCTTGCGACAACGTTTACAGGAACGTCCTACTACATGGCAGTGAGTACTCGGTGTGTTTAGAGTATTGGGTATGTGCTAATGGAGTATAGCCGGAGAGAATACAAGGACATCCGTATTCGGTTACGTCTGATATCTGGTCGCTTGGGTTGACGTTAATGGAAGTTGCGCACCATCGGTTCCCATTCCCACCTGAAGGCGAGCCACCGCTAATGCCGATTGAGATCCTGATGTATATTGTACACAACCCGCCGCCTAAACTAATGGACGAACCTCACAACGGGATAAAATGGTCGGAAGCGTTTCACCATTTTCTTGCGTGTTGTTTAGAGAAGGATACAAAGAAACGGGCGAGTCCAAGGCAGATGTTGAGACATCCATGGGTAATTGGCATTTCGAGTAGGAAGGTTAGGATGGACAAGTTTGTTCAGGAGTGTTGGGCCGAGTAGGTGGTTTCTTTACATAAATTAATAGTAATGATATGATCATAATGAAGATGTATATTTAAGAACGCAAGATAATGTACAAATGGCGCATATCTGATTAGGCGGTAGGACGAGGAGCCATGGATAGACGAGTAGTGACTGCTGCGGAGTCTGCACCGCCAGTGATAGCAGAGAACGTGTTGCCGATGGATTTTGCAGGGAAGAAGAGGTCCGTATAGCAGACCACGAGGCCGGCGATACTCATACTATTGCCCATTGTTAGTATTTTAAAATCTACAACAACAACTACTACTACTAGTATTTTTTTAAAAAAAAAGAGAGAGAAAGGGTGACGAACAGGAGTTTAACCCAGCCGGGTTGTGTGTCTGAGCGGGAAGTGCTGGTTTCGTTTAGCCATGAGATGACGGAGACGAGGACAGCGGACCAAGCGATGAGTCTTGATTGATGATGGAGTTAGTGGGTCTTATTATTCAATGAGAGAGGCGTGAAGCATACTTGTTTCTATAAAAGAATTAGTTATTTTGAAAAGAATTGAGTAGCAATAAGTGAAAATACTGACCTGAGGAACATGGCTACCATTGGCATGGTAGAAGCGAGAAGTCCAGAGACCTCGTCGGAGGCAGCAGCTGCCGCGATAGGCACATAACTAAGTAGTCAATATATAATACTATTAATACAAAAGTGATTGAAAATACACACGGAACGCAGAGGTTTGCCCGTTTCTTTGAAGCCGTGAAAGACGAAGACATTGTTCTATTATATTGTGTATTTTATGTATTGTTGTATCTGATATCAAAGATCCACTCCATCGTCGAACTGCGTGGACGCTCTCACAGAGAAGATGTACACGTGACATAACACGTGACTTGGTATGTGTGTCTTGGAATCACGTATCACGTACAAGGCGCATTGTGTGATTTAGGTGCGGCGTTGATCACGTTGATCAGCGCACAAGCGAGGGAAGACAAGAGAGACAATGAGCACAAGAACGAAGAAAGACTTGGAGAGAGAAAAAGGGGACTTTGAGAGACAAAGATCGACGCATGAATTCCGGTTTCGAGGAGGGTAAAATATTTTAAAAGGCGGGTGCTGAGTCAGGCAAAGCAAAGGACCTGTTCGCGACAGTTCACGAGGTCTGTAGTGGAAGATCGGCGAGATCAGTTGACGGAGAAGGTGTTCATGGCATGAACTTCCGGGATGTGTGGTGTAAGGGACAGATTCAAGCGAGGAGAGATTAGAATAGTAGTATGAGCAACGGTGAAGAAAGTTTTAATTAGGTGTTGATTATGAGTAAGGATGGAAGGGCAATGAGAATCGTGTGCAGATGTTGTATCAAGTAGAGTAAGAGTATAGAATAGAATACCAAATCATACAGTCATAATAACAGTCATAATATCATCAACATAGTAATAAAAACACAGATTAATTCTCATCGCCTTCGATTATGCAGCCGGAATGACGTCGTGATGCGATATCAGACGAGTCACTGGCAATTCCAACCGGACAAGAACAATCAGAGGTAGACGGAAAAGACGAGATACTAGAGCGATGTAGGAGATGCAAATCAGGATCATCAAAGCCCACGATACGACAGAACTCAGCCCAGAGTCGGTTCGAGCTCTCGTTATCGGAGCAGAGCATTCGACGGACTGAGGAGAGCAGTGCCAGATCGTCGACTTCGGTGCGGTCGGAGGCTAAGAGCGGCAGGAGATGTCCGCGGTAGACGTGCTCGCCAATTGCGCGTTCCAGCAGCGCAAAGAAGAGACGATTATGCTGAAGCAAGGCAGATAGCTCTGTTGGGCGGTCAAGGAGCGGAAGCAGGATCTGAGCAGGCACTTCGCGGATGGCGATCGAGGACTGGCGGCGATGGCGGTGTTTGGGGTGGTTTGAGTGAGTTGAGGCAGTTGCGTGAGTCTGCGAAGGGGAAGTTGGTGGTGTGAGAAGATTCGTTTGAATAGAGGTCATTTTAGTACTGTTGTTGTTGCTGTTATCAGTGAGTGTATGTGTGAGCATGTAGAGAATATCGATATCAATATCAAGATCAGATCAGATCACTGAAGAATAGAGCAGCGCATTATGAAGAAATTAAGTTTCCAAGCGATGAGCTCATAAGCCGCATAGGGTACGGGTAAGTTTATGCACACAACGCTTGCACAATTATGCCACAAAAAACACCTGCCAATGGAGCGTCACACGACCCCGCCCAAGACGTCATCGCTACGCGGTTCGGCCTTGTTCTGCTCGATCGTGACTTTCTCTTCTCCACCGCTTTGTTACTTCTTCACCGCGTCTTCCGCTTCTTAGATCCCTTCTTCTTTCCTGGTTATCCCCCTTCTTCTTCTATTCTTCTGCTTCTTACAGCCTGTAACACTTCTACCCTTCTACGTTAAAGCAGCTGCTTCTCTCTAAATACCCCCCCACAGCTATGGCCTCGACCACGCCTGTGCACTCGTCCATGCTCTCCTCCTTCGCTCTCGATGGACCCCTTCCACCTGACGCCATCTCAACCTCCTCCGGATCAGAGGACGACGACATACTTGAGCATGCCAGAATCGCTCAACTCTCTTCTCGTCGTCCGTCTTACGCCGCAGAGTTTGCCTCCAGACCACGAGCAATGCTGCATGATCTGCACGACTCCACAGCGCCCCTCACGCCATCATCTTCCCATCCCTCTGCGCCTTCTCTCGACCGTGACCGCTGGGGCAGCGCGTCCACTGCTTCGGCCTCCGTCGTCTCGGGATCGTCATCCAACGGTACTGCTCAAAACGGCAACAGCCTAAATCCAGCACCCGCAAACCCACCTGCAGCCTCCTCCTTCGGCCGCTCTATCTGGAACTCTCCCGGCGCCTTGCGCTCCTTCTCTTTCAGCGACGCCTCCTCTCCTCACCGCTTCCCAGCAGTCATCGCAGAGGACTCTCCGGTCTTTGATGAGGACGACGACTACTACGACTACCGCTTCGATCCCCGCACTGCTGGCCTCGCCTACGTCGCCACCGAAAAACGGCCCTCCCTCCCCGCCGTCCCCTCCGTTCAAGTCTCCCATGCGCCCTTTGCCTCGAGCACCTACTCACCCGCGCATGATTCGGCCCTGCGTAGATACTCCTTTGCTGCGACGACAGACTACAGCTCCTCAAATCTGTTCCGCTCAGGACCCTTGCAGCAGAACCAGCAGCAGCAGCAGCCCCTGCAACCCCAGCACCGCTCCTCCATCTCTTCAACCATGAGCGGTCTATCTTCAGACATGAACTCGCTGTCTCTCGGGCGCCGCTCCATCAGTGGCTTCGACGGCCTCGGATCCTTCCAGTCCAATGGTGTCCGCCAGCAGCAGCAGCAGCAGCAACAACAGCAGCAGCAGCAGCAGCCTGTCGTCGTTCTTCCAAACCCGTCCGCGACCAACGCGTTCTATCGCACTCTTGCTACTGAGGTTGATCCCTACTTCTCAGTTGCCGACGATCACTCCATGAACGCTATACGTTCTCATCTGCTCTCCTCGTTCGCGCGGATCAACTCTGCCGTCTCGCTCCCGCGCGCCTCGCTGATGCCAAACTCGGTTGCCTTCCCGACCACTCAGCGCCTCTACTGCGTGCAGTTCAAAGGTGGTCGGCTAGACATATTCTATGTCCCCGAAGGCTCTGGATTAGGAATCAAGGTTGGTGATCTGGTTATTGTTGACGCTGATCGAGGCAAAGATCTTGGTAAAGTCACGCACGAGGACGTGTCTATCGATGCCGCACGGGAGCTCAAGACCCTCCAGCACAACGAGCAGCAGGCTGCTCTCCAGCAAAACACCTTTGACGAGTCTGGCAACCCCAAAATGGCGCTTGCCGATGCGAGTATGTCTGCGGTTTTGCAGCCTAAGCAGATCATCAGATTTGCACAGCCGATGGAGATCCAGCAGCTTTTTGTAAAAAAGATTGACGAAGAAAAGGCGCAAAAGGTGTGCATGGCCAAAGTAGAAGAGCGCGGCATGCCAATGCAGATCCGCGATGCCGAGTATCAGTGGTATGTTTCTTAGCACAACTATAGCTGACAAAACTAATAAGAGTACAGGGACCGCAGAAAACTTACATTTTTCTACACGGCGTCGCACCGCATAGATTTCCGAGATCTCGTTCGCGATCTGTTCCGGATTTATAAAACTAGAATCTGGATGTGCGCTGTCAGTACCTAGATCCAAAAAAAGACTACGAACTAGAGTAGCAGTTTGGTGTTTATTATTATGCGGTTACGTGAAACAACTATATAATCACTTTGGGTTTGATTTTTTTTACTTTACAGGAGTGTGTGCGTGTCTGGGATTTTGATTGCAAAAAGCTTGTCTTAAAAAAACTGTGTAATATTGTTGTTTGTGTGTGTTTTGTACAGGCGTCGTTATTTAGACCGCGGGTTTGTAACTGCTGTTTTCTTGTGAATAGTGCTACATTCTTTAGTTGTGTTTTTTGTTTGCGGTTTTCTTTTCAACTGAGAGAAAGAGAATGACTGTCTCCGAGAGGTATAATAGTTTTGGGACTTTCTTTATATGTGAATTATTATTGTTTTATACAGCCTTCTTTTGGTTCTCTGGCGTTTTGTCCTAGGTTTTTTTTTTCTCGCTTTGCTATTAGTTATTGCTATTGAAGAGAAAGAGAAGAGATCATAACTTTATATTGTGTACTTAAGAGATTATTACTATTACTATTACTATATTGCTATACTCAGTTTTTGGACTAAATGTGGAGACAAAATAGCTAAACCGCAAACCCTATCCCGATGTATTTGTATTGGGAGAAATGTTTTTGAGAGGCCGGGTAAAGAAAAGTATCACGCACATTCGCAAAAGGACAATTTTTTTTGGGAAGAGAAAAGTGTTGTAGATATTCAGCAGGACGCGGGAGTGAAGGAGTGTATTACAAGAAGCAAGGATAAGAAAGAGATCTGATATTTTATTAAAAGCGAAGAAAAGAAAAAGAAAAAATGCCAGAACTTGAAGAGAAGATCGAAACTGCCAGTGTTGCGGTTGCTGCTGGAGACAAGAAGTTGTCAAAACGAGAGCAGCGGGCATTACAATTTCGTTCTGCAGTCAAGAAAGCAAAGAGCAAGCCTCTCGACGAGGATGTTATTGTTGACAACACAACAGAGAAAGAAGAGAAAGAAGAGGAAGAGGAGGAAGTAAAAGCTGAGAAGAAGAAGTTTACAAAGCAAGAGAAGGAGATGAGTGCGCAAGAATATGCAACACTTAAACAA
Organism: [Lipomyces] yamanashiensis; assembly: GCA_030572775.1. Lineage (NCBI taxonomy): Eukaryota > Fungi > Ascomycota > Lipomycetes > Lipomycetales > Lipomycetaceae > Myxozyma > [Lipomyces] yamanashiensis. The sequence goes on from JAJMBS010000006.1 coordinate 38,344, forward strand.
GAACGAAAACAAGCGAAAGAAGAAAAATCCAAGAAAGCTCGTGAAGAATCTTCTAAAAAACGGAAAGCGGAGGAAGAAGAGCAGCAGATTGTCGAGGAAGGACCTAAACTTTCGAAAAAACAGCGAAAAGAACGGAATAGAGAGATCGCAGCCGAGCAACTTGTTCAGAAAGAGAAGAAACAAGCAGCGAAAGATCTTATCGCAGCGAATAATGCCAGCGGTGCACGATTTATTTTGTTTATTGGAAACTTACCGTACACGACCACAAAGGAGACCCTCTCAGAACATCTTCGCGCTTCAAAACCAGACGTTATACGACTTCCAACCGACAAACTCACCAACCGAGTGAAAGGCTTTGCATTTGCCGAATTCGTTGGGCAAGACGCTAGCAAGAGGATGAAAATCTGTTTACGACTCCATCACACTGACTTTCTCAATCGCAAGATCAACGTCGAATTAACGGCAGGTGGAGGTGGTAGTAAGAGTGCTGCCCGTCAACAAAAGTTAAGAGAGAAAAATTCCAAATTAGAAGATGAACGTCGCGAAATTAGTATCGAATCACGAAACAAAGATCTAGCGAGGAAATCGGCCGCGGGAGCTGCTGCTGCTGCTGAAGCTGATGGCGGTGCGTTTGTACACCCTTCGAGAATGGCGCAGGTCAGCCAGTAAACCTTTGAGCATCTTGGAATACGGCGTATAGTAATGGATTTGAACGATTTATGTATAGAATAGAATAAATTAAACAGCAAAATGCCTAAACTAAAAAAAAAAGCACTGTAAAAACTGAACAAGAACAAATCGCGCCGAGAAGTAAACATTACAGACATAGCAATACACTACACATATACCCAAAAACAGTCAAAAGTTAATCAAAAAAAATCAGAAGAAAAAAATAAAAAAAAACGTAAAATAGTAACATGATACAAAGAGCAATCTCTAGGTCTTGTAAGAGACATATCAGTGATATACATAAAAACACGCACACAGATCGGAGTACTATTTATAAGAACTTGGAAGAATCTCCAATCGACTAAAGTGCTGATGTCTTTTTACAAAATCGTGCACTTCTTCTGCTTTTTGGGTGCCACCTTCGGCGTTAAAACCGCTCTGTAGGAATTGTTAGCGTTGTTATGGCTGGTGTGGATATAGATGAAGTAAACGCACCTGATAGCCTCGTCGAATACGTTTTTAAGACCCTTTTGGGTCAATGCCGAACATTCCAAATATCTATTCTCATTAGCACATTTTCACTCTACTCTCATATCAGTGAACGTACTTAACAGCATGGATATCTTTAGCCATTTGCAATCCTTGCGGGTAAGTAATAGGCGACATGCGCTTTTCTCTCAGTTTGTCGACGACTTCTTTGTCTTCCCGTAGATCGAGTTTAGTTCCGACCAGGATGATTGGAGTGTTTGGCGCATGATGCGAGATCTCGGGAAACCACTAGATAGATGTTAATACCCATACGCACATACACGCACACAGCTGAGGAGAATACTTTTGTCCGCACGTTCTCAAACGAAGGCGGGCTCACGAGCGAAAAACAGATCAAAAATACACCAGTCTGCGGATACGACAGCGGTCTAAGGCGGTCATAATCTTCCTGTCCGGCAGTATCCCACAGTCCGAGGTTGATTGGCTTTGAGTCAACCATCACGTTGGCTGAGTAGTTGTCAAATCTGTTGCAGCATGTTAGTGTGTGGATATGTGGTTGTAAGAGGTAATGTGACATGATAGAGCGGATCCAGGCCATGCGATAACAGAGATATTAGCTGGTTATCTGCGCCTTATCCGCACTGCACAGACACATCCTGAACAAAGCTCAAGGAGACATACACTGTAGGGATATACTCGCCCGGGAAGGCATTGGTGGTGTAGGATATAAGAAGGCACGTCTTGCCGACGGCACTAGAGAGACGAACAGGTCAGCGATTGGGAAGTAGGAGGAGCGCAAAGACAGAGGGAAGACGCACCCGTCGCCGGTGACGACACACTTGATACTCTGCATTTGTGAAGAGGAAGAGTGGAGGAGAGTAGACCGGTGAAGGAGTGGTGAGGAGGATAAGAAGAAGGAGGAGCAGGAGGAGGAGTTGTGGTGTGGTTTGGGGGACCAGGAAAAAAGGCAAACGGAGGCGGGTGAGGTTTGGCAAAGCGGCGCTCTGTTCGATCATCCCTTTTCGGCTGTTCGCACTGAGGGTTTTGAGTCTCGCTTGTATTGACTGTTCTTGATATCTGATTCTATTTGATCAGATATCTGATTGTCTGATTGTATTTGGACTGGAATGCCGGATGTTTATAATGAAGTATGTTGCGTTTATTGCTATGTACAGAGTGTATCAGTGAGTGGGAGCTACGCTGCTTCCTGTGCAGTCCCGCGAACTATCCGCGAACAGTTCCTCACGAAATTAGACATTGTCCACAACGGCCCGGTAAAATCCATATCATACCAATAATTCACACTGCAACATAGTCCTTCATCGTCAGATACCTGCGACACTTTGTGGAACCACAGCGCGGGAAGGTAGAGAATGTCGCCCGGCTGCAGCACGACTTCGAGAACTCGGCATCGTTGTTGCCAGATGTCGCTGGAGTCGAGGGCATCAGGATCCATTGTAGGCCAGGGAATTTTTGTGCCGTCTTCGAGGACATCGAAATGTCCTGGTTGTCCTGCGGTTTTGCTGTAGGTAGCTTGCCGGAGGTTGGTTTCTGTATTATCACCATGTTAGGATCATTGTAAGTTATAAGCAAACACTAGCTGTGTATTGTATAACACTTGCCTTTAACACACACGTATTCAACTGGAGCTAGCAGTTTAAACACTTTCTGTCCTAAAACCTGAACATGAAGGTTCTCATAAGGATCTATCAACATCAGTCACCACTTCAACCCTCAGCAAACAAATTCACTTGCAGACCTTTATGTAAACTAGTAATACTCTTGCTGCTTCCAATCCATATATTCACTGCATCCGGTTTCGCATCTGCTAATCGTCAATTCTATCCTGATCCACTTAGAGCAATGTCATGATCACTCACCAAACGCATCCGAAGCCCACAACAACTCCTCATCAACGTCATTAACCAACTGCGGAAACTCCGTAGGCAAATTATTATTCTGTGATTGCATGTAGCAGACATTTGGCGCGTCGGGGGATGTCAGTTTGTCTATGAATTCTGTAAAGTTGAGGGTTGAAGTGCATGGTTGAACGAATTGATTTCCGAGCGGTGCGTCCGCATTCCTATCATATCAGTATATGCCTTCTGTCTCTCAATATAAAGTATGAATAGCACACCCAAAAGGAGTCTCAGCGACGAGAACTGGCGAATCTCCGAGGACGTCGAGGAAGTACTGTTTTGACCACTTCTTGCCTGAAGTTGGATCCAACGCCGGCCAGTCGAATGCCGCTCCTACACTATCAGCCCCAGCACACTATCTACACTCTCTTATCAATCCATCTCTACCTTTATATACAATTGGGAAGTTGCTATGAACTTGCCGCAAAAACTCCAAAGGAGACGGTGGAAACTGGATTTCAGGCACGAACGAGGTCGTCAGGTCATGATTCAGCTCAATTACCTCCGCCAGTGCTGCTTCAAGCTGTTCCTTCGTATCTTGTTGTTTTCCTAGTTTGTTATTGACATTGTTAGTGTATAAACTGCCCATTTCATTTATGTTCTTATGTGCTCACGCAGACTGAGTAGAAGTATCGATAACCAGGAAGGCAAGGGTTTTCCCTTGTCCCAAAAAAAGCTGTACGTCACTCTTGCTCGAATGAAACAAGTACAGCCTCCTCACGCGTCCTGGTTTTGCTCAAAATAGCTGAGAAAGAACCTGATTTCGTTCAGGGATATCTGATTCAGGGAATTCTGTGTATTTGTTTATATATTTTGTCTATTTTAACTACTCCTGCTTCGATCCACAATGGCAGACTCACTCGGAAGCACTCCGGATCTCGCCAGTTCAAACAGCATGGGTGCTGCCTCGATATCCACAATGCCCACCTCTGATCCGCAATCTGCCTACGATAACGAGCGAGTTCAGAATTTGCTACTATCTGACGTATGTAATTGTATTTGAAAATGGGAGTGGAGGTGCTGACGGCAGTCGTGTAGATTGGTGTTGAGTTGCTTCTGAAACGACTGAAGCTGAGTATCGGATCTGGAAAGGTATTCTTTGTTGCACTTTATTGTGCTCTTATAATCAGTATATATGTATTCTGGGCAATATTAACAATCACAGGAATTTTCATCCTTCTTGAAAAAACGCGCGTCGTTAGAGGATGACAACGCCTCAAGTACTATCCCTCCTCTCTCGTTTCATCATCTACTAACATCCTTCCAGCTCTCAAACGGCTCGCCAGGTCGACGCAAGAAGCAATCCGCAAACCAGATGGCCGTCAAGATTCGTTTTCTCAGCGCTTAGAAGACGCGATGCGGATTCACGAGAAAATCGCCGACCACAGCGGCAAATTTTCCACTCTCGTCAGCCAAATGCACGACAACTTGACCGAACTTTGCAAAGAAACCGAGCGTACGCGAAAGATGCTTAAGGAGAAAGGGTTGAAAGATGAGAAGAATGTGGTGGATGCTGAGCAGACTGCGTTGAAAATGCAGACTCGATACGTTTCTTTGGCGGAGGAGTTTGATCGCGTGCGCACAGGGGATCCGACGAAGCGCTCACTCAACAAATTCAAAAACAACAAAACCGGACCACAGGTAATTTCTTATTTTTAGAATATCGATTGATGAAGGCTAATTTAGCAGTACGAGGAAGAGCTTTACAGAAAAGTCATGACCGCCGAAGCCGAGTACCGACAGCGTGTTCAGAATGCTCAGAGTATGCTGCGTGATTTGCTCAATGTCCAGCGACCCGACACTATTCGACAGCTGCGCAACTCTCTCGAGACATTTGATGCTGGATTGACATTACAGTTTCAACGATACACGAACCTATGCGAGGCTTTGTATCTCAGCAAGGGTTTGGCGGTTAGTCCTATGAAAGTTGACGATTACGGAGGTTTGTTTACTGTGCTCTTATTTTCAACAACGATGATGCTGATAATTATATAGCGAAGAGCATGTCTGATATTGCCAATGATGTTGACAATGACTCTGATTTTGTGAAATACGTTTTACGCGAGGGAAACGGTAAGCCGTTAAGACGGAAAGAGGTTGAGTTTAAGCAGCATAAGGCAGTATCAGGCGGTGTTGCCACTGCTGGAACGTTGCATACAAAGGCTGTTTCGACAACACCGAGTGCTTCGGCAGCTGCTCGCGCTGCTAGTGCGGGAATCAGCACTGCTGCCGCCGGCGCGATGGCATCATCGCTGCGTCAACAACAGACACCGCCGTCGATGAAATCCAAAGCCACACCGGTTTCGACTCAGCAGAAATTTATACCCTCTACAGCAGCAGCGGCGGCTGGATCTGACGGACAGCGAAAAGTTTCGTCGATGGGGTTGCCTGACGAGCCGACTAAGCCAAGTTCTGCGCATGTTGCGCCTAATTCTCCATATGTGCCTATCCCGATTCCACCTGTTCCAAATGGAAGCAGTAACCGTGCACCGGAGCCTTCGATGGCTCCTGCGCCTGTTATGACAATGGCCGCGCCTGTCGCGTCTCCTATGAACTCACCTCGAATTCCGGAACCTGTACAAGCTTCCCCGTCGCAGAACGGCGGAATATTCGGTGTTCCGCTTGAAGTTGTGATGGAGGACGAGCGTGTACAGATTAACGTCGAGAATGTGGATGCTCCCGCGTTTGTGATTAAGTGTATTGAAGTGGTTGATAAGTATGGGCTCAATAAGGAAGGGATTTACAGTATACCAGGGTCATCAGAGGAGATTGAGCATATCCAGAACATGTTTGAGAGTCAGAATCCGTTATATGTCGATATCAGTAACCCAGACACATACCATAATGATGTGTATGCGGTTGGGACTACATTAAAATTGTATTTCCGGAGTTTACCGGATCCGCTGTGCACACAAGTAGCCTATGATATGTTTATTGAGGCGTCCAAGGTGGCGGACGACAACCTCCGCCGTGACAATATGCACTACCTCGTGAATGAGCTTCCGGACGCGAACTATACCACGCTGCGGTACTTGATTTTGCATCTTTCGCGGGTGCAAGATAATTTCCGATCGAATAAGATGACGATTCGGAATTTGGGTCGGGAGTGGGGAACAATACTTGTGGGAGGGAATGCTAAGGATGCGGAGGCGCATGCCATTGTTGTGAGTACGATTTTGACGAATTGTTATTCTATTTTTGCCAGTTAGATGAGGGAGATGCTTTGAAGTGGGGGATATTTTTGGTGTGGTAATTGTATATTCTGCGGTACGATAGTGAGATAATGAATTACTTTAAGAGCAGTTTATCGTATTATTGATAATAATTTATTCAAGCATTTGATAATACTTGAGTAATTCAGTAGTTCAGTAGTGTAGTGGAGTAATGGGATAGTAGTTGTAGTAGAGTAGTGCACTGGTAAACGGCACGTGCTGTTCGAGGAGAACTCAAAACGCTGGGCTACGAATTGGAATGGCTGGGCTGACGACGCAACACTCTTGAGTCCAGCTTATCTGCCTCGAACTTGCTGGATCCGTGAAGTAGCTGCTGCTGCTGCTGCTTGTTTGTTTGTTTGTTTTGATTATACAAACACGTTGAATTCTCACAGTGGCCTCGCGCACCAACTTTTCGTGCGCAGACGTGTCCTGCGGTATTCTTTCTGCGCTGACTTCGCCATTCGCAGCCATGAGAAACAAGTTCAGACCAAAACACCAGCGTCTGATTCTGCAGTGTTTTCCTGGTGGACGCGCGAGTGAGAAACATCCAAACTCGAGCGAGCTGTCGTATTTGCTGTATTATGTCTCGACGCGCCGGTCAAAGTTGCTTAAAGTGGGAAGTTATCTGGAACGAAGGGCAAAGTCAGATATCTGGCACACAAGAACGGGAAACGTGCAGGTCGTGCTGGATATCGCGTGTGCGCTGATTGAAAGATGTCCGGCAGATTTGAACCTGTTTGCGGATCACATTATCTCCATCTTATCTGATGTACTGGGCTCGAACGACCTCGCGCTGTGTCGCTACACAGAGGCCACCGTGAGTCCTCCTTGCTGATATAAAGATACTCTCAAGACTAATACGTTCACTGGCGAATAGTTCCAAGCCTTCTGCGCGCACCATGATGGCGGACTGCTCACCGATGACCAGCAATATCTGCAAAAATTCGTCGATCTGCTCAAGCTCTATATGTCGATCGGCGAGCGCAAGTCTCCCCCGCACGATATCAGCTGGCGTTTGATCAGTTTACGCGCCGCCAAGTCAATCGCATCTTCTGAAGCGCTTAGTTCATCGAATATCCAGCTGAGTACTCAGGTCAGGATTATTGCACCGGCGATCCTCGAACAGCTCTACTCTAACAGTCAGGATAATCTTGAGCTCATCAACTCGAAATCACAAAACGTCCAACCCGCAGCAGACACTGTCTCTCGAACCAGTAATGTCAGCAATTCTCAGCGGCCAACTATCGATCTTACCGAGACCGATACCTTTGATAGTGAAGGAGAAGCGAATCTGCTGGCGCTGCAGTCCCTGCGCAAGCTCTTCGACTCGGCTGACGGGGGCACCGTACAAGTGCGCTACGCCTCGTTAGCTGTCATCAAATTTATCCTTGCGCACTCACAAAATGAGTCTTGGGCAACCAGTATCATTGATCTGATGGCGCAATGGACGCCTGTTCAGTGTCGGTTTGTGATCTTGCGGAGTTTACTTGAGGAATTGGCGTCTCTTTCGAATGATGAGTTGAAGCAGAAGTTGGTTATCACGCGTCTGATCTCATCGTTGTTGTCATCTAGTGTCAACTTAGTGGGATTGTCTGTCTTGGATGTGTTGCATATTCTCTTCTCTCAGGCGTTGACGATAATCGACCACTCCACCACCCCACTCTCAACCGACCCTGCCCGCAAAGCACTAGTCGACCATCTCGGTTTAGCCGCCGGTGACCTCGCTTCACATATCTACTACTCTAATCAAATAGCCGACATGGTCACCGAGATCCTTGTGAACTTGCGGCCATCGTCGTCCGCGGCTGTCGTTGTCGCTGGAAGTGGTGATGCTGGTGGTGGTGGAGAAGTGGTTGGGAATCACAGTAATAGTAGCAGTGCGAATCTGAATGTTACGCCAGATGTGCCATCGACCGTTAGCTCTTTTACGAATTTGGAAAAGTATCTTTCAAAAAGCAAAGACTACGTTTCGGCCAATAAAGACGCTGTCGAAGTTGCTTTGCGGACAGTTAAAGAGATAATCCAGATTGCGAATAGTATTGAGACTGGAGTTAAACGGAACGTTATCCCTCTTCAAGCGTGGAATCATACTGAATGGGCGTTAACTGATTTGAGTCCCGCAGTGCAGCATGCATATGTCGGTGCTCTTCTTGCGTATTTCAGATTCGAAGTGGAGTCTGATACCAGTGGTATGTTTACGATCGGAAAACACGCGTCGTCAAAGAGTGGGTTTTTGGCAAAGTTGCACTTAGCGGTTTACGATTATGTATTGCAAGAGTCGAATGTGGAAGAGGATTACTGTATCATCAACGTTGTTTTGCTTGCGATCGTCAAGGCGCTGGGCACGCTTGGGATTATGTACGGATTACCTATGATTTTACATTTACAAGAAGAAATTCATAGCCAGAAATTGAGCTTTGCGATAGGAAAAGAGCAGGATCGGTTACAATCCAAAAATCTCAAGTACATTGAGAGTATTATCATGACGTATATTTCAGCTGTGGCTAGCAAGCTTAAGATGGTGGAGCTGTCGCAGCTGGCGGAGGATAGTATTGAGAATTTCAAGGCATTGGGGTTATATCAGCCTGCGATCACGAACCCGCCAAAAGACCTCCCAGGCTTTACGCTTTCAGAGAAGAACGCTGTGATTGACGAAAAGGAAAACAAAATGACGATAGGCGATGATAATCTTGATGTGAACGAGACTGGTAGAGCGGCGTATATTGACCGTGCTGTAGTGGCTGAGGCTGTTGACGCGACTGATATTCCGGAGAATGTGAAGCAGGAGTTAGTCGGTGCCTGGACCCGAGAGTTGGTTCTTAAAGAGAGTAAGTCGGTTTCTTGTGAAGAGTGAAGAGTGAAGAAGAAAGAAGAATGCTAATGGTGTCAAATAGAATCTGATCCGTCGCAGTCGTCGATTGCGGATAAGGATTTTCCGCTGATTTTCCATGTTGTCGCGAATTCGAAATCGCGGACGCGCAAGCCTGTTCGTGCCGGGTGGTGATCAGCAGATTGCAAAAGCAAAGAGATGTATGGCATTAGCGATAGCATGAGTAGATTGTTATGAGACGAGCTCGAGCTGTTCATTGTTCTGAATATAATGATTAGATAGATGATATTTACACAATGTGAAGTACGCACTAAATGTAGAGTAAAGAGATGTCGTTCGGTAGCGTTGAATCTGTCTGCTACGATTTCAAAGACGTACTGAGAGCCTGATTCGCAGTAGATGAGAGCGCAGAAGTCGATGTGGTAGAGGAATGTCTGGCTGAGAGCTGGTTTGAGAGGAACTGCGTCGAATTGCGATTGGACTGCGTCGTTTTCTGAGGCGGTGACTGCTGCTACGAGGATCTGTATTGTCAGTAGGAGCTGTGACACTGAGCAGGGATTGTGTACGTACCAGGGCTGCTTTGTTACTGCGATGAATGTATTGTGTAAGCAGAGTCAAAAAAGCAGACATATCTTGATTTGCTTTTGTTTGATTATTGCGCATTGCCGGCGAGTAAACAGCGCTGAGCGAGTCAATCACCACAAATCCGGGCTGTCTGTCTTTCTCCACGAGCTCCTTCACAGCTTCATGTAATCCAATCGCATCAAACACCCGCACAAGTGACACCCGATTAAGCACATTTTCAAGCATATCCTCAGACACGCGTCCACCACGCCGTGATATCGCAGCACGAATAATATCTCTAAGCAAAAACACTTGAAAACTTCCCACAACGTCGATCCAGACGGCGTCAAGGGACGCGTCGGCCACAAGCTCTGCGGCGAGGAGATGCATTACGAGAACGACTTGCTGGGCGTTAACTGACGCGGTGCAGGCGAGTGCGCTAAGTCGCGTGGGCGCGAAGAGGCGTGCCAGCTGCTGCTGCTGATGCTGCGACATGTTGCCTGATTGAGCAGAGACGTGCCTGACGCGCTTAACTTCATGAGGCGCGGCGTGTTTTGGCTCGAGCGTGCACGTGTCCGCTTAAGCATCCACGTGACTTATAAGCTCATTAGTCATGTAATAGGGCATAACCCTACATAACGCAGTCACTGTCCGAGCAGCCAGCCCTCCTCCAGTATCCAAGGCTCGTCATCCAAGTAGAGTCCCAAAGCCAGTCCACCAACACACCAAACCAACCAAACCAACCCCGGTCGACAACCCAGCAAACAACAAAGACTCTTTTCTCAGCAAAGCAGTCTTTTTATATTATTTGTGGGAATATTCACAATGAGCACTTTCGAATCGGTTATTGTCATTGACGGTACGTGAAGAGCGGTTCAAATTGAGCTAGTTTTCGTCAAGATCAGATACTAACACTCACACCAGGCAAGGGACATCTTCTTGGACGTCTTGCTTCCATCATCGCGAAGCAGCTGCTTAACGGTCAGCGCATTGTCGTCGTCAGAACTGAGGACCTCAACATCTCTGGCGAGTTCTTCCGCGCTAAGCGTATGTATCCTATTCCTATATCTAGTATTAAGAGAGCAAGAAAGAGCTAATAGGAACCAGTAAAATACCATGCTTATCTCCGCAAGGGAACCCGCTACAACAAGACCCGCGGTCCGTTCCACTTCCGTGCTCCCTCGCGCATCTTGTACAAGACCATCCGCGGAATGATCGCCCACAAGACCGCCCGCGGCAAGGCCGCTCTCGAGCGCCTAAAAGTGTTTGAGGGTGTTCCCCCTCCCTACGACAAGAAGAAGCGCGTTGTCGTTCCCCAGGCTCTCCGTGTCCTCAGATTGAAGCCTGGACGCAAATACACCACTGTCGGAAGACTGAGCCACGAGGTTGGCTGGAAGTACCAGGACGTTGTCTCCCGTCTCGAGGAGCGACGGAAGGTCAAGTCTGCTGCTTTCTACGCCAAGAAGAAGGCTGAGGCTGCTAAGGTCGCTGCGGCCAAGAAGGATGTTGCTGGCGAGGTTAGCGAGAAGTTGGCGGCGTTGGGATACTAGATGTGTGTATAGGTTTAAAAAATTATGACGAGATCGTGAAGAGGGAGCGACGGAAAAGGAGTGTTTAGACACGGGCATCGGGAAATTCCTTTATGTATTGGTTTTTTGTCTGGTTTAGCGCTTTTTGTAATTTATGTATCTATCGAGATAACAAACAAAAACTGATATTCTTATTCATCACTGTATTCACTGTGCTGCTCTGCACTACTGTAGAATAATTGTAGAATAGTTACTCATTAATAGTATACTAATATACAGGAATACACCGGCCTCCGTCTTTTGTGGTGTCTTTGAGTCTTCGAGCAGTTGCTCGTCTGACGATTGCCTGCTCTTCAGCATCCAGTTTCTCAAGTGTGTTTCTGGCAACTCGTTCGTCCAGTTCTACTTCTTCAGCTCGTATTGACTGCCAATTTGCGTGACGAAGACATCGTCGTTTTTCGAGTGCGCAGACTTCGTTGTCTGTGTTCTTATCTTGACCAGAGTGATTATCAGTGCGGAGGATAGCAAGGATTTCGTCAAGATCAAGAGGAACTTGGATTTGTTGTTTTCGTTTTCGTTGTCCTTTTTTGGTTTTCTTGTCTGAAGAAGAGGCAGCAGCAGCTTTCTCTTCTTGTTCGATCTGTTCTGTGATTTGCAGTCGTTTCTCGTCCTGACGGATCTTGAATTTCATGATTTCGAGCAACGCGCGTTGTCCTTCGTTCGAGTCGCACCAAGTTTGCCATTCTGTGTCGTCCCAGACGAGTTTTCTATCGAATCCACAGATTGTTTTTTGTGCGTTTGCCCTTAGTTTTGCGTAGTCAATGTATGTCGATTTATGTTCGATGTAGCGTAGAGTTGAGTAGAGTGCTGTCCGGTCTATATCGAACGCGTCCAACTTTGCGCGTTCTTCTGCAAGATAAGTGTCGCGGTCGTCATCTGTTTTCGGAGTTGGTGTTGGTGTACGCGTATCTGCTGGTGTCGCTGAGTGTGAAGTGTGGGGTGTTGTTGTCGTTGATGCTGATGATGATAGTTGGACGCGTTCGCCGAGTAATTTGAAACGCGCGAGTGAACCGGCACCGCGTACAGCAGCAGCTAGTTCTTGTTGTGAAATTGGTTGATTTCTGAATCCGTCGTCGTCTGTGATAGCTGAGGAGTGTGTTTCGAGGTTCAGTTTGAACCATTCAACACCGTGTTCGGAACAGCAATACTTTGATCTTCGCGTAAATCCGCTTGGTTTTGCGTCTTGTTCAAATACAGCTGGTTTCCTACACCACGGCAGTAAACACTTTCGTTTAAAACTACTTCTTCCAAGGTTCTTTTGTGTGCAATTTGGACAGCAAAAGGATTCAATCAGGTCGCTGTCTTGTTCTGAGATGTTGACGCATTTGCCGTGGAACCAGTCGTCGCAGAAGTCGCAGCCAATCATCCAGAGACCCATGTCTGATTTCCTGCAAATGCAGTAGACTTCTTTAGATGCTGGTGCCATATTGTGCTGTTGACAGTGTAGTGGTGGTGACGATGGATATCAGTGTGGAGTTGAGATGGGAGTAAAATGGGACAAAGTCCCAGCAGAGTTTTGATGCTGTGGAAAACTTGTTCACTAACAGCCACTGTGGACTCGAAATGCTCACTTTCTGTCCAGATTGTTCGAATCTTTTGATGGTATTATTATGAATAGAGTGTATATATACAGAATAAATATTAACGAATTAGATCTCGAGGTCATCAGCGGGAAACTACAGATTCGAATGCAAATCATGTCCGTATGAATTCCCCATCCACGACCGAATGGAAATCTACGAAAGACGCGCAATGAAGCAAAAGCAACTTGACGATGTTCTCGGTGGTGCTGGATCTTGGGATAATGCTGATCAAACTACTGGTGTGTATTTATTATGAGTGTTGGTGAGAGAGAGAGAGAGAGGGGTGCTGATGATGATGATGAATAGCGCAATGCCCTAAGGATTGTGGAAATGATAGAGCATATTACTTTCAACTGCAGATTCGAAGTGCTGACGAGCCAATGACTACTTTCTACAGAGTACGTATTTTTCTATATGTGTGTGTGAATAGTGCTAATCTTATAGTGCACGAAATGCTTCCATCAGTGGAGAGAAAATTGATCTCAATATGTATATCATATTGTTACAGGAGTTAATTGATTCTCTTTTGTATATATTGTATAGGAGTTGGTTGAATTTTATTAATCTATCATTTACTCATTATTCCTCCTTTCCATATCCAATACCAGTCTTGAACGCGCCAAACTGATCTCTTCCCGCAGCATCGTCCTTCACCCAAATGGCCATAGACACGCCAGGACACGTAAACACAGCGAATCCGTCATCGTCAATCTTCACCTCGCCCTCCTGCCATCCCAAAACATCAGTCCACACCTCGCCCTTATGCTCTTCGCCTACAAACATCCGCTTCTCGCCAGGCCCAGCGTTCGACAAGACGACTGCCATACCGTCCGGTTTATCCCATGTGCCACGACGCACCCATCCTAAACACGTCGCAAAGTCAAAATAATCGTCCTGGACTCCATACGCGTAAAGCTTCCGCACGAGAATGATATCCGCAAGTTGTCCGCCGCAGCTAGGTTCTTCTGTAAACTCGCCTGAGATGCCCTCGAGATCGCCCCAGAAGACACAGGGGTATCCTTCGCGTCTGAGCAAGATCAGCGCGTACGCGAGTGGTTTGAAGAAGCCTTCGATAGGCGCTTCGAGCGCTTGATGCGGCTGCGTGTCGTGGTTCATGACGAGCGTGACGGCGGCGACGGGACGTGCTTGGACGAGCGATCCGTCGTAGATCTTTCGCAGGTCGTAGGATTCGGTGTGTGATGCCTCGCAGAAGTTGTACACGAGCGGAGCGTCGAATAAGCTAAACTTGGAGCCTTGCATGCGGTCAAGGTAGGCAGTCATGTCCTCCAGAGAATCTTTCCAGAACTCGCCGACGAAGAAGAAGTCTTCTTTGACGTTTGCCTTGAGGAATTCGATGAACTCGCGCAGGTAGTCTTCAGAGAAGTGCTTGACTGCGTCGAATCGCATTCCGCGAAGGGACAACAGTTTCGCGATCCAGACACCCCAATCGTTGATATCCTGCTTCACTTCAGGATGCGCATGATCGATATCGGCAAACATGAGATAATCAAAATTTCCCTTCTCAGTATCAACAGACTGCGCCCATGACTTGAAATCTCCCTGAATCTTGTAGATTGCGGTCTTTTCGTTGTCAGCGTTGTAGTCTGTGCCAGAGAAATGCTCCCAGTGCCATTTCATAGCAGAGTATTTCTCGCCGCGGCCGGGGAAGTCGAAGCCTAGCCAGCCGTCGATATCGTAGGGCTCTGATGTTTCCTTTGTGCGGTCTATTCTGTTAGCATACAAAGAGCACAAAGCGAATAGATACAAGAGTAGAAAGTACCTTCAGGATCGACTTCAACGACTAAACAGCGCTCTTTCTTATCAGCAGCAGCTTTGTGGTTCAACACAGCATCAGTGTAGAGAAGTACGTCGCAGTTCTCAGCTGCTGTCGACAGCTCGAGGAGATCGTCTTTGGATCCCCATTTCGTGGGAATAGATCCTTTCTGATCGAATTCTCCTAAATCCCAGAGATCATAGCTACTATTGTCAGCTTTAGACTAGCATACGCGAGAAAGTGGACGTACATGTCGTAGCCATTACCCGAAGGCGAGGAGGCTTTGCAAGGAGGTGGGATCCACATAGCTGTAATCCCAATATCGCTGTATTTCTGGACATCGCGGGCAAGACGTTTCCTACTACTCTTAGTTATCTTTAGATAGTAATGATCTTAATGATGAACTAACCAGTGAGTGTGGTCATCTAGAATTGTCAGTTGTGTTTTGTGAGAAGTGGATATCAGGACTTACCTGGGATGTACCATTCGAATGCCTGGAGCATTGTTGCGTTTTCGGGAGTCGGTGTCTGTTCTTCTGCCATTTTTCTACTTTATTCTCTATCTGTTTGTATTTTATTGTATTGAGTTGTATAGTATAAGAAAATAGGAATAAACAGCATTTTTATATTGTTCCTCGGAATCTTCCGTTGATCGTCGTCGCTGATCAGAAACGTGTTTACTTTTTGTTTGTCAAATACGTCATTTTCCTGTTCGTGAACACGTCAAGTTTACTTATTTCTTTGTTTTTGTTTTCGTTTTTGTTTTGTTTATTCTATATATATTTATACAATAATACAATAAATAATACAATAACAATACAACCAGGAATCCACAGGCATCGATTAGACTTTCCGTCCTCGAAACTACGTCATCGTCCCTCGCTGATCTCCCACTATCGTTGTGTTGTTTACGTCATTATTAAATAGAAAATGATAATGATAATTATAAATATACAATATATACAATATATACAATATAATGATGCTACTCCTCCCAATCAATATCCCACATCGAGAACGCCTCCCGCAGCTGATATCCAACTTTGTTCTGTAACATCTCTCCCCTTCTTATCGCATCCTCATACTGTCTCTGCCTGTGGGTCTCCATTTCCCACTCCAACTCAGTGCTCCGCTTCACAAACTGTGTATCCGCTGTCTCAAGAATCGTCCGCAACGCACTGTGCTTAGGCCTCCATCCGCGCCAATGGTCTCGCGTCATCTTCTCCTCCGGCAAAGGAAGTAACCGGGACACGCCCGTCACCGCATCGACTCTACTATACCGCAGTTCTCCTTCAGACTGTGGACGTACACCGAGTGCTCGCGCGACTACGTACCGGTTCTTCCAGCCTGGTTTTCGTTGACTGTCTGTAATTCCCATGACATGCATTGGCGTAGGTCCAGTCAGCGGCCATCGTAGATATTTCATACACGCGCGCCACAACGCCTTATGCGTCGGCGTGAGTGTTGCTGCTGGACCGATATCAAGCGCGAACGGCGAGTAGGAATATAGACTGTCCACTTCTACTTGCAGTTCAGAGCGAACTTCTCGTCTATCTCGTGGTTTCACTGGTGCATGCGGTAACTCCAACTCCGCGATATTGTGCTCTATATTCCCAAACCACGCCAGCGCCTGCATCGTTTTACTCACAGTCTTATTCAGCAGCGGAACTGCATGTTTCCGGCTCGTTAGGATCAACATCTCAAATACCGTGTTCATATTCGAATGCATCCTGCATTTCAGCACGCCTGTTATCAGATAGTGATATGCCTGTGTATCTAATCGCACGTTCGGAAACACAAGTAATGCCGACGCGATGCCAAACATCCAATCTGGTCTTTGTTTTTTGCAAATATGCTTCAACATAATATTCAAAGTAACACATGACGGCTGGATTCTTTCCTTCTCAATCAAAACCTGTAGAAAACTCCACGCGGCCCTGATATTTTGACTTGCCAAAATATCCAGAAACGGATGTATAGTTCCTAGTTCACATATATCAGCAAACTCGTGCGTCAACGCGTATAAGATCCGATCAGCTGGAAGATACAACGATGCTTCGGTAATCAAACCTTGGATCATAAAATCGTTGATCGTGAAGCCTTGGATAATCATCTGCTTGATCACTTCAAGCTTGAACCGAGGACCTGGCGTGATCCTCGACATCAGGATCCAGGTATCTTGATTAGCAGTTATCGATAATCGTCTCATAAACCGCAATATCTTTGCCGCAACAAATAGATTCTGCTTGTATACACACGACTTGAGAATATAATTAAACGTGTCTATATCAGGGAATACGCCTCTCTCCATCATATTCCTTAACAGATAAATTGCTTGTCGCTGGCTATGTCTCCCAGCAAAGAACTCAATCGCAATGTTATACGCTTCCTTGGATAACAAGTGCCGAGTGTCTTTCCTTTGATCGATGAAATGCTCTTCAAGTATTGTAGACACAATTCCAAATTTTTCAGAAGAAGACTCGGGAACATATATAAACTGTACGAGTTCTCGTAAATAGGCTTCAAATGAATCTTGAGTGAATTCCTCTGGCGGCTGCGGCAGTGCTTTCCTTGTATACGGCCGAGTCCGCCCTGTGAACTGGATCGTCGGGATCTCTAGCACTCTATCTTCATCTTCATCCTGCTCGTCCAGTTCAAACGATATTGACTTGTGTTCGTATTTAGACTCGGTTGCTGGCGCGGACTTTGGCAGCGATATCAGGATAAGATATTTCAAGCACTGTGTGAATAGTTTCAAAGCTTCGTCGGCGTCTACTTTCATATCAAATTCGTTCGTCGAAATCTGGCGTACTACTTGTGGGAAATAGTAATCGCTGTTTGAAGTCTCTGGTTGGCGGTCGTAGTAATGTGGTTCTAGCTGGCGTTCGTTGTAGATGTACGATTGTGAAGTGTCAGCTTGCGGGTTGAGTTCTAATCGGGCAGCTTCTTTCTCGAGTGTGCTCTTTGCCTTTTTCAGAGTTATTTCCCGTTTCATTGATGGTATTCGCTGTTCAGCTTCACGGCAGAGATCCAGCAGATGATTGTAGTATTTGGTTTGTTCTGGTGCGTCCGGATATTCCATATACACATCCTGCAGAATATCCTGTAACCGAGCATTCGCAGAGTTTTCTTCGTAATCCCATACTGCTTCGTAATCTCTGTTTTCAACGTGTTTTTGAAACACTTTCAGATCGCTCTGGATTTGTTCGTCAACGTCTGTCCATGGTTGGTTGAAAGTGAGATGGTCGCTGTACGTGTCGAGTCGTTTCGCTACCGCGTCTCGCCAACGCGCTTCAAAATACGGATCCATGTTCTTTCTCCTCTTGCGACTCTCTTTTTGTATCTCAACTCCTATTCTTCCTATCTCTTCATCTTCCAAGTTCCACACTTGACTCGAATAACACCGTTCTCGCACTCTCCTCGCGCAACACGCAGAAGAGTATCCTCTACTCCTTCCTCCGACGCGCAAACTTCTCCATATGTTCATCGGCACATTCTCTAATTGAGTACAATTAACGAGCCTCGGCCGTTGTTGCGTTGTGAAGTATTGTGTGAAGTAGGATGTTGTAAGAGAATATCCGGTGTAGAAAGACAAGACGAGAGTGAAGTTTGTGCAGTGAAGAACTTTGAGCTGTTCTGTTGTAGTTATTATATCCGCGTATCTGCCTCGTTTTTGACTGTAAAAAATCACCAATAAATACTCAAAAATTACAGTAATTCTACAATATTTTCTTGTTATTTTCTATATATTTTATAGCCAAAATCCCCCCCCCAGATCCTTGCAATATTCCCTTCCAATCCATACCAAACACCAAACACTTATGCACTTATTCAGGGGCACTAAATTTCCCAATCTGCACTAAACACCTTAACTATCTAATCACTATACTACAGAGATATTGATATTCTTAGTGAGGGATGAGTGTGGAATGCGTTGAGAGCTGAGAAGATTGGACGTAGTAGAAGATTGAATTCTGATCTAGTATTATCAGTATAATATCAGAGCAGAATGGGGTTTATTAGTCCTGGGATTAGTCTGCACAGGATCAAACGAAAGCAGGTGAGTTGAGCTGTATGATTATGAAGATACATAGAAACATGCTAACAAGGAAAAAGAAAGCGTTTTATACAGCATATATCGCTACAGAATCACTTTCAGAAGCAAAACGTCGCAAACCAGCCAAGTTCACAAACGCAAGACTTCAAGATCTGCCGACTGAGATAATCCAGAGTATCTTTATTTACTCACGAAATCCAGAATTACCGCTGGTGTGCCGGTTATTTCACAATGTACTGAAAAGTAGTAGCTCGTCGTTCATGAAATTTGCTGTTTTAGCTGAACTTTTCAAACACGCGCCGAGTGCAAACGGATCAATCTACGCAAGGAGATTTGTCACAAAAGAACTGATATGCACCGCTGTTGAAGATGGATACATCGCCAACCCGCTAGTTGAGCATCTCTCAGAACGACTCACGGCCCCGCCGTTCATGCGGGACAAGTTTGAACTGCTGGAGTATCTTGTCGCGAGAGGCGGGAAACCGGTGAATCCGAATTTAGCTGCGTATGCGCTCGCAGAGAGTTTTTATGCGAATCCAAGTGAATCCGAGTTTGAGCCATGTCTGCCTGATTCCGAACCTCTTCTAATAGAGCTTTATCAGAGCGTGCTCGACCTCAACGTTACCTCAATCAGACAAAAAACTCTGCTCTTGATCCTGAAATTTGGGGACGCAGTCGAGCTAGATGCAGATATCACAGACATGCTCCTCTGCGCTGAGCAATATAAACTTGTTGAGTACGGGATTCGTGCGGGTGTAATTCTGCCTTCTGATCCGGAGTTGTTGGATAAGACGACATGTCGTGGTGACGCGAGGGCTATTGAGTTTTTGTATGCCATGTGTTCTTAGTAACTGCGATCTGCTATTACTTCCAGCGGCTTTTGATGTTGCAATTATAACTTCACAAGACTTCACAAATGCTGAAGACACTGCTCACACTATTACGCTCTTACGATATTACAACTGCTTCTGATATTACAACTTTTTACACAGTTCACTACTACACAGCTCAGAAATGCGCAAGCAGCAACAGATTATTACATACGAGAAGGATGTACGATAATATAGAATAGAATGCAATCACTGTAACTTAGTCGTAGCTGTAGTTGTGTCATCTAGGTATGCTTAGAGTGAAGATTACGTGGATGGAGGCTGCGGCTTAGACTATCGACGACTCCTTTGATTCACTCATTTTTCATCACTTCACCACTTCAATAATCTTCACTATATACAGCTCTAGCAGCACAGACAATAGCAAAATGGTTGAAGTATCACTGACAGTAGGCAAACTAGACGCAAGCATCGCAGTTCTCCTCACGTCCGACCATCATCTGATCGAGTTCCCGTCAATTCTTCTTCCCTCGTCCGTCCAAGCTGGCTCGATCGTGAAGATCAATTGCACTCAAAGCTTCGAAGCAGAAGCGAAAGAGAAGAAAGAGTTTGACGCGTTACAAGAGAATATCTTTGAGCTTTACGGAAAAAGATCGCCAATTCGTCCGCAATTGCGTGTTCGCAACGCAACTCAGACTTCGATCGTGCTCGAATGGGATCCGCTTGATCTTGCAACCGCGAGTCTACGCTCTTTATCGCTATTCAGAAATAACACACGTCTTGGAAAGATTCCCTCGCCAATGACAAACACGTCTACGAAGTTGTCGGGTTTGTCAATCGACACAGCGTACACTTTCCACCTCGAACTCGTGACATCAGCCGGTGTTTACTTATCTGATAAAGTGACCGTCAAGACACACAAAATGACCGATCTCAGCGGAATCACATGCTGCGTCGGCGTTATTTCCGACGAAGACCGCGCGATGCTTGAAGAAACTGTGGCTCGCATTGGCGCGAAACCACTCCAAGACCGCGTCCGCATCGATACTACCCATTTCATCTGTGTCGAGGGTGTCGGGTCGCAGTGGGAACGCGCGATGGAGACGAATATCCCGATCGTGGGACCTGAATGGTTACGTGCTTGCGAAAGTGAGGGACGTATCGTCGGAGTGAGAGGGTATGCCCTTAACTACTTCTAACTTGTACTATTAGAGAGATACTGACTTTGTAGATACTACCTAAACGCAGATCCGAAAACAAGACCTCCGATCAGGCAATCAGCTCCCCGGGCAACACCATCGCGTTCCTCTGTCGCACCGCCTCCGCCTCCGCAGCCTGTGACCGCGCCTGTGAAGCCGTCGGCGCCAGCGCCAGCGCCAGCACCGACTGTTGTGCCTGCTGAGGACGTTGTCAAGAAAGTGGAGGCTGTGCCAGCGGGTGTTGCTGCTGCTGCTGCTGCTGCTGCTGCTGCCGCTGTTGAGCCAGAGCCTGTGCCAGAGCGTACGCAAGAACCTGTACAAGAGGCAGAGCCGGAGCCTGTGCAAGAGGAGCCAGAGGCAGAACCAGCTATGTCAGAAGAAGACAAAACAGCTACATCTCTAACTTCTCCATCCACCGAGACCCTAACCGAGTCCTCCATGATCTCCTCATCGTCTCCCTCCTCCGCCGAGGAAGAAGCAGATTTTGACGAATCGCCTGCAGCAGAAGACCAACCCGACCCCTCCGAAACAGGCGACGCGACAGGCGACATCGCAAACTCCGCCGTCTCAGGCGTCGTAGCTGAATCCATCGCCGCTGACATCACCCCACGCGCTTCTCGCGAAGAGCCAGATTCTGATACGCCTACCCTCAGCGGGCATGACAGTGGGAATGGAAGTGGGGTGGTGTTTGGAAATGGAAGTTTTAATGGATCGACGTCGACTGTTGATCAATTTGAAGACGCGGCGACGACGGCTGGGTATTCATCTGACGAGGAAGAAGAGTTAGATCCTGATGATTACGACGATGTCGCTTTATAAGTGTGTGAGAGAGGTATATGAATGCAGAATTAGGAAATAGTGAATTATCTCTATAAACTTTTATAAGATTGGTTAGAAATGACTCTTGAAGACTTGAATGGTGCCATAGAACGCTGTTTTAATCATTTATGCAACGAAGTTGTGTGTTTGTCAAAGTTAGAGTAGAGTAAAATAGAGTAGAGTAGAGCCACCAAACAAAGAGCACAGTAGGGAAAGTAAGGAATTCATTTCTTATTCGGAATTCCGCATCACGCTATGATATTACTTTCTGCCGCAAGGAAACGATGACAGACTCCCCATACCTCACTACTCTCACTACACTCTCTACACCGTCAACTCAAACATAAAGACATAAATTATACTACAGAGAAAAAAAGTAAACAAAAGAACTCCTAAAAAACAACAACCATACCACACACGCAAATACACGCACGCATAACATGAATAATGCAAACAAAACACAGCTACTTTGACTCAAATCAATCAATCATGAATAGAAACCCCAGTCACCTATATGCTTTTAAAAAAAGTAGACAACAGCACACTGCGCACTGCAAAAGTGTAGATGTTTGTGAGCTACTAACAACCACAAATGAATATCCCGAGAAAAATGACACCAAGAAAAAAGAATCACCACGAATACATAGAAATGAGAAGCAAGGCCACAACAAAAGCTTCTATGCAATTAAACAACATCAAACAAAACCAACAGCAAGAAAGCACAACGTAGGAAAGCACAACGCAGGAAAGCACAACGTAGGAAAGCACAACGCAGGAAAACACAACGCAGGAAAGCACAAACGCGAAAAACAGGTCATAAACGCACATAAACACGCATAACGATAAACAGTGGCATCAAAAATTATGCTAAAAAAAAAATCATGGCAAAGAAACTAATGGCAGGTACCGCCTCGGACAGCTGAGGCACCGATCGGTCTAGTCATTGTCTTTCTGAAGCTCCCTTCTTTGCTGATAGCTCCGTGGCCAGTTACGTCGACGATGTCTTCTTCGTAGTAGAGGGCTGATTCGCCGGTGGGAACGCGGTGTTTGCTGCCAAAGAAGAAGAAGCCGATGAAGGCGCCGACGACGACAGCGAACATCATAAGGCCATTGTATGACATGAAGACGAGCCTGTGTCAGGTTAGCAAAAGGAAGAGATGGCAGGTCATGGAAATACGTACATGAGGAAGAAAGAGTAGAGGACCTGGAAGGCATACAAGAACGAAAGAATAAGTCTGTCGCGCATGGAGCGGTCGGGGAGATACCGTTTGATGATGAGCGGGAGTAACATATCGTCACCTCTTGTGACGGAATTAATATGCGATTCATAGCGACGGGTGAGCTCGCGAACGAGTTCATAGCCAACGCCGAGGCCGACGATTCCGAGAAAAGAGATGGCGACGGTGAACTTGCTGTACATGCGCCACCATTGGAAGACGATGCATATGCTGTCTGTTTGCCATGTGAAGAGCATCTAGAGGAGTTAGAAGAGGGAACAGGAGACGGTTGAGAAGGCCAGAGATGTCATTGCAGATCAGATCAAAATCGTGGATGATGATGAACAGAAAAGAGAAAAGAAAACAGGAGGATGGGGACATACGTTCATACGACAGGTGGCAGCAGCGTGGTTAGCCGCTGAGGCGGTGGAGTTGGCGAGATCAGCCCATGTTGTGGAATCGGAGGACGACGAGTCAGCCCAGGTTGTGATTGTGTTCCAGGTGGACATTTTGATATGAAAATAGATGCGAGGATATTGTGGAGATGGTGATGATGGCTATGATGACTGGAGAAGAAGAGGAGGTGGTGGTGAAGTAGCTTCACGAGGACTAGACTGGCGGAGGAGGTCTAGCCGGGGCGGAAGCGAGAGATGACGTGGAAGACAGGGCGACTGCTGTCAAGCAGATTTTCTATGGAGGAGAAGAGGAGAGGAGAGGAGAGGAGAGGAGAGGAGAGGAGGGATTGCAGAAGAGAAGAAGAGAAGAAGCAAACAAGAAGTCAACAAGAGCGGAGATCGTGAGCAGAAATGCGCCAGAGTGGAATAAGTATTGCGGACGAAGTGTTTATTGCGAGGACGGGTTGCAGAATAAGGTTTGCTGAAGTGGTTTGGAACTGGTTTGAGCACGGATGCGAGTTGAAGAAGCAGACGAGTCATCTGTTTGTGACTAGTGACTAGTTATTATGAGTTTGTGAATATTGCTAGTTCTATTGTATACTGATATAAACTGTTTACTATAACTTATTAGTAACAATAGACATCAGATAGTGAAAATTGTAATTGAACAGAAGGACAAGTTGTACTATCGCGATAACAGATAAGATAGCAAGCTATTAATCTCAGCAAAGTCAGACGAAACGGTCCAACGCCGGTCGGTGCTTGTCGAGTTCCGACGGGCACTTTTGTAGGCCAGTGTTTTGATACAACAATGAATGTAATGTGCCGGCGGCCTACTTTGACCAGTTTAGCTGCCTGAGGCAGAGCTGAGAGCAGAGTTGCCTGAGCTGTCGAGAGCTTTGATGTTGATACGAATACTGTGTTACAATATACTACTATTATACTATATAGTGCAATAGTATTATCTCTATAGTACTACATATTACTCTAATACTACATATTTAATACTACATACTACTCTAATACGTTATCGCTCCTTCGGGCAGCTCTCAGCGCCTTCCAAACCAACAAACCCCTTACCCTACTGAACATGATTAACAAATGTGCGAGTTTTGTGCCCTCTCGGATTTAGTCTGGACTTTTGCTTTACTGTTTACATTACTGATCTTCTTATTTTAGTGTTTATATGTTCTATATTACTATAGTGCAATAGTATTATGCTCACAATGCGCAATATAAGAGCAATAAACAATACTCCACTCTTCTATTCTCGCTCGCGACTCAACAATCGATCGAGTCGAGTCATTCAATTCCGCTTCACTCAAATCATTTTCATTCACTTCAATTCAATTCCATTCTACTTTCATTATCTACTATTCTCTGCTCTCAAATCTCCATTATATTCTACTCTTCTCTCAAATCTCCATTATATTCTACTCTTCTCTCATAATACTTACTCTCACATCTAGATCACCATTATAAATCCCATGACGCAGTGGCGTCCCAAGCATCCACCAGCAAACTCTCTTTCTCCATCTTTTCATTTCCGCATTCGCTGTTCTAACAACATCCTCTACAATCAAGATCCACCGACAATCGTTTGTCTAATCTGGCAGCACAGCAGCACAGCACAGCAGCACAGCAGCTCAGCAAAGCTCGAGCAGGCCGGAATTGTCTGTAAACAGTAGTCTACTCTTGTTCTATTCTAGATTACACAGCATTTCATATCTACTTCTCTACTGCTTCCAGAGTCAATTGATTATATATTTATACTGTAACTAAAGTATTCTTATCAGCATAACTCTCACTCACAGAACGCGGGGTATACTCATCCAATCACACCAACTCCTTCCTTCAACCGAACCCACAGCAGTTTTAAACACCTTCCTCACACTCCAGACAGACGCGTCCACCACCGAACCCACCCGAGTCAGACCACCTCTCTTCTTCTTCTTCCTCTCTTTGATCCTCTCATTCCTCTTCCGGCTGCTTAAACACCTCGCTACTTTATTATCCTCCTCGCCTCTCTTCATCAATCTGCTTTATATCCCATCCTCATAGCCTACACCTTATCCTATCGCTTATCCTCCTTTCCCACTCCGATAAGGAACTGAAAACAAAACCCCTACCCTTCCCGATAAGAACCACAATTAAGTAATAACAACGTCACTGATTGAACCCGCTTAGCTTTAGAGTTTTTGGATTGTATGAGTGTCTCAGGTTGTTTTGGAGAGTCGGTGTGATTTTGGTTTGATAGCACGCGTGTAATTGCTTGTATTGTATAATTAGAGAGAATTAAGAGATGATAATGATTGTATTGTAATCTACAAACAATCAGTCTGTCTGTCACAAACTATCTAAGCTCTGCTCTGCTCTGAGTCCACCTCTGTTCATCATCATCACACATCGCATATTCAATGATATTTACAGGATTTGAAGAAAATAATATCAAAATCTAGCGATCGTGTGATCAAATAACACACACAGACACCTTCAAAACACTGCTGTTAAGGTGGTGATGAGTGCAGATGTTTTATATCATCGCGATAATTTACATCTTTCGCGTCTCATGTCCGGCAATCCGTTTTATATACCTAAATAACTATCAACTTTTCATCAGTGTATTTTACTCTTATCTTTCTTTTTTGCGAGTTAATGAATTGTCTGATAAGAAAGCATATGATACAATGTCATTCCACTCATGCTTGTCTTATCCGTTAATATCACTGCTACTATCAGAATTTGATATGAATTACTCAATCTAATTTGTGTCTCGTTTGTTTATATCATCTACCTTTCTAATAATCTAACTCATTCGTTATTTAATCAGTTCTAGTTCTTTGCAACTGTGTTTCATGCTAGACTGCTTCATTTACTTGATATCTTTCTGCACAGACCTACAAACATCAAGTAGTACGTTTAAGTTGCCGGAAAGCAAGACATTAGTCGCCTTTGTTCCTGTTCTCTTGTATTCAGGAACCATATTTAGAACAACACCCTTTCTATCACTCTACAGCGTTCATTCTCGTGCAATGACAAAACAGAAAAACACACTCAAACGAACCATGAAATTGATTCACCGTACTAAACAGCTACACCTCATAGGCTAAGCGTTATTCGTTGGTATCGATGCCAGTGAATATGACTTTGCCGTAGTGCATTCATTCTCTATCGTTGTACTGTCCTGTGCTGTTTTTTTTGTGATATACCCTGGAAGCCACGCTAATAGTTGAAAGTCTAGAAAAAGAGTACACAAATTGAACTGAATTACACTTTGAGCGCAACAATGCCAGTTTGGTCACTGTTTGAGGACATTTTGGAGCCACAGAGGTAAAGAATCAAAATGGCATCATCAGTTTTCTGGATGTACGCGTGAAGTGCAATTATTTAATTTTGAAGTAATGCTCTTCTTGGCATAGAGATGAAGATAAACAGGCACTATTTCCTAGAGCAAGCCCTTTGATAGAAGGACGATCAAGTATAGCTAAGAAGTCAGCATGACAGACAATGACCCGAAAAATCTGTATCCTCAACATAGCACGATATACGATCACATTTCTTACATGAAGTTCACGATGTGACCACTGCCTCTGTGTCGAAACTTCATGCAAATACTAGCAAACACTACAGCGCACTGATTGGCCATCATCTAAGAACTCGGGTCGAACATATGGATTAAACGACGCAGGTGCGGCAGGCACGTTGTACAGCTGCCGAGAGATCGCTGATACTTAACTTGCGCAGTGCTAGTAAGCTCTACATGCAGTTTCCAAGCTATCTTCCTGGATGTGATAAGATAGAGTGTTAGTGGATGGTGCTTATATTTTGGTGCGCCATAATTATTGAATATCCTGATTATGACATGTCTATGTGACTGACTTGTGCCTCACACGTCGCTCAAGATATACTTTGGTGGTTGATAGAATGAGCTGTAACTATAGGGATTGAATATACGCCTGAAGAGGATTCTGAGTATGTGTATTTTGGAGTGTTATACCAGAAGTGGGTTTTTGAGTAGTGACACTTCACAATGGGATAAATCGAGATACCGCGTGATTAATTAGCATTATCAGCACATAGATTATCAAAGTACATACCACACACACAGAATAAGAGTGGCTGACTACGCGCGTTGAAGTTGCCTAATTCATCAGTTTGTAAACAGATGTTGAAACCTGGTCGCTTGGATCAGCATACTGCTTCAACGCTGCTCAGTGTTTGCATAATAGCACAGATTGTGGTTTATTTTTATTTTGCTTATTCAAAACTTCTTTATTGTGCTTTTTTTTAGTAATCGACGGCTGAGGGAAGTTTAGGATCTCTTTCGGACAGAAGTAGTACAAACTCGAAGAAATATTCGCTGATAAAATTATACCAAAGACTGTTAGCAACTTTATCAAAAAATCCGACTCTTATTATCTCTACTTCTCTTGTCTTTACAGAAATAATTTCAACATTACTGATTTGCGATCCTATTCTTTGTATTTCGTCCAATTGTCCACCACCGCAGCCTCCAATCCAAAAATCACAAATAAACAAACTCTAATATCCCTCTTCAAGTCTATCAGACCTCTTTTCTCTTTCAATCTATTTCCAGCATGATATATCCTACAACCACTTCTCAGTGTGCTTATTCAACTATTACGTCATTAACCAATTGGATGTTTAGGTTTTAGGCTCTTCTTCCCATCGCCCGCCGCGAAATTCTGACTAAAGCACCACCATCGAGAGTCCTGAATATCTGGATTTACTGTCTTGACTGGATATTTTAAAGTTGATTAGAAACTGAAATCAGACACATACTGAGATATTTGCGATATTCTGAGTTGTCTGTCAGGAGAAGAATCTTGGAAATAGGTGATAATTGGACCCACTCTTCCCGCACTACTCTACCTCGGATCTACAATTAATCAAATATTCTTCTCACCAGCTTCCGTACTGTGTTCTCAAATATTATTTTAACGAATTGATTTTGCAAAGATAAGAGAACTGAGAATATAATGAGTATGCTGGGAATGGTGGATAATATGTCTATGTTCGGTCATAACCTACAACATTCAAACACTCAACTACAGCAGCAGCTGCTACAGCAACGGATGGCTGCTGCCAATGGCAGTGATCTTGAATTTGATCAAATGGTTGGAAGTCATAATTCTGGAATGGAACATGAGATGGCATGGCAGAATGCCACGAACAGTCACATCAATCAGCAGATGGACTGTGATATCGATCCGCTTCCACTTCCCAAGATTGAGAATGATCTGATACCACTTGTTGACGAAACAGAATGTGATGTTGCTGCAGATATATTATTAAGCGATCATTCACCGGCATCGTTGCCGAGTCTTACACACTCTTCATCAGACGCAGCGCCGTTCGAATATGCCGGCCTAGAACAGCATGATTCTCTTAGGATGAATACATCGCAATATGGGAATATGGCAGCCGATAGTATGATGAGTGCCGATGAGGATCAGAAGTTTGCTGATGAGGAGGATATGCAATCTGTTAGTATTTACGTTGTTGCTGAGTGTACCAATTATTAACTCCATTGTAGAAGCGAAAAGCTCAGAACCGGGCAGCACAGGTGTGTATCTTATTAACACGTATCTCTTCAAGAGAGCTTTCTTTTAACATCATGCAGAGAGCATTCCGAGAACGAAGAGAAAAACACGTCAAAGAACTCCAAGACAAACTCTCCGCCGCCGACGCCCAAATCCGCGACCTTCAAACAGCCAACGCGACTCTTCAAAAAGAACTAGACTGGTTCCAAGCCGAGAACAAAATCCTCAAAGAAGCTGCCGCAGCCGAACGTGCTGAGCGGAGACTCGAAGAGGAAAAGAAATTGTCCCCGAGTGCTGATAAGCCGAGGGCTGCGCAGTCTAACGAGCATCCTACCGAAGTCACATTCCCTGTATGCCACCTCTGACATTATCTTCTCATTATTACTAACACGCTCGATACAGCATTTCATGGACAACGAATCAATCAAACAACACGCTGACCTCATCAGATCTCAAGAGGAAACCTCCAAATACCTTACCCCCAGCGACATCTGGGACCGTATAAAAACCCACCCACGCAGCGAATCAATCGAAATCGAAAACATAATGACTCTCTTGATGGATAAAGTGCAGTGTGGAGGAAATGGTCCCGTGTTCAAGCTGGTTGATGTTGATCATGCTATTGCGAAGGTTCTGCTACGGTCGGAAGGCGTTAATGTGTAGATTTTTTTTTTCGGGTTATTGCGGGTCGTTGGTATTCTAATATAAGAAAGGAATTATTTAGTGGTCGAGTAGGCGATATTCCTACTGAGGACATAATGTTACGTGCTCTTCACGCTACGTACAAGAAATAATAATCCATTAATTCAATTGAGTACCTCCGCCAAACTAAAAACATACCAAGAAAAAGAATATATATAATACAAACGCGGAACCTCCACAATACTTACAACGAAGAGAGAACAAGGACCAAATATCCAGTACACAAACTAAATAATTATCAAAACGTGTAACAAAAACGCAAAAAACCAAATATATGTATATGAAAAAAAAAAAAAATACGATCAAAACAATAATAAAACGAGCACTCTCGGTCGGATACCTTAAAAAACTCCAGGATAAAAAAAAAAACACCAAAATTTCCGTATTTCCATCTTTTCTTTCTTCTGAATTTCCAGTCTTTGTTGTTTTCTCTTTGTATGCAAATGCTGGAAAGATGCCAATTTTATGTAGATCTGCCTGAATAGTTCCAAAATCAATATCGAGGCGAAAAGAAAGAAGGTAATTCTAGTTATAATAGCTTATCAATATATATATATATATATCAGAATATCCTCTTCTTAGGTTACCCGTCAGAATTCTCATGATCCTTCAATATCTGCCGTGACCCCATGCACCGAACACTCCACTTCACCCATTCCCTCTCTAGATTGTTTGGTTTCTAGAGCTTCTGATTCAACAGGAGGATATTGCTCATCTGGTGGACAGTTTTTCAGTAATACTTGTCGTTGGTTTTGTACTGAAAGCGGATACTCGTCTAATGGTAAATATCTTAAAATGAATGCATGACATCGCGCCTATAAATCACACCAAGTTAGCTTCCATCATGGTTTCTTCCTCAGAATAGGAAATTTACCTTTTCTTTCATACTGGGTAACAAGAAGATACCACGCGAAATGACTTTCCGAACATACACATCAGGCAATAGCACTCCCTTATCGACTAAATGAAGTAACAAATGTTTTGCCATCTCGATATTCACATTTGCCAAATCAGCAAAGGAGTCAAAGAACGAGAATAACGAGTCAAAAACAGGTTTCCCTGCCGTACTCCATTTCTTCAGAACTAAAGCAGCCAGATCAATCCGCTCGCTCGCGGCATCGACAGAGTCACAAATCACCCACTGGCACAAGACATTGACAAGTTGTTGAGGATCGTTTCCGTCAAAACAAGATGGCGGGATAGACGCGGCTAAGATTAACTCCTCCGCGATTTGATCGACATCGTACGGCATCGGTGCGTCGCGAACAACAGTCATAAGTCGCTCTCGTTGTTCTTCTTCCGTATCCTTAGCAGAAAGTCCCGCTCGAGATGATGAATAGTCTAGCATTGTCTGCTTGCGGAAAAGGCTCATGTTTGCTAATGCAATTGCCTCAAATGCTTTGTCTGCTACCGTAGTCTCGACGTCGGCAAAATGAATCGCCTTTTGCAAAATCGTTCGATTTGATTGCCAGTGTTCGGGCATCAGAAAAGCTTCTTCAGAGTTACTCAGCAACTCCCACATGAAAATGGCGACTTTGTATTGCATTATTTGATATAGCTCGACATGTGACGCTTTGCTGCTCTCGATTTCAAAAGTGATTTGCTTGAATCTGGATAAGAGATTCTCAGCTAGCTTCTTGCATTTGCTTGGGAATTTGAGTAGTCTTTGCCAAAAGAGACGAATGACGAGTAACGATAATAGAGTGCGCTGGATCGTACTTTTTTCTAGATGTGTAATCATCCAGTCCAGAAAATAGCTTCTGTCAATCAAATCTTCAGAGTCTAAGTAAGAAGAAAACTGAAGAATATAGTCAACTCTTGACCTCCAGCTTTGCACGCCATTTCTACCACTACTATTCACAGGTTGTGATATTTGTGCTGCCGCTGCTGCTGAGGGCTGTTGCTTAGCTGTAGGTTGCTCGACAGATTGTTGCCCGCATTCGCCAAGAACCTTTTCCAAAAATCCAGCAAGCTGCACAGTCCATTCACGAACCCACTGCGCCTCTGCATCGGCGATAGTGGCGTTATTTCCTTTCCGTTTTAAACCTCGTAATTCATTTGCACCAACGCAGCGCGCGAACCACACCGCGCGATGGAGAGGAACGGATTTGGTGCAGCATTGCTCGACTAATGTCCGATTTCTGATACCGTGTGGGATTGTGCGAGAAAGACGGCGAAGCGGGACAGTAGGTGTAGCTAGATCACGAAGCCATGCTTCACGTTTGTGATCTGTTAAGGTAACACGTGGTGGAGGTTTGAATGTGGTTGCTGATGTGATTTTGTTGAGCTCCTGGCGTTTATCGATTGCGGACATCATGAATGAAGAGAGCGATTTGAGTGTTGAGCGTTGACGCAGAGCTGCGTACAGTGTCTGCCGAGCGGAACCAGTCTCATTCTGTGCGAGTCGATGTTAGTATGGGCATGATTTTTAATAGTAGAGGTCACGTACCGACAGAAAAGGCTTGTCTTCATAGCCATGTTGGATATAGCTTTCAGTTAGTTGATCCTCGGCATGATTTCCATTCCAGGGAAAGAAATCTGGATATCCAGCTGTTCCGGTTGTTAAAAGTCGATCTGTAGCATATCAAAGTATCGAGCTTACCAGAAGTACTGTCTCTCAGTAAAGGGGCGACATCTGTAGGAGGAGTCATGCAATAGACCTTCAATGCATTATCATCGCGTCCTATGCTTGAACTTGTAGCAAGTATGCGCGATGACGGGCTAGCTGCTGAATTACCAGTTGGCGTTCCCGGAGTTGTCGGTCCATGGTGAGATACTGGGAATGGCGATGCTAGATGCCGCCGTTGCTGCTGTTGTAGCTGTTGCTGTAATTGCTGTTGAGGATTCGAGGATAAGTGTTGAGAAAAGTGATGGTTCCCGCTGTAAGCTCCTATCGACGGTTGCTGCTGTTGCTGCATCGATTGCTGTTGCTGTTGCTGTTGCTGCTGCTGCTGCTGCTGCGCAGATGGGTACTGCGAATGCTGTCGTGCATATTTCTGTGGTGCGTTTGGCATATTCTGCGAACCCGACGCAGATTGCGAATGATTGCCTGGACCCAGTCTTTGCTGTTGCTGCTGCTGTTGTTGCTGCTGCGCGGTCTGCTGGCCAGGTCCTGTCCTCAGGAGACCGCCGCGCGAGTACATTTAGATTGATAACTTGAGAGTATATAGCGAGGCGCTGTGGTGACCTGCTCTGAACTGGAAGTAATTCGAGACGACAGAAGAATATGAGTATTAAACAGACATGGTCGTCTTTGACTGATGAACAAAAGGTGAGAAAAAAACAAAAGACTGTGATGAGTTCTGGCTGAAAGTCGCGTCCGCCACTACAGTCGTTAATGCTCCGAACCACTCTCGGATATACGCGAGATGACAGCCCAGCAGAAGTCAGAGCAAGACTGGCAATCTCAGGATATCAAAACACAGCTGATAAGCAGCCAATACACAAAGCATTCCCGTGCCAGAATCAAGCACGCAGTTCAGTCACAAACACCTCAAAGAAAAAGCTGTACTGGGAAAGTGGTGAACTCGTTGACTTTGTTGACTTGCCAGTTGCGCAGCGTTGGCCAACCCAGCCCAAAAAGTCACTCGCTCAGACTCACTAATTGCCTGCCTGTCTCACTCCTCCCGGACTTGCCTGACGCCGCTCCAGCCACATCTGAAAGTGTAATAAATGGGGTTTGTGTTGCTGAGTAAGAATACAGTCAATTACAAGTTGTGTAGGGCACAACCCTACACGACGCTTATGGAGCAGGGTAACAACAGCAGTCACAGTCACTGCAATGCGCGACCAGCAACCATCATCCTTGACCTGTATCGTGTGCATCGTAGCTTCAGATCTGTCCCTCATCTTTCACTCAGCACAACTAACCGTCGTTGAAGTAGATCACCATGGGTATGTCTATTTCCCTTCAGTAATAGAGCAATATGTTCTCTGTTTTATCACTGTTTATATAATCTGTATCTTCTGTTTCTTGTTCTAACGAATTCGTGGTTTAGCTGTCGGAAAGAACAAAAGATTGAGTAAGGGAAAGAAGGGAATTAAGAAGAAAGTCGTCGACCCCTTCTCCCGCAAGGACTGGTACAACTTGAAGGTACGCTTGAGAAAATAATCCTCTGCTTTGATTGCTTTTGAAATTTGCTTTTTTTCTTTTGCGATTTTTGCCATCTCTACATTCATTTGAAAATCCTGAGCCTAACAATCACTTTTCTTCACAGGCTCCTACCGTCTTCGAGAACCGTGATGTCGGAAAGACCCTCGTCAACCGCACCACCGGTCTCAAGAACGCCACCGAATCGCTCAAGGGCCGTATCTTCGAAGTCTCGCTCGCTGATCTCCAGGGTGGCTCTGAGGACCACGCTTTCCGCAAGGTCAGACTCCGTGTCGATGAAGTCCAGGGCAAGAATGCCTTGACCAACTTCCACGGTCTTGACTTCACCTCCGACAAGCTCCGCTCGCTCGTCCGCAAGTGGCAATCCCTCATCGAGGCCAATGTTACCGTCAAGACCACCGACGACTACCTTGTCCGCCTCTTTGCTATCGCTTTCACCAAGCGCGCCAGCAACCAGATTAAGAAGACCACCTACGCTCAGTCGTCACAGATCCGCCAGATTAGAAAGAAGATGACCGAGATCATGACTCGCCAGGCTTCAAGCGGTACCCTTGCTCAGCTCACTGCCAAGCTCATCCCAGAGGTTATTGGCCGAGAGATTGAGAAGGCCACCCACGGCATCTACCCTCTCCAGAACGTCTACATTCGCAAGGTTAAGCTTCTTAAACAGCCCAAGTTCGACCTTGGTGCTCTTCTCGCCCTTCACGGTGAGGGCTCTGGCTCCACCGAGACCGGCAAGAAGGTCGACCGTGAGTTCAAGGAGACCGTCCTCGAGGAGGTTTAAACGAACTGGCGGATTGAGAAAAAAAAGAAATTAGTTTTTGTGTGTATGTTGCATTATTATTGTGTTAAGATACATTGTATATGTTATTGGTGTACATGGAGACCTCAAAAGTCTAATAAAAATTGGATTAATGAATGTTTAAATTAGCTGTCTTCCTCTCTTGCTTCCTTGCTTGATTGAAGCTGTAATACGTAATTACTCTGTAGTATTGTCTATATTCAGTCTTAATTCTTCTAAGGCTATATACAACTTAAGTCTACTCTGCGAGGAGGAAGTCCTCGACTATCTCTGTGAATTCAGCCGTCTTTTCGGAGATCACTGGATGATATTGATTAGTATAGCAATAGAGACGAAGTAAGTAGAGATACTCACGCCAATGCCCAGCATCTATGTCTTTGAGAATGAATTTTGGGAAGAAGCGGCCGATTGTGGGGATAGCTTCGTCCGGTACGCTGCAACATGTTAGAATCAGTGTTATCAAGAGCAGGAGAGTGAACGTACTATTGAGATCTTGTGCCTCTGACGAAGAGAGCGGGACCTTCGAATCTAGCTTTATCAGAGCTGAAAGGGAATTCTGCGATGTGATCTAGAGCACGAGCGATAACGTCAAGAGGCACGCGGAAGCCGACGGTGCCATCTGGCTTCGTGATGGCATTTGTCATTAGGAAGTATCGGATATCTTTGCTCTAACGCGAAAAGATTAGAACGAATAGTCGAGGACAGCACATTTTGAGTAAGAAAATACTTACCGGCTCGTACTTTCCAAGCACCTCAAATGCCTCTTTTGTAGACTTCAATCCCATTCGGTCAATTGCTGTCAGCGCCTGCACATAAGTCGGGATCTCAGAGCTCAAACGCGCGTCCACCGGCGCATTATCCACTGAAATCATCGTATCAACAAGTTCAGGCCGACGAAGTGAGACTGCCATTGCTGTCTTTGCGCCCATAGAGTGTCCAAGAACTACAGAGGGCTGTTTGATGTGGGTGTCAATGAAGTGCTCGACGTCGAGTGCCAGGCTTTTGTAGTCGTGGGTTCGTGTGTGCGGACTGTCGCCGTGATTTCGCAGGTCCTAGTAATAAACTGTAAGCCATTTGTTTATAGTATGATAGTCTAGATAGCATACAACAGCGTAGATTGTGGTCTCGAGTTCTTTTGCAAATCGCCTGAAGATATTACAATTAGCTAAACAACTATCGGATACTCACTCGTCCACCTCTCCACACATACTTGCAAACACTTCGATTATTCTGTTTCGAGCCAAGTAGTCCGTGAAGCACCACCATCGGAGCCACTTTCTTCTTTCCACTGCTAACGCCTGGCGGTTCGAATTTCAGGAATTGCAGTTCCTGCGCTTGCTCTCCGGTGGAGATCTGTCTGGTGGGGATCCGAGGAGAAATAGACGCAGACAGTCTGACCGCTCCCACTCGACCCTGGCTGGCTAATGATCGGATAGCACTCATTTATAACAAACAGCAAACCCAATTAAACCAATTGCGGTCTTATTCTCTTTTTCTATATTAGGACAAACCTATGTACAATCCCAAACTCTACAAAACAGTAGCGGACAGTCCGGGACAGTGCGGCGCTCCAAATGAGCTAGGTGAAAACCCTTAAAAATTAGGGGATTTGAATACTACTAAACCCTCGCACGCTGACATGAATTCCGACGCTCTGGACGAATTAGCGACGTCTAAATTTCGTTTACAGATTGAGTGATTGAAACTGTGAGCTTTTTGGACAGCATTGAAGCCAGAATTCTTTCAGATATTCACTAGATTTGTACGTGGAATTGATATTGTGGAGTCTTTGAAGAAAAATTTATCTTTTTTTCTAACGATTCAAACGATTACAGTAAAGTACATACACAATGGCTATCCGCCCGACGAATCTTGCAGTTACTACGAGAGCATACACTGATATGCTCGAGTCGAAGACTGCTACAATTCATTTGTACCGTCGATTTTTGAGACAGGTGTGTTTTGTTTGTTGTGAAGCAGGAGTTTGTGTGGCAGAGAGAGAGAGAGAGAGGAAGGCATAGTAATATGTCTTGGAATATTGTTCAGTCGGAAGCGATTCCAGATTCCTCGATATCTGGCCACAGATGACTTTATCATGGACTTTGACTTACAATATTACTTATCTTACTAGGTTCCCGGTATTCTCCGTCTTTACCAGGCTGAAGTTCCCCTTGCAGTGGCCAGATCGAAGCTGCGACAAGAATTCGAGCGTCAGAGATATGTTACCAGCATGCCCGTCATTTCCGTTCTGATTGCAAAGGGACACATGGAGTACCAGGTAAACACTCTAGAATGTATTATTAGATGAGGATTTTGAGGTATTAACGACTCGCTATGCAGGAAACTGTCAACTTCTGGAAGCAGAAGGCTCAGCTCTATAAATATTTCAGCCAGGAAGAGTTTCCCGAGCGCTACGCGCGCAAGACCTTCGTCGACAAGTTCTTGGAGGTATGTTTTTATTCATTCTCAACAGCGAAAAATGAATACTGACTATTATAACAGGGAACTGCTTAAACTGCGACTGAAGAGAAACGATAGAAGGACGAGAACGAAGGAGGCATTCATTACAGGCTATTAACTTCAAAGGATGAGACGAATACAGCAAAGTATTTGATGGGATGTTTATATTACTGGCGCGCGCATCTTGTATTTTTTAATATTACTTATTCAACCATTTATTGTTATATCTTATTTCTATTGCCATTAAAGAACTGCGATAACACGCGTATATGACACAGTAAATAAGATTTCTGGCATATTAATCGATAAACAGCTGATAGTTGAGTCAAATAATATATGAAATGATGATTTTATTGCCTGCTATTTCATAATCAAGTTTATTGAATACCAAGTTTATCGAATAGACGAACAAAATGCGCCTGATTCCAATGCCATGTGCAACTCCATATTAAAAGCCCACTAAAACACCCTAACTCCTTTATACAGCAACCGTCATGATACAATATCTTCTGATCGATCTTAGAAAATCCGCGGGTGCCGTTTTCCCTTTACAGCGCCGAACATAGCTAAACTAAGCGGTGTATCATTCTCCGTCATGGTTGTATTTCCTTCCTCTAGTAAATCAAAAGCACGCAAATTCACATCAGAGATAACCCCGTTCTTCACAGCAACAAGGTTATCAAAGTATCCGCTGTCAGCGGCAGCTTCTTCGGCAGCCATGGCAATTGCCTCTGGTGACAGAGATAGAGCCGGGTCGAGGATCTGTTTTCGAGGCGAGACAATGTGTGAATGAGACGCGGCAACCGGTGGTATCTGGTTCGCAGTATTTGCAGCGGTAGATGCTGCAGATGAAGTGTTTACTGGTGAGAATGCTTGGGGATTCAAGTGTGATGCCGGAGAAAGCAGGCTGGTCTGTGGAGATGGTGTTGAGAAGGTTGCTGGGGATTGCTTTGATGCCATGTTCGTATTCCAGATGCACAAGATGGACAGTAGTAGATATCTTCACAATCCAGCTATCTGGTACAATAATACAGAGACAGACTCAGTTTCCCGGTCAGTTGAATACAAAATGTTCTAGTCCGATATTTCTGTGACGACGAAGTTCATTTCGAGGACGTGCGGCGCGAATCAAAGTGCCCCGGATTCTGTCTGTTCTCGCCGTCTCGATGACTCTCGTACATAGCACTATCTGACTCTTTACTGGACTACTTTACTAATGAGACTATGCTATTGACTGCTCAAGATCGTACAGTGGAATCAGCATTTCTGTGGATACCCAATACTCGTGTGATTGTGCTGTGAGCGTACGTAAACAGAATGCAGTGCAAATGTATACAACGCGTCGGCCCGTTTCCACATATACATCTGCCAGTCAGTTTCCCACTTCTTCCTCGGTCGATACCTCCTTACTGATCAACTACCTTCAACTTTTCCCTCTGTTGAGCTTCCAGTTACCTTCAAACAACCTTCAAACCTTTCAAGTTTACTCTCTTCTCTATTTCAAGTGGAGATCCTTACCCAAACAACCCCAGAACTTCCCGTTTACGTCCAAGTTCCCACCGGTCAATATGTCTACTCCTCGTATTCCGACTACCCCCATAAAAGCCCTCGGCGACGACATGGACGACATTCTTCGTATGTCTGCTCAGAAGAAGCGCGAGCGCGCCATTCGCGCTCAGTCCTCTGCCGCCAGTCCTCCCTCTCCAATCGCCTTCAACATCATCCCCGGCCTTTCCCGCTCGCCTCCGCCTCCTCCGCAGACGCCTTTCAGGGTCGCTATGAATACTGACAAAGGATTTGGCGATGATATGGGAGACATTCTCTTACGCGCCGCCGAGATCAAACGTCGTCGTGATTCTGTCTCGACTGTTCAGGCTCATATCATGCCAGCCTATACTCCCCGTCCGTCCTCCACCGCGCCTCTCGGACGAGCCGATGGAGCTCTTGGTGACGATATGGATGATATTCTCGCCAAAGCCCTTGAGTTGACCGAGAAAAGAGCTGCTTCTCGCGCATCCATGTCTCCCGCGTTCGTACCGCCTATGAGTCCCAGCCCGCCTCCTCGCTCTAATGCGCTCTCTCGTTTGACGGCTGCTTCGCCCGCGGCAAGCGCAAGCAGCAGCAAAGAGTTTTGCGATGGGATTGATGACTTGATTGCTATGAGAGCTCACAGGAGCAAACTCATAATCCCTCCTTCCCCAGCCCAGACTACGGCGGCCACGACTGCGCCTCGCACTGCTACCACTCCTTCTTCTTACATGGTCACTACGCCTGCTACTCATTATGGCGATGGTATTGATGAGTTGCTTGCTATGACAGCACACAGAAACAAAGCGCATATTCCGCCTGCGCTAGTTCAGACTCCTGTTGCTCAGCCGTCCTCTACCCCGTCGGTCTACACGCCGACAATGTCTACCCAGAAGGGGTATGGCGATGATATCGATGAGCTGCTTGCGATGAAAGCGCATAAGATCAAACAGATCCCAGCTACGCCCGTCAAGACTTATGAGCCTGTGCCAGCGAGCGTGGCTACCCCGCCGGTCTACACTCCGGTATCGTCTACCCAGAAGGGGTATGGCGATGATATCGATGAGCTGCTTGCGATGAAAGCTCATAAGATCAAACAGATCCCAGCTACACCCGTCAAGACTTATGAGCCTGTGCCAGCGAGCGTGGCTACCCCGCCGGTCTACACGCCGACAATGTCTACCCAGAAGGGGTATGGCGATGATATCGATGACCTGCTTGCGATGAAAGCGCATAAGATCAAACAGATCCCAGCTACGCCCGTCAAGACCTATGAGCCTGCGCCATTAGTTACTCCTGTTGCTCCTGCTACTGCAGCCACCTTACACGCAGCCACTCCGGCTGCTAGAGGGCTTGGCGATGGCATAGACAGCTTACTTGCCATGAATGCGTCCAAGAATAATCTCTATGTGCCAGTCTCGACATCGCCAGCTCCAGTGACTACACCTTCAGCTTCTGTGTCTATCCCTCCTCCTCCTATCATGAAAGCTACACCGTCTGCGTCTCCTGCTGTGCTCAATAAGCCAGCCGCAACGTTTGATGACGGTCTGGATGCTATTCTTGCGCTTGCTGCTAGGAAGAAAAAGAGGGCCAAGGCTAGCTCGCAAGTAATTATCACACCATTTGCTGCGCCCATGCCTACCTTGACTAAAGTCGAGACGGCTGCAACCGTTGAACCAGTACCAGCTTTAGTTGATCTGCCTTCTGTTGATCAGAGTGTCAGCAGATACGCGCCAGCCTCAGTTGCTGCAGATACTATCGCACTTGACGAAGAAGGGATTGCAAAGGCAAATACACAACCTTCTACTCTCATAAACATCCAGAACGGCAAACACAACACCCCGCCCTCTTCACAACCCCCCTCTCATGCCGAGATACCGTCTCCTCCACCGGCCACAACCGCTACATTTCCCAAACTCCCGCCGCATTCAGCGACGATTAGCAGAGCTGTGTCGACTTCGCGATCTCTAGAAAGTGATATTGATGATTTGCTTATTCTTGGTGCCTCGAAGAACAAAGCACTTCGGAAACGACGCGTCAGATTTTCCACTGAAGTTGAAGATAATGTAGGTCCCTGTTATTAAATGAACAAATGACAGTATCGCTAATAAGCAAATTAGGTGCTTCGACCGAAAGTTCCACAAGCAAAGATCGAATTCTGCGATGTGCGGATGATTGATCATAAGACGACCATGTCGAGCTACGAGCCGATTGTGTCGATATCGAATGCGCCGCCGGTGTATTTGACACTGTATAATTCCCCTGTGAAGAAAGATGATCTGAGCGGGAAGATTATTCCGAAACCGGTTGTTGTGCAGAAGGATGTTGAGACCGCGGATGCGGTTGAGACTGGAGAGATTGTGTCCATACCTCAAGAGTTGGTATCAGAAATGGCTATAGCTCCTGTCGAGCCATATTCTGTACTAGCTAGTGTTGATCCTACTCTTCAAGAAGAGCCCATACTCAACGTTGTTCCTGAGCCTGAGATTAGCTGCTTGTCTCCAGCTCCCCTTGTGAATAATTATAGCAGCGGGTCTATCATCTACGCCGAATCCGACGATTTCTTCTATGACGTGCTATATAATATCTTTACGCCATCTCAACGCACCGAGTTGAAAGAGAAGATAACACAGCAAGCGTCGGACATATACCATCGTCATGCCGCGCTTTATTTTGCCAGTGCAGAGGCGAAGAAGGCGCATGAGGGTATGACACGTTCGCGAATTCTTGAGTTTGCGGATGAGAAGATTCTCCTGCTGGCGAAGAAAGAAGTTGAGGAGAAGCCGCAGCTTTTGTATCAAGCTTATTTAAGTCTTGCAGACACGACTCAGATTTCGCAGGCCAGACAGGGAGTTGTCTGCGGAAGAGTTGTACGAGAACGTGAAGTTGTACTGTATCCTGAGAGCACGGAAAGTGCGAAGGATAGTACGTCACTAATACCTGCGGAGAGAAGAATATTCAAGACTGTGATACCTGACACTAAACCTGAATCTCCCATCGCTACGCTACATTCCGAAATGACGATACCATTCAACGCGAATCAAGGCAATGTCGCGGAGACTTCCGTTACTCCTGTTAAGCCTGAGTCTATGACTATGCCGCACCACTCGGAACTATCTACTGAACGATCGACGATCTCAGATCAGACTATATCCGCGATCCCTTCGAAAAATATCTCAACAGCTGTATCTATATACCCTGATGATACCACTCTCCGACAACGAAAGGCTGCTGACGCAGCTGCTTCTCCCACGACTACTACTCTCTCTGGGAACTCTGGATCCGGCAAGGATTCTACGATACCAAGGAAAGATAGCAAACGCAGCACGACTATATCTGTAGTTCACTGGTGTTTCCTGATCCTTCTCATTTCACTTATTACTTGGTTTGAGTTCGTATTCTTCTTACAGACGACTAACAACAATACTAACATATTATTCTAGTATTCACATCCTAAATATCATAACTCTCTTAGAAGACAGTTCATACCGTCTTCTTCGTTCCGAATCTTCAATTTCATCGTTACTCAACGAATTCGAACTTCACCACGGAAAGTTGGGATACCACATAGCACGAATAATCTGGTACATCACCAACACATTTTTCAAAATACCTTGTGAAACGGACCTTCAGTGTTTGCGTTTCGCAATCGAGGTCGCGGCGGAGGGAGTAGGGGATGTGTATGGAGGGAGGATTCCTATGAGTTTAGTGGCGGATTATGAGAAAGTGCTTTTATGAGTCTAAAAAGAAAAAAATTATTGAAAGAAGAAAGAAAAATAGTGTTTGAAGTCCTTGTGCTTGCTTTTGTGTTTGTTCTCGTTGTGTTTGCTGTTTGCTGGTTATTGCTCGTTATTGATATGCTTTCAGAGGTTTCAATCATGGTTTGCTTTTACTTTTGATAGCCATTCTTATTACCATTCTATGTTATTGTTGTGTATTCTAAATCGTTTATATAAACATGTATAACTTGTAAAACCCAGGCATAAACCAGAACAAAAGGATAACAAATTCAAATACTTTATAACCAATGGGACAAAAAATATAAATAAACAACCTCCATTAAGCCTTAGAAATACTCTCGAAAGAACGCTCAGTGCCGAAGAGAGCGGTGGGCTGCTGCTCCTCAACGTCCTCGGTCATTTCAGGGTTTGCGTTATCCTTCTCGAAAGACTTGAGAGGCGAAAGACCCCAGCTGTCGAGTAATCGCTTATCCTCATCCCAACCGGAGCACTCGGTAGTAAGCATCTTTTCGCCGGTGAAGATGGCATTAGCACCGGCCATGAAGCAAAGTCCCTGCTTTTCGTCGTCGAGAGTGATTCTGCCGGCGGCGAGACGGATAGCTGATTTTGGCAT
Organism: [Lipomyces] yamanashiensis; assembly: GCA_030572775.1. Classification (NCBI taxonomy): domain Eukaryota; kingdom Fungi; phylum Ascomycota; class Lipomycetes; order Lipomycetales; family Lipomycetaceae; genus Myxozyma; species [Lipomyces] yamanashiensis. The sequence continues at coordinate 81,011 of JAJMBS010000006.1, forward strand.
GACGATACGGGCAGTTGCAATTGTGCGGAGGACAGATTTGAATTCGATGGGGGTGTTGCCGCCGAGAGGGGTTCCAGGGATGGGCACAAGGGTGTTGATAGGGACGGATTCAGGGTGGGAGGGGAGGGTCGAGAGTGTGTAAAGCAGACCAATGTGGTCTTCTTTCTTCTCACCGAGGCCGAGGATACCACCAGAGCAGACACTGAGACCCGCCTGGTCGACGTTGGAGATTGTGTTGAGACGCTCGTCGTACGATCTAGTGGTAATGACGCTGGGGTAGAATTCGCGCGAGGTGTCGACGTTGTGGTTATATGCCGTGAGACCAGCGTCTTTGAGTTCACGCGCTTGAGCGTCGGTAACCATACCGAGGGTGACGCAGACTTCCATGCCCATTCCACGCACTTCCTTGATCATTTCCTTGATGTCGCGCAGGTTGGATTTGCGACCTTGCATGTCACGCCAGGCGGCGCCCATGCAGAAGCGAGTCGAGCCATTGTCGCGGGCCTCGCGAGCAGCGCGAAGAACGCTGCCGAGGGTCACGAGCTTTGAGGCTTTGAGACCGGTTTTGTGTCGCGAGGATTGAGCGCAATATGAGCAGTCCTCGGTGCAGCCTCCGGTTTTGATGGAGAGAAGAGTGCAGAGCTGTACCTTGGAGGGATCGTTGAACTTGCGGTGGACGGTGCTCTAGATCGAGTTAGTAGTGCATATGAACAAGAGATAAGTATTGACATACGGCGTGGTAGACAAGGTCCATCAACGGAGTCTCGTAGATCTCCTGGATCTCCTCCTTAGTCCAGGTGTTTCTAGGTCCTGAAGCTCTTAGTGCTCGCTCAAGCACAGTCTCAGATTTTTTCTCCCCAAACACAGGCGGATCGGTGTGAGCCTGGTGGTCCTCTGGAACGGCAACTGCTGCCAGCTGCTGAGAAGCATCGTTCTTGAAAGTTGCTCTGGAGACGAGAGACAGCGGGGTGCGCTGGGCAGCGAGGGAGGTGGCTCGCAAGAGCCGGAGGGCCGAGGCAGCTGTGAACGAGAGAGATGCCATTTTGTTGAGCTGAGAGGCAGCTGAGTTGGGTGATCTGTGAGTGAGCGGTGGAGTCTAAAAGGTGAAGAGGAGGATGCCCGGTTAGGTCAGGTGAAGAAGAGAATGCCCGGTTAGATCAGCGAAGAAGGAAGTAGTGAGGAAGGTGAGTGGTAGGATGAGAGTGTCAAGGTGGGTGCGATCTTTTGAGAGACGAAGCAGTAAAGATTGTCCGAAGCAGAGTGTGAGTGTTAGAGTGAGCTGCTCGGACACTTGGAGGGGAACTCAATTAGGGTTTTTGAGGGGGTGGGGATGCGAGATCACTGCCACAGCAATCATTGTGTTCGTTCTCATTGGCGCGCCACAGACACCAGCCTCGATTCCCGCTTTGTTGAATCCCCAACTCACACTGAGTCATTTCTAAGTCATTGCTTAGTAATATATTTAGGGGTGGTGATTATGTATTCTGCGCAGAGAGGGATGATTGAGTGTGTCAAGAGTTATCTACGTTGCGCTTTGGATGGGGAATGTAGAGTATATGGATACAGCTAAGATAAGTTGCAATATTTTGGGCGAATTTATATAGCTGTGCTTCTTTTGCTAAGTCATTGATATTGATATCCATATTTCTGTGCTTATTGATATACGCTGTGAATCAGCCGGCGAATGCATAACTGATGCTCTTGCAAGATCAATGGCTAATCTTTGTCTGCTGTGTGTTGAATTGCAACTGCATGAATCGATACTGAAATATCAGCGATACCTTATGCGCAGCAGATGATTTGCCTCGTTCTTTTTTGAGTATTCTAAGCAATATCGCCTCTTGATGATGCTGTCTTGTTGCATGGAATCAATTCTGCGCAGAAGACAGTCTGTTATATCTGCTGGTTATGGGCTTATAAACATATATCTTCTCGCTTTGCTCTTGATATACTATGCCACTGCTTCAAGATTGTTGACGGTATTTTGGAAGGTGAAACTTTTGCATATGATAATCTTATTCAATAGTTTTAGCTATTCATATGGCAATACCTGACAATGCTGGTTGTTGACTGCTTAGATATCCAGAAATCGACATGAGCTTGTAGAGCAAGGTATCATGGACCGTTGTACAATTCGTGTTATGATTGATATAACAGACTCACTCAGGATATCTTAATGGTAAAATATAAAACGTATGGCCATACCAGGTATTGATGAGCCATTTATATAATTGCAGCTTACTATCATGACCGTGAGATTCAGCAGCTCTTATCAGAACCATGAAGTTAAACAGCACTGTAACTGTTCTGAAACACAGCGAACTACCATCGCTACAATAAAGGATTGCATACGCGGAAGAGAATGATGAGATTATGCTCCATTCTTTTATTCTCGATATATCGCCACGCGTTGTCAGTCATAGTCTCGTTTTTTGCGATTACAATTCCAAAATTCTTTTCATTTTCTGATAAACGGTCAAAAATGTGGATATGAATCAAATTTGATAATCTGAACACTCACAATGTAGCTAATATTGTGTTAGATTGATCATCATGACGCAGATCAGATTGCAGATTTATTGATCTCTCGCTCTCAGTGCTGTCTCAAAATCAAATTTTAATTAAAAATGCAAAAATACTACAAATCCCTTAAAGTGTGAGCACATCAAAAGGCCGAAACAAAGTTTTACACCAGAAAAAGCAAACTGCTCAATAACTCACTCACGCTCATAGGCTGCTGCGCTAATTCATTCACACTCTCAAATACCCAGTCAAAAACACTGAAACTAGTCAGTAAAGAGAGCAAAACTAGCAAGCAAGAGTGGGTGTATGCGTGAGTGTGTGATGTGACAAGGCCAGACACTATCGCGACTAGATATGCGATGCGATGCAGACGCACCTGCTCGTGTTTTGTTTGCTTTGTAGTTTCTTTTTATCATAGGTTTGTTATCTTGTATTACGATCGTCATTGTCTGCATTGCTGGGAATCAAATGGAGTCTATAGTCTGTAGGATCTTGGTGTAGGTTACCAGCAACCGGAGATAATAAGCAATACCGAGCAACAGCAAATAAGAAAAGGGTCGTTTTATGTAAATCCTCACTCATCGATACCGAAAAAACGGGGAAACGGTTGTGGGAATGAAGTGTGCAGAGAGGCTGTTGTGATACTGCGCCGGAACGGCGATGCAAAGCCGGTAGCAGGAACGACGACGGATGATGAAAGATGATCAGCTCAACAGCGATGCAGGGATGCCGTTGATGGAGGTGGTCGTCGAGTTGACGTCAGAGTGTATTGTTGAGCCTGGAGATGCTTTATTGTAGAGAAGAGATCAGTGCGTGTAGTGTTTAAAAGAGACTGTGTTGTGTTTTACTGATGATAAGATCTGCAATCAATCAGGTTATAGATCTGGTTGCTGCAGCACTTCCCGGTACTCACCATCAGAGTACTCGACACCCAGCTCGTCCACACTGCCAGAACAAGCCCATTAACATGAGCATTACTATCAGATATGCATAACTCAGTGTGTTCTACATCCACAGTCATGGATGTGGAAGAATCCAGCTAGTGAGCAGCCAAGAACTGAGCCTTGTTGACCCCCAATGCGGTAGCAGCAGAGAATCCCGTGGAGTTGGAACTCTACTCACTGTTCAGGAACAGTCTTGCCTCTCCAATATCCGGCTCTCTCTCTTATTATTAATTAGTAATTCTATCGTAAATCACTCTCTATTTATGCCAGCCCATCCTGCTCTCTCTGTCCGTGCCCATCACATTTCATTACTTTGATCACGTGACTGGATCATAAGTTAGACCTCCTTTCGACGCTTGATTTGCTTATCGACTTGTCTGATAGCTTATTTTATACCTGATTGTACAATTGACAGTTACCCGTGATTATCTGTTCTTTTCATTAAACTGTTTTATTCTCTTTGCTATTCTTTGTACTCGCTGTCCGTTTTCCGGCTTCTGACGTACACTCCCGCGCGCCTGTGCTCTCACGCGCCTGTGCTTGCTTCCAAAGTGAGTTGGAATACCGTATACTCTCAACCTTCGGTATTGTTACTTCTCTAACCCAACTCTCCCGCATGTGCTGCACGCGGCCCACGGCCACGCGACGGCCACGCTTATTCATGGCTTTTTTTTTTTGCTTTACTGGGTTGTCACTATGCTGTACAAGGACCCTTGTTTGCTCTTTGTGTTGCAATTGCTGTTAATGGGTGCCGGTGAAGTAGGATGAAGTTCTCTGAGAAGGATGCTGGTGCATTTCAACTAGGCTCTATACTGGATATCTTACTTTTCTGTTCCGTCGACTATCTATATTCATTTTAAAATGTAGACCTAAAACTTGACAGAATCAAGGAGTTTTTGACATTCTTTAGCTGTTCGTGGATGTGTTCTGACTACCAACAAGAAGAATACTCTGCGCCTTTAGTATACTCTCCTTTCCCTCTCTCGCTTCGGGCCCTCTTTTTTGTGCCGTGAAGCAGCAGCAGCAGCTGTATCTGCTGCAGCAAAGAAGGTACTGTCTGTTCCTGTTGATTGTTCTTTCACATCTATCACAATCAACAATCCGTTTCACACAACTTGCCGATCTTCTTGTAAGTTGATGTGAAAGAGCGGGTCTTTGGTTCCTGGCTAAAACGAAAATGTGATAGCTAGGTGCTGAGGTTGAAATAGCACTACGCCATAGTCACTTCTAGATGAGAACTAGTCAGGATTAGTTTATATGTTTTTTGCCTGTCAAATGAAGACGTTGAATGGAATACTTGAGATGACTAATTATCGCTTACCTGAACTCATCAATTTTACTACTCCCATTAGCAAATCATTCTCTTCCTTCCAGCACCTCAATTCCAAGGCCTAAGATTCCCCACTGTAGATATTTTTAGCCAATACTCTTCCCAACCTCTAGTCTAAACCGAGTAAAAAAGGGTTACATCGGCAACCAACCTTCTCTTCCTAAAACTCACGACCACAACTTCCTTCTGATCGCGTTACCCATTTCTCCCTGCCGGGTACAGGTAGCTTGAACAGCACCGTGAGTTTGTAGATTAGTTTCAGCCGGAAAGTATTCTTACTTTGCGAGAGCTGTTCGTCATCGAGTGTTTTTGTTGCCGGGAACCGGAGTCGTCTAATATTCCTAGACTTGATCTGAATTCTGAATTAAATATCTACTATGTATATGAATTTTACAATTGTTATATTTCTGCTGTGGCGTTGTTCATATATATATATATTATTGTTCATATAAATACATATTGCGGTAATCCAAAAAATTTGATTGAGATATTCTTTAAGACAGGTCTAATTGACAGGTCTACAACTGTACTGGTACTTTAAGAAAGGAGGTGCACAAGCGACTGCATGAAAATCACTTTGACAGTTCGAACAGGCAAGATGTTGGTGTCTATTTTCACGCGGATTTTTGTCTTCAGGATTTAAATAAAGAAAATATCAGAGGATTGTTAAATCAGCTTTGTATAACACAATGCAACCGACGAAACGTAACTGCAGGATGTGGTCTAGAACGCGTCCAGTCGCGTCGCGACAAACACATAGTCCTAGAAAGGCAACAACCCACCACCGCAAGTGTCTTATAATATATTTTTAATTAGTATAATATAATCCCATTCCTAAAAGAATCCGAGCTACGTATTTTCATTTCAAATGGGGAAATAGAGATATGCGTGTAAATACTCTTTTTAGACGCTTGGCGTGCGCCAGTAAGCGACGACGCGTCCACGATAGGAAAAGGGTCAAAGCGCACTCCACATTTCCCGAACCCCCACCCCGCTGCACGCGTCACGAACGCGTCGCCATAAATAAGAGTGAGGGGATTGAATTGGAATGAAATGGAAGATTATATTGCGTGCGGTCGGATATAAGGGTACTATAGACGAGAGGGTGGCATTTGTATCTTTGTCTATGCCCGTTTCCAGTCTACGAATATGAAGAAACTCGTAAAATGCACTCGTCGCTTTCTTTGAAGTTCCGAAATTAGAATAAAGCAATACTTATACCACACAATCTAGTATCTTGATATTATTACGCTCCATATATTGCAATACAATATCTTTTGCTTCATTATCCTGATTTGCTAGATCCCCTCATTCACACCCATCCCTCGTTTCTGTCTTCTGTCTCGCATTGCACTCTCTATTTGTCATCTCTTCTCCAATATGCTCCTGATTCTGATCTTCTCCCCTTTTCTCCTCTCCCTTTTTGGATCCACATTTAATTGAGTCCTCGGTTCTGTGCACTTGATTCTTACTTTTCTCCTATTTCAGCAAGTCACGCGAGGTATTCTCCTGATTCAGTATGGGGTATTGACTTGACTTGTACATTTTAGGGAGTGTGTATTACACCCGTTACGATCGATTGCAGTATACGATTCACCCACAATGGGATACCTTTCTCAACGACTACACGAAGTAATGACTTTAGAGTAAGGATGCTGTATGCTTTAAGAAATACTTTGAAAACTCTCGAATCGAATATCCGTTTCTGATATTAAGCAATGACTAATAACTTATACTTAACCCTCTCTTACTCGATCAACCATATTTCAATTTACAGATGAAAACAGATGAAAATAGCGAAATCTTAGCATCAATCAATCATATTCACAGCTATACCCACTATATGTTCTTTTCTCTCTTGCTCTTTTTATTGACACTGTATATCTGTAAACATCGAGTTTGGAAAGTACCCCATTTTTCAATACTATTGATTCTCCTGCCTCCCTCACATATCTATACTTCACCTACTTCCGCTCTACTTAACTCAACTTATTCCAATCCTCGTTCCTTTCTTTCCTTTGAATAACAATGGTAAATAACTTTTTGCCCAAAAAAAAACCTGACAGAAAGCAGCAGGAGTACCCTGCTCCTGCGTCTGATTCTCAATGTCGTTCTCTTCTATATTCTATATTCTGAATAGCAACACTAGTATCACTCCTCTTCCCCTTTCGTCGCATAGCATAACACATTCTCTACTCTATACACAACTCCTATCTCACCTCTCGAACCACGTATCACCCACCATCCCATCCTATTCTCATCTACACTCTCCCCTCCTCCTCCATCTCTACGGCTTCCTCTACAAAACTTCATGATGCATACTTGATAAGATTAAAATTCATTTCACTTTAGTTCCACAAACTACTAAAAAGCATAAGCAACTAAAAACTCAAACACTCAAACAAAAAAAAAATACAAAGCACAAATCTAAAGGCCAACAAAAAATAAGAAATAAAATCAAATTGCACTAGGCGCGCAAACAAAGAAGAGGATACTAAGAAAATTTTTGCGGCCGAGTGAAATAAGAACCAAAAGACAGATAGTATTAAGTACATAAAAGGAGGAAGAAGAAAAAATACACGGAAATAATGGAGGTAAGAGTAAGATCGAATTACATTTTGAAAAAAAAAAAAGACAAAATCATCTCAATCACACAAAAGATTCAACAACATAGCTGATTAATATGATAGAGTAAGATCCACCCAAGAAGATGTAAAAGGAAAGGAAAAAACAAAGGACCCGATACCCATTGACACAAGGCATTAGCAAAAACTAAACACTAGAAAACAAGAGAAAAAGAAAAATTATCGTAAAAAAAAAATACAAAAGAGACAACCAGAAAACTAGAATTAAGTGCGTTCGAATCAAGAATGCTTCTAAAGTACTTCTGTGGCAGTTTGCTCTAGATGTGCTGACTGCCTGAGGCGACAACAGCTTCTGGAACTCCGCAGCTCCCTTTTGAGAATTGGCTCAAGACCCCCTTGAGCCATTTTGGATATGTGTGTGTGCGTAGATGTGTGCACAAAAGCATGATGACATGACGTCTCGTAAGCAGTGAGAGAGATATAGAATGGCGCACCAAGAGCAGAATGCATTATTAACGATGACATAGCAAGAGAGAAAATGCCGTAGAGGAATATTGTGTGATGTGGTGTGGTGCGTCAATTCATGTGAGAATGAAGTTAGTAAACCTGCTCTTCGGTGGCACAGATATCTAATCTGGTTCTGAATGCGAGTGGGATCTGATCGTAGCAGTTGTCGACTAGGCAGTCGGTGACGGCGTTGAAATAGGCCGCCGAGCAGACGCAGCTCAGGTCATTGGCATCGCAGCCAGCAACAAGCAGCTTCGAGTAGAAGCAAGACTGGCCGCACTCGTTTAAGCCAGCGGTACTCATACGCTCGACAATGTACTTGCCCTCGGCCGGCGGTGGTGAGTAGAACATCGAAGACGAAGCAACAACAGCGCTTGACGACATCGAGCCGTACACCACACCAGACGACATCATGCCTGAAGAGACTCTCGTCGAAGAGAGAGAAAGGCCGGACGAGAAGCTGTAGGCGTTGCGCGCGTAGTTTTTCAGGTCAAATCGCTTGGCGAGGTGCGGGTTGGCCCCAGGCTGGACGTTGAACTTGATACACTGCGAAGTGGCCATATTTTGAGCAAACGGCAGCTCTTGGCTGGTACATTGTGAATACAGGCAGCCGTAGAGGGCAGACTGATATGACTCGTCGCGGCAGAAGCACTCAGTATCGTCCTTACCACATGACGATATAATCTTAGTATTCTCTATACAGGGCGAAAAGCAGGCTATAGTTAAAGAGTTAGAATTCAGAACGATAGAAAAGTGGTTAGTCTTGCTGTTTGCGTCTGTTGAGCATAGTTGGCAAGTTCCGAGGCCTTATCGGAATACGGTGCAAGTCTGTGTCCACAAGTGAGTACGTGCGTGAGAGTATGAGTGCGAGTGGATTAGAGTGCGAAAGTAAGATGCGGCTAGCCAAGGTGCTCAAGACAGCCGCCAGCTGAAACCACCCAATCTGAAAAACCCTAAACACCAAAAAAAACCACTCCCAAAACAAAGCACATTGAGAGGATAAGAGAGAAGAATTGAAGTAATAAGACTGAGAATTCGATTTGCTGATAGAATAGAGGCAAATATTAAGAGTCGAAGAATTCTTAGGGGTGGTGGTGGCGGCAGTAGATGATGCTGACGCGAACAACAAGACTAGAAGATAGCAAAAGAGCAGACTAGAGATACGCACATGGAGCATCTGATGCGGCAGCACAGAGGACTAGTGCGGTAGAGCATAAAAATAGAAAAGCAAAGACGCGATTTATTGATCGCATTGTGCAGATGTGAGAGGGTGAAAGGATGTTGCTGGGGAGGTGGGTGGTGTTGATAAGAAGTTCGCGAGAGGCGGCTGCGACGTAAGACACGAACAAGGTAGAGTTGAAGATCAGGATCTCGCTAGGCAATGAGGCGAAAGCACTAGAGCGCGAGGAAACGAGTGACTGAAAAACGCGATGGTAGAGGGTTGAGTATGTTGAGAGGAAGGAGGAGAGACAGAGAATTGATGGGGGGGGGAGAGGAATCGATGGGTTGCGAAAAACGAGAGGAAACAGGGCGCCGCGAGGGCCGGGCGGTATCTATTTGAATGGAGAGCAGGCCGAAGGAGCGCGCTGCTGCAGATCAAAGAGGCGAACACACCAGAACTGAGTAGCTGATCTGCTGTGATGAAGTAGCAATGCTGAGCGCGTGGACAGCAGCAACGGTGAAGAACTGGAAAAAAAAAGGCGTGGGAGAGCAGGAAAGAGAGAGAAAGGCGGCGTAGGGAAGTAGAAAAGGTAGGCAGGCGGCGGCGGTGCGCGGTGTGCGGCAGCTCTGGAGGGTTAGGGGAAAGCGGTGCGGACAAAGTGCTGATTGAGTCACGCACAGAGAATTGGGTGACACTAAATGGACGCCCATGTGTCGGCACATGATAGCCCTAGCCCTAGAGTGAGTGGTACCGGTACGGACGACGGTGGTACCGATGGAGGACAAATATAGTACAACGAACGAATGAGTTGTAGTGAGATGATATCATACATCGACCAGGGTTTGGGCTGCACTGCGCTGTGCTGGACTGGTCTGCTTGTTATTGGGTGTTCTGCTACTTAATCAGACTGTTGCTTTTGTTATTCTACTATCCTACTATCATATTCATATTCTTCTACGGCATTGCTACTGCTCTGCTGTTGCTCTGCTATTTCAGTGCTGCTGCTACTGCGGCTTAGTATTATTAGGCTAGGCCATATCAGGCATAGCGCAAGCCGTTTATGGAAGCCAGGCGCCGCTCGGTTTTTATGTGGCCGATCAATGGTGTCCATTTTCAGCGATGGGGCTTGTACGTCTAAAGACTACTCAGACTCCCGTTCACCTAATGCTCTCTTGTGAATTGTCTGACGATATATCCCGGTTATTGTTTTGGCCTTGTAGATACTATACTATCCTTCACTATAGTGCAGCATATAGCAATGTCAACCGCGTGGAGGCTTTGGACACCACCCAGATGCTGCAACAGTGCTCGAGCGCGGTACAGGCGAATGCGACAAGTTTAAGCGAACTGCACCATCATTACTATAGAGCCACTCCTATAGCTCCCATACGCAGAACAGAGCTGCAGTGTGCAGTGGGTGTAGGAATGATGAGGAGCAGAGCTGCGTTGTGCAGGATGAAGAATAATAGAGAATAGAGCTTACCAGTATGCATACCGACTGACAGTGCGCTAACTTCTTGCCTGCTAGCTTTATCTGCTCTCTGTCTGCTCCAGTCTGATTTGTCACTAATCTCTCTCTCTTCTTCACATGCAATGTCTCTACTCTGATCTGTTAATATATCGTAGTATAGAGCTTAGTATATTGCATATCGAGACATCCATCTTTAGCAGAGACAGATCCGGGAAATTACTAAACACAACGTCAAAATGAATGTAATCTATATGCACTCTGATAGCTGAGACCTCTTCGTGTCTCACTGCGCACCTTTTTGCCCTGTCCTTTTCAAGCGATCGGCTTCGCCTGACAACCTCAAAATGCAATCTTCCGTTCCGTGTCTGATCTGCTCCATTATCTTAGTTGTCGCCTGTCCGTACGTATGTGCAGTGTAATGTTGGCCTCATGGGTAATTTGTTGCTGCTGCACTTTGCAGCTCGCCGTACACTACGCCCATGCTCTAAGAGGTTAAGCTGCAAGTCGTTTTACTCTACATGCGGTTAACTATTATGCTACGCACATCTAACCACTCATCACCACTCTTCTAATAACAACTACACCGGCAATTATAAACTGATAAATACACCACTTTCACTACAAGTCTACTTCAAAAGCGAACAGCGCTCTCACTCTCATCGCACACGCGCTTGTTCAATCATCACAGCCGCTTGAGCGTATTTGCTCGCGTGCATATGTCAGTGCCTGGCGTTCACGCTAGCCTAAACAAGAACATTCGAACTTTAAATCAGTCCCGCAACCAATGCAATTTAAGGTTTTCTTGTTCTTCTGTTTATGTTCAGCTCGATCGGGGCAAAACCTGGTTTTGGACTGACAAAAGTTGGAAGCTAAGCTGGAAGGAGTAAACGCGCTGCAGCTCTTTGTGAGAAAAGGGAAATAAATAATATTATCATCATTGTCAGTTGTTGTACACATTGCGGTTATACTACGATGAACACATATTTAATCGTCGCTCGGATTGACAGTGATTTTGTTCATAAACCGGAGCAGGCTGTCATGACGCTGTCTTGCTGAATTTTGGCTTCTCTCTAAACTTCAGCTCAATGAACAATCCAGAAAACATACGATTTCATTTAGCAGACAGCAAACTGAGAAATTCCAAAAAAAAAAACAGGACAAAATAGACTTAGAAATTCCAAAAAAAAAAGGACAAATTAGACGCCTGGTTAGCTACATGGAGTTGGTCTCCCTCGGCGCCATTCCCCATACTAAAAATGGAGGAGCGAGAGGGCGAAATGGTACAACTTGGCGCACGTATAACAGGTACAGCGACTGAATCTTCTGTCTGTGCTTTTTTAGCTTGTCTCTTTTAGCTAGCCTGCTGCAGTAGGGCTGCCTGCGGTGAGGAAGCTGCTGCAGAAGGATTGCGAGCCTTGTCTATCTTCGGGCTGGGAAATATGCATGCCCGGCCACCGGACTGCCGAATGCTGTACATCTACATTTCTCAGCTAGTGAATTGCAGTAATAGTAAGAACGGCAATCGGAACAAAATATGGCGATTTACCAAGATGTAATATGAAGGAATAGATCTGGATGCGCTGAATTGGGCTTGATGATAACTTGAGACTCCTGGCCGCTGGAAATAGCCCCTTGCCTCGAGACCTCGATGCTCATCTTGCCAGCTCTGATTGCCTTGCTCTCTTACTCTGGTTCTGGCTCTGGCTCTGGCTGATTTGTTGCCTCAGGACTCGGACCCTTTCTTTTTCTATTTCCATTTCGATGTTCTTGTGCTAGTTCCCCATGTCCCCATGTTAATGTTTACCATGTCAAACCGCCCTTCTTTTAGGCACACAGTAGTCTCTCCTTTTTCTTGCTCTCTCATAACGCTAAAGCCAGACTGTATATCCCAGTCCCTAATCTCTCATTTCGGTTGCCTAAGTTGTTTCTCTTTAGCCGTAACTCTTCTCCTTCTCGGATCCGTCGCTCTATTCTCCAAGGTTGTTAGTAATCACGGCAGAGATCATTACAGCGCATTACACAACAAATGGAATTAAAGACTGATAGAGTATGATAAGCCGCCCTTCAGCACGGACAACGGGGCGAAGGTTGAGATATGAAGACCAGTAGGTGTTCTTTGGAAAGAAGGAGTTAACAGGGTCCCTGGCTATTTCTCTTAGTCATCTCGACCATTCATTCATTACACACATCCTACACGCCCACCAAGGAAGGTAGGAGGCGGGCGGTCAGCGCCTCTTTTTCCCGCTCGCTTGACTGGATTTTTTTTCTCTTGCTGCTTGAAGAAAGGTCTCAGCGATTAAAAATGACAATATTTTACGGCTCTCTTCACACGGAGGCGGTGAAAGGATGAAGTCCCTTCAGTTTGTCATGTTTGGAGTGGAGACTGATATCGTGATAGCATTTCGCGTTGTAATGTATTAAATAGCAAAAAAGGGGCTTTCAGCCGAGGTCCTCAGCAAAGTATGGTCAAAAGAAATCTGCAATTCCGCTCACTGTTTTGTTTAATGAAAGTGAAGCCGTGGGTTGTGCTAATTGCGTCTACGCTAAGCTGCGGTCTTCAGTTGACTGACGTTGCGCTGACTGTCTTCTCGGCTGGTCTTCGGTCGAGATATTTGCGCAATTAAACTGTTCTTACGATATGCGGAAGCGAAGAGAAGATTGTGATTCAAACAGAGCAAGTGAACAGATGAAATGGTTGTTTTTATATTGTTCGAATAATAATGCAATTAAGTTACTTTTATCTTTTTAGAATCCGAGAATTGAATATTTTGCATTCATAGTCGGATCCACCTTCTCGAGAAACTCCCATTTTTAAGCTTTTTTTCCTTCAATTTTCTTCTTCGCTGACTGGACTCGGTTCTTTCTAGTTTGCTGCTTAGGGCTACGAAAATGGTCAAGCTCGGGGCATTTGTCTGCTTTTGGGACAACAAATTACCAAAATAGGAAGGAAACGCTTGGGCTCTAGTTCTCTTTTCAGCCAATCGCCATATTTTGCTATTGGCCTTTACTCCTTTAACAAACATAATTGTGTGTAATTTTTCGTACGAGCATTGGCTGAAGTTGCGTCTCCACTTTTGGTCGATAACGCAGCAAGAGGTTTGCTGCTTGGCGAACTTACCCGAAATGACAGGCTTTCGCGATCAATTTAATGACAGAATGTCATGAGAGATAGGCGGAATTGCAAATATAAGCAGGCTTGTTCGCGTCAAACACAAAGACACATATTTGGGGATATCGGATGGGAAAAGCGAGACAGCTGCCGTTTTGATTGCAAGCAGGGAAATTAGAGGATGGATGATATGAATTTCCGGGTGCCGAGAACGTGTGCCGCGCTGTTTCCTATTCTGTCGTATTTGTGTTATGTAAGAGCTTAGAATGCCAAAATATGCAGACTAACGAAAGTGGATGCGAATACAGTAGCCCCATTCCGAGAGACAAGAGTCTGTCTGACCTGCAGGTTTTAGAGACGAACTTAGATCTGGAGATTGCAGATAACCTCGAGAATGATAATGTTCTATAATTCCAATCTGCTGTCGAAGTGAGATGCTGGGCTGATTCTCAAAGCAGACCTGTTTGGTGTCGATCTTGGACTCAGTTCACTCTCTCCTTAGCAGTCCGAGTACACACACAGTTAGTGTTTGCAGCCGCATGTCTTATCCTGTAATTCTCGCTCGACTCCTTTGTCGTCTCGTCTCCGAGGACTTTTGATGGGATATATTTATTATTCCTGTTTATAAAGCTGTCAATACCTGGAGTGATCAGAGAGTGATTGTGAGCAGCGTGAATAGGACGAACAAAACTCTCTAAGAATACCAAAGTCAGCAGTCAATTTATATTAGTCAGCTAGCACTATATTTGCACGCCACATGTTTCTCATCGGATGTTTCTCTTTGATAATATATTAACATATCAAGCAAGTCTCTTATTAATTTGAACAGTTCAATTACTGCACCTTTATCTCATTCCATTTGTTCATTTGTATAGTACAAGAGGAATATAGTAGTAAATTTCCAAACCGCGATTTAGACTCCCCTTTACGTCATCTCAAAAAATTCCTCCCCTTTCCAATAGCCTGCAACGTCGGACCTGCGTCCACTTTTTATTGCATCAAAGCATACACTAATCAGCTCAAAACAAAACTCAAAATAATTGCGAAGAAAAACAAGCAAAGAGGGTCCAGGAAAAATAAAATATACTGCCGCAAGAAAAAAACGGCCGTTTAGTCGAGTCTAGTGCGCTTTGTTGCGGTGGCCGCGTAACCGGTACTGCAGCGGTCTCTCACTGTTTGGTTTCTCGTTGGGCGGCGCTCGCTGTGCATTGCCTACACTGTTCTCCGTTGCGCTCACTGTGCGCTCACTAACTAATCCGTTCCTCTTCCATGCTGTCTAGCTAAGACACTTCTTCAGCCCAACGGCCACCATGCACGTATCGCTCTGGCCTTACTCACTCAGGCTCACACAGAAACGTGATTGAGCCGGCGCCTCGTTGCAGAAGCAGTCTAGACGGGTGGGCGTTGGCAGCGCCTTAGTCAGAGACTGGTGAGCGCTGTAAACTGTGTTCCTGACTAATCGTGCGTTTTGAAGCCGGTTCTGTCAGACGGCATAGGACACACAAAAACGCATTTCTTTTCGGGCTCTTTAAAAGGTGTTGAATCCTGAAATGGCTTGTCATGCATACATATGCAACAAATGTTGTGGGAAGATGCAGTGTGCTCGTCAAAGTGGTGAGTCCTGCCAAGTCTCAATATGAGCCGCCCTTCAAGTCACTGGCTGACTGTGCTATCTATCATCCACCCTTCATGCAACGATTCTGTCTCTTGCTTATCATTATTCTAACGACTGTTGTCTCTGGATCTTGCACCCTCTTTTCTAACAATTGCATCTATGAAAACCATACTCTAGCGTTCTTCATGGCCGCTGTCTCTTTGTCTCTCTATCGGGGTTTGTTCAATGGCTTGGCTGGTTAGCCCGTAAGCTAGCTTTAATCTCAACTCGAGCCAAGCCATACTCAACTTACCAAAACACTCAACCTACCAAAACATCATTTTCTGAGCAACTCAACTCACAAAGCAGACTCTCTTCAAAGACTAGTCTACAGCTCTGCTTTAACCAACAAAGTAATTTAAACTCGCGATTCGCCTCGCTTCTTATTCTTTCCTCTTGTCTTGTCTCTATGAGTAGCAGCTTAGTCAACTTTCTACTCTTCTCTCTGTTTATATTCTGATCTGTTTTCTTGTTTCTATTCATCGTCCTGGTTACTTCATCTCACCCAGGCTGCTGCGTTCTCTTTATATACGCCTCAAAATAATAAAAAATCCAAGTCTAGATTTAGCCCGTCCTTTGGTCACGGAAGCATTCTCAATAGAGCCTCTCTCTGTGCGTATTCCTCAATATGGAAAGAAAGCAGAGCCTTGGACCCTCCTCACTCTCATTATGCATCCATCCTCTCTCTTGATGGGTACTGTAGGTGTACGCCACAGGATAGGATAGGTTCTTCAAGTTCGGTTTTCTGTTAGCGTGTTGTGGTGTGCTTGTGCTGTGTTGTGTTGTGTTCCGCAGATATGGATCCATATCTTGCGCTATGTTGCTGCACACTGCTGCCACAACTATACTATATAGATAGAGATAGCTAGATAAAATGTGATGCAGCTCATACAAAGCACCAAAACAAGTCTAGGAGATTTTCTCTCTCTGTGAATATCAAGACTACTTCGTTCTCTAGACTGGAACACATCAAGCGAAGCGAACTCATTCGTCTCTTGTTGATGCAAGAAGAGAATGTATGTGGTTTATCCTGTATCCTGGGTATCTTTCTCTCATGTCTTGCTGTGTCCATTTCGAACGGACTTGATACCCTCTTATTAACTTGTTTTTGTCTTTTGATGCGTCACATCCAGTGTTTATTAAAATATACCCGAAATATGAAACTAGTCCCACGCAAATCACCAGCGATCTTTTTGCTCCATCGTTCGCGTGCGGACTGGTATCTCTCCTCTATTTTCTTTGGCGTCTTAGATGGAGAGCGGTTTACTTATCTAATCAATGATCTTCTCAAAATATTTATTTCCTCGGTATTTGTCGATTCGAACGCGAGATATGTAGTGCAAGAGCCATCACTGGTTGTCTTTGTCTGATTTTATGGTAATCATGAGTTTCCACTCATGATTTGAATTTTCTTTCGTAGGAAATCTGTACTTGCACCGACACTGACTCTGTACTCTTAGTTCTACTCTTGTGACTTGTTATATCCTACATGGATACACAATGGTATGCAAAAGCGATTTTCTGTTTTTACTGTTTGGATAAGTTGGAGATATTATAATTTCCTTTGATATTTGTTCGCTTGGGGTTTGTCTACTCTCTCTCCAAATGTTCAGAGATAAGCAGGGTCCTGATAGCAATTTAGTCAATGGTGGTATTATATAATTTCCTTGTGAGTTGAGATGTATTTCATTCGCCTTGAATTCAGAGTGTGAGCTGTGTATTTTTGGGTTAAAGAATAATCTTGATTCGTTGTTTGCTGATTGTGAGCATTCTATTGGTTTCGCTTGGCTGTAGTCGAAATGTCTTATAAGACTTTGTGCGATAATCATCAGCTTTGAGCATTATCGAGATTATTCTCAGTATTTCTTCATTTTACAAGAAGCGGGTAGCCTGGATTGTCCTATCTCATCTCGATTTTCGAGTGTTCAACAGCATATACACAAAACGCAATGAAAGTCGTCTGATCTATACCGCGCATAGTACATCTTAAATGTACAGTACACAAATAGAAAAGTACATGCTACATCTCCACTTCTACGTCAAAAAAAAGAGATGCCGAGGTCTCATCCCCACATCTATGTCTTCAATACAGTCTGCATTTTGACAGGTCCGTGTGTAGAATTTTCGGATTTTTGATCCGAAAAGGTAGATGAAATGTGCAAATCGGAGACTTCGCGAGACAGGCTTGACCAACACGAGCACTGCGGGGAAGATCACTATAAATGGTCTTGATGATAGAGTGTGCTCGTGTGTCTGTTCGCAATATATATTGAGCCAAATGAATGAATTTAGCAGTAAACCGAGCCGACGATTTCCATATCCGGCCATTCGTCCTATATTTATTTTGATTTTTTAACGAGAATTTAAGATTCTCTCGCTGATAAAATCCGTTTATTTTTGTTTGGAAAAGAGTGCAGACTCGTTGAGCGAGGATCTCTCGGCAAATAATCAGGGACGTGATTTGCACGCGACCGAAAGCGCGGGGAACTCACTTTGTCGTTAAACATCATGCACCTAACACCTCGTATTTGTGTTCATTATTAATATTATTATAAATGCAAAATGGTGCTATAATCTGAGTTGAATTTATATTATTCTTGTTTATTTTAGTTTAAAGCACTGGTGATCAAGCAGACTGATTCCGCAATAATAATGACGTAGTTTGCATATTATTCAGCAGGATAGTTTATGGTCTTATTTTTCAAGATCGATAAAGCAGTGAAAATAGTAAAACAATTGCAAAACAATAGTGAAAAGAATATTGCAAAAATAGCAGAACTGAGATGTGAATTGTGATAGCTTTGAATCAGCATATAAACGAGTTGAGTGTGTGTTTCCTAAATCCGTGAGAGCGATTTCACATGCTAATTTAATTACCAACCCCGATTCAGGGCCCTATATTTTATTTTAAGCTGTCTATATTTTGTTAAGTGCATTGAGAGTATGTGTCATAACAGCACTGATTGTGATTATTTAAATGTTTGTCGTGCAAATTTGGGCTGTGTTGAAGATGAGAGGAGCGAGGATGGAACTGGCACGGCACCTCCCGAGACTGGATCGTGAATCTTAGTAGTCCAGCGAATTCCAGTGAAGACCTGTGAACATAGCAATACTTGATCGCAATTGTCAATATTTATTGATACTTTTAATAAACATTAATTTAGCAGTATTTTTAGAATATTTTTTTAATTTTTTTTTTGCTTTTACTCGTTCCAAGAATCCACGACACTGCTGAATTGAACAGCGTACAGAAGCGACAATAGTTGTCACCCAGCGCACTTTTTGGATCACAATAATGGCACACTTTCATCGGCAATTTATAGACATTTTGATATAAAAAAAGATGAGACTCCATAATTATGAAAAAATAGCTATGATACACAGAATTCAACAAGAAACACAGGAGATCTTTACGGGGTTTCTGGTTAGTACTCGTTACCATAAGAAAGTAATGGGTACGAAGAGCTGACTTGACGATGACGATTGGCAGGCTGAGTATGGCGAGTTTGAGTTTTTGTTAACTAATTATGAGAGAATTGGCTGTTTGCTAACTTTAGCAGTCGAGTTTGACAGCTGAGAATAATATACGCTTTTCCTGGGATTATTCAACAAACATTCTACCTAATAGTTCTGTCAAAAATTCCAATAAATACCAGAAAAAGAAAACGAATTATGCGAAAACCAGCACTCGGTGATAACCAATCAGCAACCAAAGATAAGCAAGCCACTCAGAGCGCTTCGAAGTAATCTCTCGTTATCAGTGCAGTCCAGTCCAATCCAGCCAAGCAAGGCTAACAACAGTACGCTACTATCGGCTATTCTCTACCTAAGAATGACGTAGGTTGACTAGTTAAACTGGAACTAATTTACTTAGAAAAGAAACGAGACACTGCTGTCTTACTTTGCCCTTTTCTAGCTCAATTTATCCAAACAAGTCAGCCTCTGTGCATAGTGCTTCTTCTTCTTGTCTGACAGAACCGATCGAAGACGTTGATAATCCAGTTAGGATCATGGTAGTATCCGAAGAGATAACCAGTACACAGCAGAAATAGCAACAGGCACTGACCAGCTCGTTCACTCCCAAATGTCAGAACAGCACTGCCACTCAAACCGAAACCCCCGTGTATCGTCAATAATTCCTCTACTCGCGATAGCAGTATCTGCAGGAAAAAATAGATATATTGCTGTACGCAGACTAGCCATCGTGTGAAAGCTGCGCTCATGAGCCTTTGTGTCTTTGACGCCACCTGGCATGACACACTAACTTGCTGCATCCAGTATCTGGTACTGTAGCTGCGCTCTCCGCATTCGGTCGGCTTGACTATTCAAAATAGAAGGATTACTACACTCTTTCTCTCAAAAATGAGGCTGTATAACTCCATTGTTATATTTAGCCGTCTGTAGCTATTATAAACACATCCTACCATTCTCTCTACAACTTCACACATGCCATTGTCATGGACTCTCAGCTGCAATCAACAGCAAAAATTTGTAAAAATAGATTCGTCTATGCGATATGTGCATATCCAAGTTTCATCGATCATAATTATGAGATCTCGAAAGAACTGGAACACCGACTTGGATAACAACCTGCATTCATGCATTTTCTTCTATCGCGTCCCTGATCTACCATCTTCACGCGAGAGGGACTTAATAACAATGCTGTTCGATATGATCTCATTCATGCGGTCATTACAACTATGCGCGTGTTCGTGTGCCTGTTCGCGTACTCGTATGTATACACCCTGTCTGTGTATTACTCAATCGACGATTTTGTCTGCCTCTTCTTCTTGTTCATCTCCTTCTCTCTCTTCTTCACCGCCTTCATACTATTTTCTCCAGGCAACTTCAACTCTGCCACAAGCTCATTTGGAAGATACTTATGCGCAAGTCCGTACACCGTGTTCTTTGTCGACAATACTCTCTGTCGTTTCATCAACAACACAACATCCGCCTCGTCAATAGTCTTGCGCGAGGCGTGTAATGCGTAAGATTGCAAGTCGTCGGAAACTTGTTTAAAGTACGCCTGTGAGGCTGCGACGATCGCATTCAATCCGTCCACAGAAGTCGGTAATGTCGATAAACTCTTTGTAAGATCCCGAATAAGTCTTTTAGGACGTACAGAATCCGCTGATTTTGAGACTCCTGCAAGTCTATTGCGAGACTGACGAGATGCCTTTTCGCGACTCTTTTGCTCGAATTCGCGTTGTAAAACTGCAGTGTGCTCGTCAAAGCTGATTTCTGCAAACGGATTCATATCGAGTTCACTTTGCTCCCTAATTTTGTCAGTACCATTGGCCACTAACGTCTCTGAAATACATACCCCATTGGTTCTCCGATAGAAAATTCATTTTCATCTACCTCAAGCGGTCGTATCACGAATGGCACACTCTCATTCTCCTCAGCTTCATCACTTAAACTCATCCTACTCCTATCTCCCACACTTGCCATACTCATCCGCGGCTCCATAGTCAATCGTCGCGGCAACTCAATCGACATTAACGTAGGTTCGTCTTCGATCAATGACATCATCCGTCTTTTTCGAAGTCGTTCGTATTCTTCCTCTTCTTCGTCTTCGTCTTGTTTGAGTTCTTGGTCGTCAAAGGCAGGGAAATAAGAGCGTGACGCATGCTCGGATTGCTCCATGAGCGATAAAGATGATCGAACTGATGCCATAGAAACTCGTGAACTCATACTCGTGCGTGATCTTCGCAAGCCGGACCCGTCGTCACCATGATCTAACCCCAGCATCGGACTCCCATCTTTCATCATCTGCTCCTGCAGTTGTGCTCCATGCGACAACGACGATCTAGCGGATGATGTCGACGGTACAGGTAATTTCGGCAGCGATGGCCTTTTCAAAATCCGACTCAACAGCCGTAAATCATCTCTAGGCGTCCTCTTCCGTCCCGCTGTAGCACCAGCACCTCCACCTCCTCCTTTCCCAGCAGAGTTACTGTACATCCCGTTTTTCCGTCTATCACCACGATCTCGCCCAGGCGTAAGAACATTATAACGTCGCTGCGCTGTACGCGCATACGGCGTTCTCGAGCGTGGAGTTCGATGGATCGAACGAGTAGCGGTGGTAGTTGTCGGGCGGGCTGGTGTGGACGCGCCGCGAAGTGGTGTTTGTTGTTGCTCCACTATTATCATTAGCACTACTATTCTTTAAATGCAACACTATATTGTTCACTCACTTGTGTAGTTGTATACGTGCGTGTATACGTGTGTACGTGTATCGACGCTATCCAATCCTGTAAACAAACAACACGCGTTCTGCGCAGACGCGAACAAAACAAATTCCAAGTCAAAACATCCCAAAATAAACACCCTAACCCAATATTTACAAAACAGAGTTTTTGTGTGCGGCTCAGCTTGAAGAAGTTGGGAGTTTTTTTGGACTTTTTTCTTTCTCAGTCAAAGAGGAGATCAGACAAATCCGTTGATAAGTCTTTAAATACTCAACAAAGATAAAGAAACAAGATGGCAAAGACGTCGGTGATCACAGTGAGCAAGAGTAAAGTGTCAAAGCGCAGTGGAGGCGGAGACGAGCTTGACGATGGATTACTGTATGATATGGATGATGCAGTATTTGCCAGCGACGACGACGATAATGACGGAGGTGTTGTGATTTCTGAAGCGGAAGAAGAGGAAGGTGGCGAGAAAAAAGATGAAAAGAAGAGTGAGAATAAGGAAGAGGAGGATAAGATACGGGATTTGAAGAAAGCTGAAAAACGGAGGAAAATGAAGGAGAAAATGAAAGAGAAGGTGAGATCTACTTGTCTTTCGAATCTCTACACCAATCCTAACTTTCGTGCTCTAGAAACGACAGAGATTACAAACAGAAGTCACAGTCAAAACCAACATAGCAGGTACGAGTCCGAGTATAATATCAGACTACTTTGCCAAAAAAGCACGTCTTTTTTTCCCCTCGTTATCTGCTATCGAGATTGATGATCAGTGCGTGGTTAAGGAAGAGAGTATTGTTGATATGTCTGGATGGAATTTACCTAGAGATGACGCTAGACTGTCCAAGTTTTTGGAAAAAGGTGAGAAAACTTGATTCATGTATACTAAAAAAAAACTAGGAACTAATATTGTGGATAGTCATCAAACCACGTAACTTGACTGAAACACCAACCAAAACAGGCTCACCATTCGTCATCATCCTCTCCCTCTCCGCCATTCGCGTATGCCAAGTCCGCAGGTATTCACTTCTCTTCATATCTTTTCGTCATATCTGACAGATAAACTGACAGATTTTTATAAACAGAGCACTTCCGAAAACAATCAAATCAGCAAAACTGATCGCCAAAAACTCCATCGCCTCCGACGCCAAATACCTCTCCAACTCGTCGTACGTCGTCCCCGATTCCTTCTCTTCTATCAAAACTAGCAATTCTAATTTATTTACATAGTCTCTCAGTAGTCATCAGCACACCAGAGCGGTTATCCACAATGCTCGATAACGCAGCTTTAACTCTCGACTCCCTCGAACTCGTACTTCTAGACTCCTCATTCCTCGACTCGAAAAAGAGAAGCGTGGTAGATGATGTTTCGGAGACTTTGAAAGTGATGAAGAGAGTGGTAGTAGGGTCGGAAGGCGGAAGAGCGAAAGTCGTGCTTTATTAGGCTGCATACAATATGAATCAGCTAGATTAGAGACTTGCAGAGGATTTGAAAGAGCATATGATCTTCTTTAATCCATATGTTCTTTGAAATAGACACCTATTTGAGATTAGTTTCCTAGATGAAAATCGGAAACAGATATTGATTACATCCTAATTTAGTATATCAAACTTCTCTAATAACTCAAACATAAACAACAAAGCCGCAAACCCACATATGTACGCCCATATCAATACAAAACACCATAATTGTCACAAAATTTCTCTTATAATTTCCTTTGTTTCCCAATTTCTCTTTCCACTCTACTTTAGAACCAATTCACTCCCATGCATCACAGCCCCGGCGCTACAAAATCAGAAACAGATTTATTCAGATCATCAAACCCCCCACTAAACGCACCGCCACCGACAACATGCGACAACTGAGATGGCTCGTAAGCCTGGTTTATACGCTCATCAATCCACGCCATATCTTCATTCGAAACCGTCTCGTCAGATAAAAACTCAAGCCATGAAGGTAATGTAGGTTGCCGCGCAACTTCAGAGTAACTTGTTCTGCAGAGTTCGGTTTCGTCTGCGGTAGCGGCAAGTGAGATGACTACTGGATCCAGACATTCGTCGTCGACGTCAGTGGAAGCGGCTGATGAGATGTTTGAGGTTTGACGGTAATGAGCGTCATCTTCGAGATTCAGATATGCCACAGATGATGGCGCAGATGTCATTGAAGTGGCAGCAGTAGCGGTATTTGTGGCGGTCGTAGCGACAGTGACCGGGCTTGTCTCATAGATTCCATTACGCGCAACATCAGTCGTATCAACATCATCTGCAGTCCGAAGCTGATCTAAATGCCATCTTCTGCGATCAATAATCTCAGCAGCAACGTCCGCGAATTCATTAGCAAGCTCAAGTAATCTGCGCACAACACCGGTACTCGCTTGCTTATTCAATTTCTCGAGCTCGGTGGTGATGTGCAACAGAGACTCAAGATCAGCTGTATCATTATCTGGGTCCGAGCCATTTTCTGAATCGGCAATAGCATTGAAAACACCAAAGAACGGCGCAAAAGGCTGGAACACGAGCGCCCACGACGTCGCCGCCTGCTTCTCGCGGTCATTGGGTATATCAGCCAACATCTTTTGAAAGAGCTGCAACGCGTCTCGCGACACGCGCACATAAATCTCACGAGACTCCGCCGACGCAGACGACTGCACACGATGAATCATCGTCAAACAGACTCTATGCGCGTAATTAATCTCAGTACTGAGACTGGCAGCCAGAGTCTCGCAACCAGAATGCCCGGACCCGCGCATGCTCGCGATCCACGCCAGGTTGTTGCTAAGAAGTCGGTCTGCTTCGGCGTGAAGTTCGTGGACGACTTGGCCACGACGAAGGGCGCGCGTTTCGTTGTCGGGGATTGCGGCAAACTCAGCTTCGGCGGCGGCAGAGTATAGACGGGTGTAGATCGCATCGTACATAAACGCGATCTCGACCGATTGGCGGTATTTGCTGTAGCCCAGTGATGTCAATTTAGAAGCAACAAAGGGTTTAGCAGGAGGTTCAGGAGTCGAACATTCGCGAGTTTGGAAATTAGGCGACCGACCGAAGGTTAACGACATGATCTTATCAACGGCAAAACAGCTCCAAAACAGTCTTGACCGTTCAGACCTTGGATTCATGCTGTCCGTATAGGCCATTCCGGCGTCAATTCCTGATAGCAATGCCGCGCTGTCAAAAAATGCAGGGGCGGTGGAAAGACTAGATGCTTCGTGCAGATGCAGATCAAGACAGTGTCTTGCCGCATGCGAAATAATCACCCAGCACAAACCCGGGTTAAACATCTGCTTAGCAGAGATAGCAGCCAAGAACAAAGTCTGGATATTAATCAACGACGGAGCGAAAAGAACGCGTACATCACGCAAGATCATAAATATATTTCGATAAAGCACGTTCTCGATCGCGGTGCTGTCCTGCATCGTTGTTTTGGAAGGTAGATTTGTGTGGTTCAGAGTTTGAATCATCATATATGATGCACACGCAAGTTTTTGCACAAAGTACTTGTCGCTACTAAACTCGGAGGTGTAGATAGATTCTCGGATTGCCATTGCAAATGGAAAGCTGATCATAGGGTGAGCGTGCACAATATTTGCAATATAATCTATATCTCAAGTAAGTATAAAGACGACAAATCCGACGACAAGAAGAAACTCACAGTCTAGAAGCTCAAGACCCGATTCACGACTAGGCAGCCACGGCTTATGTGAGTCTATAGCTAAACGATCAGCAACCTCGTCAGATAGTCCGATAGAAGTGGTTTGCTCCGCTATTTCTCCTGCCCAGGGGATACGCGGCTTTTCGATTGATTCGGGCTCTTGGAGTTTGTAATTTTGCAGAGAAATCTGCTGTTTCTTTAACGGTTTCGGAAACACTTGACTATTTAGTCCATCGGCACCAAACGCTTGCAGCTGGCTATTCACTTTTAGAACTAGATCAGTGTGAATAGTAGATTGATTATCACTTTCTCGTTGCTGTACGTCGAGCAATTCAGTCAGCTGTTCCAGATGATATTTAATCTTCGACATGCGCGCGTCTGCAGCTGAGCAAAGTTCCTCCTCCTTTTCGTTAGCGCAACGCGGATGATCGTCAAAAACTAGATCGTTGGTTTCCATATCAGCCAAAGACCGCAGGGAGGCTGACGATCTGGATGATAAGGATCGCGACAGCTCTGGTGGTGGTGGAGGCGCATGTGGGGCGTCAACAGCAGCAGCACTGCTCTCTTTATAGCACATATTACTCCCAGCACACACACTGGATTTATTATACTGCTGCTGAAAAGACGAGGAGGCCGAGGAGGAAAACGAAGGCATGCGACGCTTCCGTTTTTTACGCGTCGAGTACACGCAGATGACTTCCCGCAACGTGCACTGCAGACAAGGTTCTTTCCTGTCACATTTGATTTTTCTCGATCTGCAAGAATCGCACTATTCAGAAATCAATCAGCTTCAGCATTCTAGAGCAGTGTTGTGGTGGTATCGAAACAGATAGATAGAATACGTACCGCACGCGTCGCGGCCGAGGACTCGTCGTTTGCAGCAGCGGCAGCAATGACGCTTGCGGGTATCGAAGGCACTTTAAATGCCATTTTGCTAAATAGTTCTATTTATTCTATTTATTGACTCCTTTTCCTGGGAAACAACAGCAATCCTCCGCAAAAACACAGTCAAACACACCCAAATCAAGCAAAGAACAATCAAGAAGCCAAAGTTCTGAACTATTGCTCTTCCAAAGCCAAAAAAGCCCCGCGGAGTTTTGGCTGCGGCTTGTATTGTTTCCTGTTCGGGAAAATTGCGATGGGCATCGCCTCGGAAGGGTAATTACTCGATACAAAAAAGGAAATGCCTATTCAAGTATCTTTAAGATGATTCATGTTTATATAGTACAGTAATTACATTGACAATTTCAGGCTGCTTTTACTCGGCATCGACCTCCATTTCTCCGTCATCACCGTAGTCGCTGGCCTCTTCAGAGTCCTCCATCTCTTCATCTTCATCGCCATCGTCATCGTCATCCTCCGACTGCTCCTGAGCATCTTGCATCTCAACCGCAGAATCAAGGATAGCTCCCTCCGCTCTCATCTTGTCCAGCTTACGCTGCGTCATCTCATACACAAACGTACCTAAATGCTCAACGCCTTCCATCACAGCCAATTTCCCCTCCTCGACTTGTCCTGGAGCTCTTGACGAAGGATACATCTCTCCAACCGCAAGCACAAGATTATCATCCGAAGTGCGATTCACGTCTAATTTCTCGAGAAATTGTTGCGTTTCGGCGCTAGACTCTAAAACAGCACGACGGCCAAGAACGTATAATCCTAGTCTTGCGCGGGATAATGCTACCGTCATCCGACGCGCGTCACGCAAATCTGATCCAACACTCTTCGTCCTCACGAGCGATAAAATCACATAGTCATTATGCTCGCCTTGATACTCATCCAACAAATTCACCGACACAGGTCCAAATATAGCAGCATAAGTACTATCTCGCACGCAACGCTCGGCAAGCACATTCTCGATCAACGCTTTCTGTCCCGCGAATGGCGTCAAAATACTAATCTGTGAACTGGCATACCCGAGCAGACGCATATACATGTAAATAGCCACTGCATACTCTGCTTCTCCCAGATTCTGCACAAATCCAGGCGACGGTTCGCTCTCGCCTTGTTCGTGGTAATCGTCCACATTAATAAACTGAAACTCATGGCGAAAACCTGCGTTGGCTAGCCTGTACTCCTCGTCCTCAACGCAATGAGACAAATTCTTCAACTCTTTGACAAGTCCGGTATTCGTATATCTCCACAAATACAACTGCGTGATCTCGGCACGCGCGATTCCTTGCGCATCAAGTGCCACATATGGCACACCGAGTCTAGCGAGCCGTGCAAACAGACTTTGCTCTAAATTCGCGTATTTCTGAAACGCGGTGTGCTTAATTATCGGTGCACTTTGCATGTGATCGCCAATCAACACTACGCGCTGCAGTTTGTCAGATGATGATTGAAGAGTAAGTGGGATGAAGGATTCGAGTTCGGTCAATTGTGCCGCTTCTTCGACAATCACGTTTTCATAATGGAATCCAAGTGAGAGAATCTCCTGTCGCTGAACAAAACTAATTAGTCTCCGGCTCTAACTCGTCAAAATCACAAAAACTTACACGCAAAATAGCTTCGGACGCGGTCAAAGCAACTACTCTCGCCTCTTTAACCAACAAATAATTAGCCCGATCCTTATCACTCTTCAACAACTCAAATGGTCGAATATCCTCAATCTCGCTGAAGATTCGCTCTAAATGTCTGAAGCATCCATCGGCAATCTCGATTGCGTCTTCGAGCGAATGCATCTCAGGATTGATAAGTGGTTGAGGAGCATCGGAAAAGTACGCAACAAACGGGAACGAAGAGGCGAGAGCGGCGACGTCAGAGTAAGTCTGCGACTTAAATTTGTGCCAAATCGAAAGCACAAACACTTTATAAAAATACCCTGCCGTTTCGCATGACTCTCCAGGAGATCCTTGAGCGCCGACTGAATCAGCGAGTTTAGTGACTTGTGAAAGCAAACTATATCGTCGATCGAGTAAACTCTCTACGCGTCCGTATCGCGAATATGACTTTGCAGATTCGTCGCGACTAAGTCTGAGTAAATGACGCTCGTCAATATCAAGCGCTTCGATGCGCTCAAAGAGATGATCGAGGGCTTGCTCTGTTCTCGTGACTACCAGTATACGCTCAGAAGGCTGATTATGGTATACATTCCCGACTATCTGTGCCGCGACGACGGTCTTGCCTGTCCCAGGAGGACCGACAATCATCGAAAGACCGCGTTGAGTTGCGGAATAGATTGCCTGGACTTGTGTCGGAGTGAAGGGGATCATATTGCGCTTTCGAGCGTCGGCGATGTAAGGACCCATATTCGGGACATGGTACGTCGATACCTCCACAATACTCTTCTCCTCTTCTTGTCCAGTCATTTTCACATCCGCATCAACTTTTTTCTTCCGGCCTCGTTTTGGCGCAGGAGCAGGCTCGCTCTGAACAACGCGCGAACCACGCTTAATCACATACGGCGGCAACGCACCTTCCAAGTCACTCATCCCTTCGCCAGCAACAACCTCAACGCCTTCGCCAAAACTCTCCTTCAAATGCGCCCAATTCACAAACGTGTCGTTCATGTTCACACTCGGTTGTTCGCCATCTCCAAGTAAACTTTCGTACGACGCAGAACTAGGATCGCCGTAGCCCATAAACACATCAACTAGCCACTCAGGTAACCTCATCTCGCTAGCGCCAACACCGCTCCTCTCCGCAAGATCTCTCGCAATCTCAACGAGAGCTGTGAAATTTCCCTGCGCAGTCGGGACTTGCCGCTGACGACGGCGAAATATGTAGTTGACCGTTGTGTAAAGGTTTTTCTCGAGATCATCGGCGTAGGTCGTGGTGTCGAGGTTAACATGGATGCGTCTTCTTCGCGCAAGTTTGCCGTAAAGCGGTCTTCGCGAGGGTCCTCGTCTGCGCGATCTTGAGGTATCTTCCGATTCCATTTCATCTTCATCTTGTACAATCGAGTTGCTATGTATAGAACTACTGTTTTGATCCAGGATATCAACAACCTTTGCGACTCTCACGTGCTTAACTCCAATTATCTCAAGCGCACTCGCATTCTTCGCAGTACTAGGTGCCACAAGACTAATCAAGAACACTACATCACCCGAACTAAGAGCATCCCACTCCTTCAAAATCTCATCACTCACTCGATCGAATTCAAGATACACCTCAGCGCGTACGAACGCTGGCTGAATCTCGCCTACGAAAGGATCAGCGACGGTCATGATCGTAGGACGATTCGGAATCCGCTGAGCAAACTTGCTAGTTCCGTTAACTTTGAGAAGTCCGCCAGTCGGAGAGAGTTTTAGACGGCCAACGATAGCTTCGATGTCTGACCTAACATCAAAGAAAGACTCGGTACGAGCTAATTCGAAAGTTCGCCAAGCAAAGTCGGAGGTAGACAGAAATTGGAGATTCAATCTCGGAAGAGGCAATGAATGAGATCCTGTATAGCTCGCCACTCTGTCAAAAAGTGGATTGCAAAGAGAAGTTTCTGTCGGCAAGAGCGACATTTCTGCCAGCGGTGAGGCCCGTTTGACGAACCGGTTTAGTATCAGCTCAAGACAGAATCGACGTCCAACTGGGATCCCTTCGACAGCATAAGTCGTGGAGATGTTAAGATATGCGCATAGCTCTTGAAGTTCTGAGTCACTTAGAGCGTTTATACTTTCAGACAAACTTGTTGGAGCACTAACTGATCCGTAATTTGAAAGGGCAAGAACCAGGAGCTTTTCTTTGAAATGATCCAACGCAATCTTTTGCAATTTCAAAACATCTTTGGACTTTGCTGCCATGATCTGCTCTTCTGAAAACTCTACTCCACTGAAATCATCAATTGGAAAGTGAATGTAAGTCTTTAGCACGTCGAGTGATTGCCTCAGAAGCCAATTGCGCTCGGAGCCATAGACTACACTCAACTTCAACGCGACGACAAAATTCATATCCTGAAGCAACGTATTGAAAAACCTGCGAGTAGGCAATTGCGACAAGATGCTGACTACTAACTCAAGTACACGCTCTGTATACGAGACAACCTCAGGATCTTTACCCGCAGTCCTGACATATGCATGCACGAGAACATCAAGACAGATAGAGTATATCCATCCACGCTCAAGTTTCGTTCTAATCTGTTTCTGCTCATCTGCAGCGTCAAATCGTTTTTGCGCACTGCGCCATGACTTCTTGAGACTAGGTGATTCGGATATGAGTGATTCGCGAGTGGCAGGTGTCGATAGTGAATGCCAGATCGAGATGGATACGAGCGGAGCGCATTGCTGTCTAATATAAGGGATTTCTAGTGATTGAAATGCGGCATCGACAAATGAAATCAGATAGGATTTTGTTGAGAGTGATGTATCTTTAGATGAGGAAATGATCAGGATGCGTTCAAACAGAGAAGTAAACGCGTCTGGCTTGTCAGAAAACAGATCTATACAGATTCATTAGTAACGAGATATTACTAATATCAGTAAACCCAATGATAAATACCCCAGTGCAATAAATTGTCTCTCTTTTTCACCACTGTAATCATGGCAATCAAAATAGCATGCTTGTCAGAGGCATCATTGCTCCAATTCGGCCACAGATATCTATCTCATCGTTAGCCATACATTCAAACACTCCAACACCACAAAAACTCACAATTCCAAAGCTCGCAAGTAATTCAAAACAATCAGATCCTGATCACTAGACCGATCTAAAAGCTCATCAAGCACACTGTCCTTGAACTTCTTCTTGTTCTTGCTGCCGGTTCGTGAAGGGATCCAATTGTCCTTTGCGATACTATAGACAGAAGACTCGTACACTTCCGCCACAGAAGGGAACTCGGCAGTCACAGAAGCCATTCTCCTGTCTCTTTGTATTTTTCTAACCTTTTCTGAATAAATCTGCGATGAAGCAGTCTTTATTTTCTCGTCTGGACGCTTGTATTGTGTTTTTGTGTGTGTGTGTATAGACATGAATTGGGTTAGGTGTTTAACCCAAAAAAGAGTTTTCGAGCCAGGAAATGGAAGAAAAAAAATTCAATGTCCCAAAAAAAATCCTTGAGGATCATAAAAACTAGCCCAGTTTCTTCACAAAGAGTCGCCAGAATAAAGGGATTCTTTGATTTGAGAATATCTGGAAGGAAAGATTAGAAAAAGAGGCTTTTGGTTGATTAAAACTGAAAACTCTGTGTGCCAGGATATTCTTCTTTTCTCGACAGATTATTGATATACAGAATGAGTCGAGGAGGACGAGGAGGATTTGGCGGTGGCCGCGGAGGTGGTGGTTTCAGAGGTATTTAATCTTTTTGAATATTCGTGTGATGATAGATTGTTGGTCTAGCAGAGACTGTTGTTGCGTTATGGGATATTGATTACTGACTGATGTGAAGGTGGACGAACTGGTGCGCCTATGAATATGGGACCTCCCGAGACCGTGCTAGGTATATACGCTTATTTGGTACATATTATAGAATATAGGGAGGATCTAACAAAGTATAATTAACAGAAATGGGAACCTTTTTACATGCCGCTGAAGGAGAGATTGTTTGCCAGTCAATAAACACAAAGATTCCCTACTTCAACGCCCCGATATATCTCGAGAACAAGACTGCTATTGGCAAGGTTGACGAGATCTTGGGACCCATCAACGAGGTTTACTTTACTATTAAGCCACAGGATGGTGTTGTTGCAACTTCGTTCAAGACTGGAGATAAGTTTTTCATTGGACCTGATAAACTCTTGCCCCTGGATCGGTATGCCATTTATGTTCCATCGGACTGTCAAATAGATGACTAGACTAACGATAATTAAATAGATTCTTGCCCAAGCCTAAACCACCACCAGGATCCAAGCCCCCTAAACGCTCCGGCGGTCGTGGAGGCGCCATGGGTGGACGCGGAGGCAGCAGCTTCGGTGGACGCGGTGGACGCGGAGGCAGCAGCTTTGGAGGTCGTGGCGGCAGCCGTGGTGGAAGCAGCTTTGGTGGCCGTGGAGGTAGCCGTGGCGGCAGCAGCTTCGGTGGTCGTGGTGGAAGTCGTGGTGGAAGTAGCTTTGGCGGTCGTGGTGGCAGCCGTGGTGGAAGCAGCTTCGGTGGACGTGGCGGTGGTTCGCGGGGTGGACGCGGTCGGTTCTAAGCTGGCTGCCTGAGACCTGGTGAGAAAAAGGAGGATGGAAAGAAGAAGAATGAAGCAGCTGAGTAGATATATGAAGCTTTGTTAATCAAGGAGACAAAGGGCCGTATAAGTTTTCTTTGGATGTATTTATGTGCTTTTGCGTTTTCAGTTTTCAGTTTGTAATTTGTTAGTTTGCTGTTTTATGGAAATGGCGCTTGTGCTATATTTTATATCGTTGCAATGCAAGCCTTGGGAAATTATTGCAGAGTAGCTCGTACTCAGATTGGTTGGACGGCGTAGTCCAGATGAACATGAGCTGACTAGAGAATGTCATAGATTAGCTATGATGTTTTAAAGTGCATAGTTATATTGTGTATAGAATTCTTAAAATCTGAGTATATGCTGGAATTTTGAAGTAATGGGCGACAATATCAAAATACATTCAAGATTTTTGGTACGAATAATGCGTGTACGTTGCAGTATGATTGCAGTATGAATCACTAGCGAAGCGTCCTTTAGTATCAGGAAGTGCACAACAGCAGCCCTTTCAAACTTAGCTCTATGATGATTCTGCAATGATAATGGCATCAATATTGAACTCCGACATCCCATACAATAGCACAATATGTATTATTAGTCAAACATGACATAAACTAGAGAACTGTCTAATGTTTCAAGAAATGTCTCGTCGAAGCTTTCCCAAGCCGCCACCGAAGACGAATGACGTCAAATTCGAAGGAAGAAAAGAGTGCTTGTCGGGAGCTTAAAAGGGTAGATATTATCGTTCCATTGTTCCGGAGATGTTGAATAGGAATAAATAAGAGAGAGTTAATATGTTATTGTGTGAAAGGTGGGCGAGGAAGTGTTTAGAGATGGACGAGGAGGGAGTGTGGATGTAAACAGTGCTGTGGTTAGGAGCACCCGAGCAGTTTGAAGCAGTATTCTGTGCTTTGTGCCCCAGAAAGTGCTATAAAATAGCGAACAAAATAGAATACACTGATTACGACAAGACCACAGTTTTACGATTTAATACTGGATAATAACAACAAAGCGGCGTATGAAAAGGGTCTGGTGAGAGAGTGCAAGAGTGTGGCCCGATGCAAACTCCGACGAGGGACTGGCTGGATTGGGTAATGTGAGAGAGCCTGTCTCCGAATGATTGGTAATGATTGTATTGTTGCTGGTGCAATTTTGATAACAATAATTATAACAATAGATAGTAGAAGTAATTATTCTGAGTAGTCTGTAGCTATTCATATCTACAACTACAACAATCACTGTTGTTTGTGCTAAGTAACTGTACAATAACAAACAGAATAGCGGAAGCACTGCGGGGAAGCGTACACAGCACACACTCAACACAACATTCACTAAACACAACACACACCACTTCCGCTCTACTTTTCTCTATTCTGTAACTGTTGTTATATTCTATTATCTTTATTATTTATCACTACATACCACACTAACAACAACTCCGACGGAAACAGCGTCCGTCCAGGTGGGCAAGTCATCTGATGCGATTCCGGGGTAATCTGCGGCGTTGGGCGCGGGATGGTTTCGGTCCTCGTTCCGGCTAATTAGAACTCTATCTGCTCCACTTCGCCATCCCAGCCTTTTATCAACACCATCGTCCCCGTCTTCCACCTCTGCTCTGCACTCCACTCTCTGTTTAAATCTTGCTCCTCTTCACCAGTATCTTACACACTTTATACACACACACACACACACAGAGATCACCATGGCGTCGACCACAGCTCACCGTCGCCCTCTCTTCTTCCTCGGCCTTGACGACTCTTCCCCGGATAATGATTCTCCCAATCACTATCACTCCCCCGCCACAGCATACTCCCTCCCCTCCTCCGTCTCTACCTCCTCCTTCTCCTCTTCCAAATCAGCGGTCTTCTCGTCCCGTTTAAGCTCCCTGCGTCGTTCAGAGACGTCCTCCTCTTCCTCATCAGCCACTTCAAATACTGAGCAACGCCATGTGACCGTTGTCGCACCCCACTCTGGCAGCAAGCCTCTCTCATCTTCCAAATCGGCCTCATATCTCATCTCTACTATCCCGCAGACCCATCATATTGAGAACGCTGCGGATCTCCAAGCCGTGTCGGATCGTCTCTTACTCGAACTAGAGCGTGACATTGCTTCAAACAACAGCAACAACAACACCGCAAACAAAGAGGACAAAGAGACTTCTTGGTGCTGGCAGAACGAAGTGCGCAAGTGCATCTCGCGTCGTCGAGTACGTGAATCCGTGGAGAAGCTGTATCTCGAGAAACTCAGCCAGGCTCAATCATGGTCCGTCTGATCATCTTCACCTCACTTCGCTTTTTTTTAACTAGTCATTGGGCCCGGTGTATTGGTTTCTTATTATATTGCTACTCTTTTAAATATCATATATATCTTATGGAGTTTGTTATTGCGGTGTTTGCTTGTTGAAATTTTGCATAGTCTAGTTTGTTTTGTACGATCTGTGCATTATCCTACGTGTGCTTGCGCTTATCGCGGTAACTTGTCTTTTCCCGTCTTGACTTGCACTTTTAAATATACATTACTCTACATGATCATATTGCATCGACATTGTATTATTCCTAGCTAAAACCAAACCATACACAAAAATAAGCACTGCCCTATTAAACTCCTCCCATACGATAGCAAATCAATCTGTCATCAATAACTGTATACTCTCAATAAAATAATTGAATACTCTCAATAATATTTCTCGTTATAAAGCACGTATAATACGCACTATTCTAATCTCACTTAATCATCAGTGTGGCGATTAGTGGTTGTTCTGGCTGCTGTTGAGAATTCTCAAGATGCTCAAAAACAAGTTGATAAAGTCAAGATACAAGCTAATGCTAGCCGCAATCTCCTCCTCGGGGTGGAAGTGCTTCATAATCAGCTGAGTGTCAACTAACACATAGGCCGAAAAGATAAGCGCACCGAGTCCACCGTAAAGCATCTCTCCTAAGGAAGAGTAGGGGAAGAAAGCAGAGATAAAGCCAAAACCGATCAAGATCCACAAGGCACAGCCCAAGTACGGCATCCAGCCCATGAAGTCGTACTTTGTCTGCATTGCAAAGAGAGTCAATCCAACAAAGACTATCAAAGTGATTAACAGAGCCTCTGCAACGATCTTGGTGTTGTAGAAAGTGGTGATGGTTGCGACAGAATATCCCTCCAAAAGAGTGAATCCGGTCAAGAAGAACATGTTAATAGGATAGGACTTGCGCTTCCAGTAGGTCAGCACAAGCAATGCAATCGATCCAAAGAGTGTAATCCACATCATCGACGGGTGTCGCTGCACCCAGTTTCTCACCGACGAGTTGAGGATGAATAACGTCGACATACCGCCAGTCATCAACAACTGTGCGGTCAAGATCGTGTAAACCTTACGCACAAACGCGTTTCGCACAGAAATTGAGCACGCAGCGACAGAGGTCGAGTACTTGAAGTCGTCGGGAAGGTCAGAGTCTGCTGTGCCGTCAGTCTCGCTGCGTGGCGGGAGGGAGCCATGGGGAGCATCGAGCAGAGGCGAGCTCTGAGTTCCTTCGTAGGAAGGTGGAGCAGTAGTGTAAGAAGGAGGAGCCGCGGTGTATCCGCTTGAAGCCATTGCGCTGTTGATAAGATAAGATAAGACTGTAAGTTGTGGTTCGTGAAGATTGCTGCGGGTGAAGAGAGTCTTCTTAAGCAGCGTGGGAAGAAAGGTGTACAGACAGGAGAACACTCTCGATAAGTCTGACTCTGCCACTACGTCACTCACCTAATCGCACATGCCCGCGTCAGCTAATGTGCACGTGATATGCCCTATATTTATTCACGTGACTAATAGTGACTGCTATTCTATAACCCTACACTTTCACCCAATGCAGTCCAACGACAGAAACCGTCCGCCGCACAGAGTGAGCGTGGCACACAAGCGGACAAAGCAACAGAGTAGCTGAGTTCCACAGAAAGTCTTGCTTGATTCCTTTTTGCATCTCTCTTCCTCACCTTTTGTTCTTCACATTCACATTCAATCATGCCTGGTGTTTCCGTTAGGTGCGTACTATCTTCTTGTGGTTTTTTATAGCTTTTATTCGAGCCGATTTGAGTGGGATTTGGGCTAACAGTGCTTTATAGAGACGTCCCCGCCCAGGAGTTCGTCGTCGCCTACGCTTCTTTCCTCCAGCGTCAGGGTATGTTTTTCTTCAGTATAATGATTCAACAAATACTCAGTTCATGATATCTAATACGGTTTGAATTAGGAAAGCTCGAGGTTCCTGGATATGTTGAGTTGGTCAAGACCTCCGCCGGTAACGAGTATGTTTTTTGCATTAAGAACCACCCATCGATGACTGCTTCGACACTACATTACGCTATATCAACCGAAAAGACATTGCATGAAGTTGGATGGAGTTGTCTAGATGAGGTTTTGGTGAATTATAATCAAGCAAATCTAACATCTTAATCAGGCTCCCTCCCCAGGACTCTGACAAGTGGTTCTACATGGTATGTGTCTTCACCTTCATCACATCTCTTTTCAATCTAACACCTCACAGCGCGCTGCTTCCATTGCCCGTCACATCTACCTGAGAAAGTCTGTCGGAACCGGCAAGCTCAACAAGCTCTACGGTGGTACCGTCAACCGTGGCTCGCGACCATCGCACCACGTCAACGCCTCTGGCTCTGTCAACAGAAAGGTTCTCCAGTCCCTCGAGAAGATTGGTGTTTTGGAGGAGGGCAAGGCCGGTGGACGGAAAATCTCAGAGTCTGGCCAGAGAGATTTGGACCGAATTGCTGGCGAGGTCTTCGCTGGCGCTGCGGACGAAGATGACGAGTAAAGAGTACGAAAAGATAAAACAAATAACCATATCTTAAAAGAGCGTTGTGTACAAATAATTATTATCTATGCGTCTCATTGTGTATCTTTTATGTTCACGAAAAAAGTTTGCGAATAATTTCGCTCATTGGAAGGCTTAAATAAAAATTTGAAAACAATCTGCTATGTAGTCTGCTTATACGTATTTTTAGCGCTTTACTCTACTCCATTTCAAATATTTATTCCAACGTTGTGGCAAGTTATGGTACTCCATATGAACTAACCTCATCTCATCTTCTACGTGCATTTGTAACCGGATTGAGCCTGTCTTTCAAGGATTTGTTCAAGATCTTGGGTAAGATCTCAATAGGTTGCAGATTGAAATCAATTTATATGGATAATTCATAAACATATCTACGCGCTACATATAATATACTAATATGATAATCGATTAACTAAATGAACAAACCATTCCCATAGACACAAAGTCCATTCTCTTTTCCTTTCAAAATATAATAACTCCCTTAATTGTACAAACGCTTCTCATAAGAATGCAAACCATGAACACCGCCTTCAGTCTGGGCCGATGCAGTTCTAAGCTCGAATCTAACCTCGTGGAGGTTAACCTTCTCCTGGAAATCAACGAGCGATTTGACGCCGATATCCTGGAGACCGTGTTGGAGGCCGGTGACGAGATAGGGGACGAACTTTGTGATGGAGCCGCGGTCGATGACGGAGCCCGATACGCCCTGGGCGACGAGGACTTTGTCGCCTTCAGAGAAGTAGCGCGCGGTGGCGGCGTTGTCCTTGGTGGATTGTTTCTCCATGGCGTCGAGAGATCCCATGCCACGGTACGCCTTGAGACGCTGGCCGTCGCGGTAGAAGTACTGACCGGGAGACTCAGTGGTTCCGGCAAGGAGACCACCCATCATGACGGCCGAGGCACCGAGAGCAAGCGCCTTGGTGATGTGTCCGACGTTCTCGATACCACCGTCGGCGATGGTTGGCACGCCGAATCTGGCAGCGAACTCGGATACCGAGCGCACGGCAGTTCCCTGAGGACGACCGACGGCCATGACCTCCTGAGTGATGCAGATCGAGCCTGAGCCCATACCGATACGGAGACCGTCGGCGCCGGCGGCGATCAGGCTGGCGGCCTGCTCGCGGGTGACGACGTTACCGGCGATAATTTCGAGCTGAGGAAGCTCCTCCTTGATCCACTTGATCATCTGGATCTGGAAGACGGAGTTACCCTGCGACGAGTCGAGGATGACGATGTCGAGACCGGCAGCGGCAAGCTTCTTGAGACGCTCCTTGTCATCAGGACGAGTTCCGACAGCAGCACCGCAGAGGAGCTGCTTGGAGTCGGGGAGCTTGCTCGCGAGAGGGTAGTGCAGGTTCTTCTTAAGATCGGTACGCGAAAGAAGAGCAGTGAGGTTGCCGGCCTTGTCAACGATAGGAAGCTTTCCCTTCTTGGACTTGCGAAGGATGTCGTTGGCGGTGATGAGGTCGATGCCTTCAGATGCGGTGATGAGATCGACGGTCATGACCTCGGAGACGAGAAGGTCGTCCTGCTCGAGGAACTGGATATCACGCGAGGTGACGATTCCGAGAAGCTTTGCTCCAACCTGTCCGTTTTCTAAATAACGCGTTAGTCTCTGTAGGATTATATATGTAATCCAGACAGCTATCGAGAGAGAAAGATAGATATCAGACAATAAATTCTCCCCATGACCATGACAGTCAATACGGTAGAACGAAAGTTATATATATTAGGTTGATACATCATTTTGCTTCACTCCTTCGACTCATGATAGCAAGGATAGCAAAAGCTTACCAGTGACAGGGAAGCCGGCGAAGCCAAGGCTGGCCTTGAGCTCGCGAACGTCGGCAACGGTAGCCTTGGGCGAGAGCACGACAGGGTCAGAAATAAATCCGTTCTCGTACTTCTTGACCTTGCGGACCATGGCGGCCTGCTCCTCAGCGGAGCAGTTGTGGTGGATGACGCCGAGGCCTCCAAGGAGCTGCGGGATCACGGTTAGTAAGCCGTGCATTACGAAGAGAAGGAAGGAAGAAGGAACATACAGCCATGTAGATGGCCATCTCGCTCTCGGTGACGGTGTCCATGGGAGAAGACACGAGTGGGGTCTTGATGGAGATGCGCTTGGTGATCTTGGTCTCGAGGCTGACGTCCGCGGCAGGGAAGTCTGGATGCTGTTAGTCTTGCCCCTTCCGCTGCTGCTGGCTGTTTAACACAGCAAGAACAACAACAGCAAACAAATACACACCAATCTTTCCAGGAAGCAGCAAGAAGTCATTGTAAGTCAAACCACCGTTGAGCTTCGAGTTCATCAAGGTGTCGACATCGAGTCCATCACGCTCCTTGTAGGCAGCCAGCATCTCGACCGCCTTCGCGGGATCCTCATACTTCTGAGACGAGTTTGCAGAAACCATTTTGAGATAATCGGACACTGAAATATAAAACTATGCTAATAAAACCTGTTATTCTTCTTGAACAAAGAACAGCAGAGGCAAAGTAAATTCTGATACCGGGGAATTTTCCAAGCAAAAGAAGAGCAACAAGCGCACTCGCGTCCTTTTTCTGTTCTTTCTCAGCCACCAAAATAATTTTTTTTTCTTCTTTGCGCCTTGTCTGGTTGCACCATTTAAGGTTTAGATTATGGAAAGGAACTCCCAATTTGTGAGATGTCACGTGTGTTGTTATTCTGGAACGTGTTTTAGGAGAGTCACGTGTGGTGGTGCTTGTTTGTTTACTTTATTCGAAGAGAGTGTTTGAAGAGAAGAGGCAGAGAGCCACAAGTGAGTGAGAGATAGAACAGCAACCAGCAGTACTCAACGCTACGCTCCGAATATATCTGAATACACTCAGTCATTGTCTTCTTAGAAGAATCATCACAGAATGGTGGGTCCATTGACTCCGGTGACTTCCACTCACATCAACGCCAGCAACAGCACCAGCAACAGCAGTGCCAGCAGCAACGGCAACATGGCAACCGCTCACCGTGCTCTCAAAGACATGAACGATATCTCTGCATTAAAACGCAGCAGTGTTGGTCATTTTAGAAATCTGAGCACTCAGACTGGCGCTGCTGCGGAGCTTAGTATACCTGGAGTCACGTCTGATGCCGAGGATGTCCAAGGTACGCTCTTCATGATCTCCCTCCTTCCACAGCAAACGCGTGATAGTTTTGATAGAATAGAAAATACTAACTAAATAGGCTTGCAAGGACGTATCAGACTGCAAAAAACGCAGAGCATCAAAGCCGGCTCGCGCAACTGGATGGACAAGCAGCGCAAGTCATTACAAGCATACGAATATCTCTGCCATATCGGTGAAGCCAAAGAGTACTCCCTACCTTTACCTCTCTGTCTTTTTCACTCTAACACATTACAGGTGGATTGAAGCTTGTATTGGAGAATCCATTCCTCCCGTCATCGAACTCGAAGAACGATTGCGAGACGGTGTAATCCTTGCTCAGCTAACCCAGGTCTTTGCGCCTAACCTCGTCAAAAGGATATTTCGCGCGCCAAAGTTACAATGGCTACACTCGAACAATATCCACATATTTTTCAAGTTTCTTGAGGAAGTTGACATGCCAGATGTATGTACCATCATCTTATCTGCTAAAAATCGCTAACACTACGCAGCTCTTCGCATTCGAATTCACTGACCTCTACGACAAAAAGAATATTCCCAAAGTCATCTACTGTATCCATGCTCTAGCATTCATTCTTTCATCAAGCGGTCTTGCACCCGAAATTGGTGACCTTGTCGGCAAGCTTGAGTTTACCGACGATGAAATTCGCGATACTCAGCGCGGACTTGATGCCGCTGGTATTAATCTACCAAACTTCAAAACTATGAACAGGCATTTCGAGGAAGGTGCAAGTCAGCAGTATGAACGGACTCCTACTCCAGAAGTTGAACCTGAACCTGTCGAGACTGAAGAGGAGCGGACTACACGTGAACTGTCGGAGGCAAGTGGTAATATCATTTTCCTGCAGGCTGCAGTTAAGGGTGCAATTGCGCGGTCAACAGTACGCGGTCTTGTTGAAGATTTAATGGATTCGAAACAGCAGATTATCGAGCTTCAAAGTAGTGTTAGAGCAAAGAGAGCGCGTGATATGATATCAGCAAAAGTTGACATGTTGGCTTCTACCGATCGTGAACTCACCGCTTTGCAAAGTCGCATCAAAGGAAAACTTGTACGACAAAAAGCCAATGATCTCGTGAAGGGCCTCGAACGGCATAGTATACACATCACACATCTTCAGAGTATTACTAGAGCTAGTCGTGTGCGCGCAGATATCAACCGCGCAACACAGCAGACAGAACAACAGGAATTTGCAGTTAAACTTCAGTCGCTCAGCCGGAAACTACTAGTTCAGAAGCGCATCATCCAACAGCAACAAGATTTCAGCAAACAGGATAAGTCAATTACTCGGTTCCAGGCTCAGGCTCGCGGATATTTAGCTCGCAAGCGTGTTGAAGATGTTGATCTTGCTCTTAGTCGAAATACAAGATCTATTGTCGACCTCCAGAGCCACAGTCGGAAGTATTTGTACAACAACCGAGCAATTGCCGCAGCGCGGGCAATTAATGATGATACTGATAGTACGGTTGCTCTGCAGACGTATATTCGAGGATGTCTGACACGAAGAAAAATTGATAAGGTTATGATTGAACTTCATTCTGAGATGAATAATTTGCAAATAGAAAAGTTGCAGGCCATTTCGCGAGCGAAAATGCTGCGTCATGAATATTTCAAGAAAAATCTCACCCTTGAGTCATGTCGTGCTGAGTTAGATGATCTCAAATCTCGGATTCGTGGGTCAATGGTTCGAAGTGCGTTGATGACCGACCAAATTGATTTAGTTCAGTATGAGGAAAGTATACCCAAGCTACAAGCACATGTTAGACGATACCTTGTCAAGGTACGCGTAATCGATATGATTGAGAAATTAAAAGAAGCAATGCCAGAGATTATTCGGCTGCAGTCCGAATCTCGTGGAGCATTAACTCGAGAGAGGATTAATGCTGAACATGAAGAGATACTAGAAAAGGAAGAACAGATCGTTGAGCTGCAGAGTCGAGTTCGTGGTATGCTTGGTAGATTTCATTACTACAGAGACTTGAGGGCTATTGACGAGTCAGAAGGTGATTCTGTGGTTCCTCTTCAAGCTCTTGTGCGAGGAAATTTTGTGCGAGATCGTAATCTTCGATTGATTGGGCGAATTAGTAAATATACCGATGATATTATTGAGTTACAGGCATTGATCCGTGGTGCAATTACTCGTGTTGATTTCAGAACGTTTCAAAACGATTTGGATGATGACCTTGATTCTATTGTTGATCTACAAACACGAGTCAAAGGATTCATGGTTCGAAAGAAGTTCCTTGAACGACAGCAGCATTTTGAGCGAAACATGGATCAAGTGATCAAGATCCAAAGTTTTATTCGATCAAAGCAACAGGCTGATGCATACAAAGCGCTTACAACGGGCAAGAATCCGCCTTTAGCAACGGTCAAAAACTTTGTACACTTATTAACCGACAACGACCTCGATTTCGAAGAAGAAGTCGAATTCGAAAAACTGCGAAAACAAGTCGTCGACGAAGTTCATCAGAATGAACAGCTAGAACAGTTTATCGACCAACTCGACGTCAAGATTGCGCTGCTGGTTAAGAATAAGATTACTCTTGACGAAGTTATCAAACATCAGAGAGGAGCTATGCCCAAGACTATTACCGGCAGTTCTGATCCGTTTGATTTGAAGTCTCTCAATAAGACCTCGCGAAGACGCTTAGAGCTGTACCAAGGAATTTTCTTTGTTTTACAGACCAAGCCAGTTTATCTTTGTAATTTGCTTGCCGCTTTACAATCGATGCCTAGAGTCACTGAAATGGAACTAAAAACAGTCGAAAGCTCTATTATGTCGTTATTCGGGTACGCTCAAAAGCGAAGAGAAGAGTTTTTCTTGTTGAAGCTTTTGGCTAAGACGATGACGGAGTCGGCGCAGTCTTATGAGTCTCCGAATGATTATGTGAAGAGTCATGATATGTGGGCTCGGCTGTTTACTGATTATATTAGGTAGGTTTCTTAGACAGGTCTACAGTGACGATACTGATGTGGATATAGGGGCACGGAGCAGAGAAAGTACTTGCAAGATCTGTTAGGTCCGATTGTCAATTCAATTGTCGAAGAAGAAGATCTCGATTTAGAAAGTGATCCACTAACAGTATGTCTACCCGTTCTGAGTTTAAGGATATGCTGACAGAATAGATTTATCATACTGCGATTAACAATGAAGAGCTACGAACAGGAAGTCGAAGTGCTAGAGAACATAATGTTGTCATTGACGTGGCGATCAAGGACCCAGAGACTAGAGCTACGTATATCAAGAATCTACAAGGCTTGCGCGAGTACGCTGTGGAATTTTTGAACACGCTTAGCGAGAGTGTTGACAACATTCCATATGGAATCCGGTTATTTTGTCGTACGGCTTTTGAGCTTCTTCAAAAGACATTCCCGTCTGAGTCTGAAGAGCGATTGCTCAACGTCGTTGCTAATTTACTTTATTACAAGTTTATCAATGGCGCGATTGTGGCTCCGGATATGTTTGGCATTTATTCGGTTCCGTTGAATCAGCTGCAAAAGAAAAATCTGAGTCAAATTTCTCGAATAATCACCCAGATTTCTTCTGGAAGGCTTTTTAACGAGGATAACGTGTTTTTGCAACCTTTGAATGTAAATTTGACTGCGTATATCACACAAATGCGAGATACTATGCGACAGATTATCGACATTTCTGATCCTGAAGTACAATTTGACATGGACGAATACGATGATCTGACTGCTCCTCAGCGACCGACGTTGTATATCAAGACCTCGGATATCCATTCGTTGCATTCGATGATGACGAAGTATGTCGAGATGATTAGTCCTGAACTGAAAGACCCACTTCGTACTGCCGTCAAAGAACTTGGACCGCTACCGCCTTCGTCTAACGAGATTTTGAATGTGGCGCGGTTGACTGAGGTCAAGCTTGATTTGAATCCCAGTTTTGTCAGTGTCGAGGATAAAGATGCTGAAGTGAATTCGTTAATGGTGGCTGCTAAGAGATGCATTCTTTACATTATCCGAGTGCAGAGTGGATCTAATTTGCTTGAGATTCTTGTGAAACCAGTTACAGATGAAGACGAGCGAAAGTATAAGTCAATTCTTGCAGCTGAGAAAGAGTCAAAGGCTGAGGTAACGTACTCTTCTGACAATGCGCTTGGAGATCTTAGTCTTCTTCATTTCCGAGAATTGAAGGTTATTGCGTTAGAGCAAATCATTGAGCTTGAAAAAGTCGGCAAGATAACGCGAAAGAATCATTTCCAAGATCTGTTAAATGCTATTGCGACTGATATTCGAACTAAACGGAATCGAAGAATACGACGACATAAGGAATTGGATAGTGCGAGACAGACGCTGAGTCATTTGGCTGAGAAGGAGACGTATTTGCAGACAAAGTTGAAGAGTTATAATGATTATATTGAGCATTCGATGTCTACCTTGCAAGCGAAGAAGGGGTGAGTTTCAAATTGCCATTCTGAGAGATTTATAGCTAACAAGAGCGATAGCAAACGGAGGAATATCATGCCATTCACAAAACAGTTTTTCCATATGCGCGAACTACAAAAATCAGGGCGCGTGCCTAAATTCGGATCCTTCAAATATTCTGCGGTTAAACTTCTTGAAAAGGGAGTTCTTATGGATATTTCTGGATTTTCCGAACGGCAGTATGAGAAAGTTGACTTCACGTTTTCGTCTGATCAGATTGGGGTATTCTTTGTCGAGGCATCGCAAGGATCTATTACGTTGCCGGGTGGTACGGTTGAGTTGACACTTGACGAGTTACTAGAGAAGCAGTAAGTATTCGATTAGTGATTAATTGCAAGAGAGATACTA
The DNA here is from genome assembly GCA_030572775.1 of [Lipomyces] yamanashiensis. Lineage (NCBI taxonomy): Eukaryota > Fungi > Ascomycota > Lipomycetes > Lipomycetales > Lipomycetaceae > Myxozyma > [Lipomyces] yamanashiensis. Next base: position 125,958 of record JAJMBS010000006.1, read on the forward strand.
ATTGGCATAGATTCAATAATCAGCAGAGTCTGAAGATGTTTGATGAGATGGCTACGTTTAACACAAATTTGCTGTTACATCTGATATTCAAGAAGTTTTACAGGGATGGTTAACGGTTGATTTGTACGATGATTATAGACGTGATAAGAGAGTTATATACCTTGGAAATTTTGGTTTGTTTACAGGATTGAGAATATTTGTGATGCTGAAATTCCATAATATATAATATAATACATTCCTAGTACTTGCTTCGATCCGTGCCTAAATCCAAATACCTCTTACTAAAAACAATTCAGATATCAAGAGTGTATTTTTACTCTCCAATATCATCTTCAAAAGTCGGGAAATCAACAAAAAACCCGTCTCCCTCAGATCCCGGTATCCTACACGCTAGGATCGTACCATCTGTAATTCCCAGAGATTTGAGAGATTTTGAAAGAAGCGAGTCGGCGGGTTGTTTCCAGCCTTTTGTGTAGTCTGAGTTGTCGATTGGGAGACCCAGTTGTAACTCTTCGATTGGGAATATTTCCTGATCTGCACTTGTAGTGGTTGTGGTGGTTGTGGATGTCTCGAATGATGGTTTAGGAATAGCGATATCATCAGAAGAAGAGGATGAGGATGAGAGGAGAGTAGAAGTGATTGATTTATAGACTTGATCTTTGAGCGATTCTAATGTTTCTGATTCTGAGAGTAGTAAAAGCACTGTTTTCTTGCCGAACTTGACTTTGATTGTTGATGCGATATCTGTTTTTGCCTGTGGTTCGAGGAGTGTTAGTTGTTGCTTGAGTTATGATGGAAGAAAAAAAGAGAGGATACCAACCATTTTCAATTGTGTATGCTGATATATTGTTTATTGATATTCTGTATCTTTGATAACTTGTGAACAAATAAACAAAGATCCAAGTTTTGAATACACATCTTACTTTGATATCTACAAAACCCACCCAAAACCTGGACGAGGCGACGAGCGCGTCTATTTACGCGTTCTGGATGTGTAAGAGTGAGTTATGTAGGCACTGTTGTTATAGAGATGATTATTATAAAGTAAAGAGTTTATTGAATTATTTGAATTTTGTAATATTTGTGCAAATAAAGAACAATGAATTATTATAATTCAGTGGTATTGACTAACGGCGCTTTTAACGCTGAAATATATCGACAACAGCACTCATTTCATGCAAATTTCTGATAAAAATTATGGATAATAATTCTCATAATTTATCTAAATTTTAGCCATTTTTTTTCTATTCATCAAACATTAATTACCATACACAATTAATCCTCAAACTTCTCATATTCATGGTGTGAATGCATAGGGCTAGGGCATCCATTGAGATGCGCATTGCGAACTGGATGTCAGGATATGATAGTTGATATCGTGTATAATGCAATACAGTACAAAGGTAAGGGCAGGTTTATCAAATCAGTTCTCTTGTTGATATATGCTGTGTTGAATATCAAGGAGCAAGATGGCAACACGTATCCGAAGTCGTCCATCCTCAACCAACGTATTAACGACACAATCCAGTTCCGTAGACTCGACAGGCGAGCCCGAAGTATGGAGCAAGATCTGCAGCGAAGTCAAATCACTGCTCGAATACGCTACATTGAATGAGAACGCGGGAGTGGAGATGGCGAAGATTAAGCAAGGAGCTGTGGAGTTTTTTGGAGAGGAGGAGGATGGGGATGAGGCAGAGGAAGATGAGAAGGTGAAGCTTGAGGAGAGCGAAGGTGTGTTGGGAATACTACTCTTGTAAAAGACATGTTAGAAGGAACTAATAAGAGAATAGATCTGAGAGCACAATTGGCAAAACTGGACCAACTACGAGAGCTATATCAGAAACAAATCGACTATGCCCAAAGCGAGAAGAAGTAGGACCCTCTCCACTCTCACACAACGACGTACTAATATGATATGAACAGGATCCTAGATCAAACAATCGAAGACGTCTCAATTTTGACTGCATTAAGACAAGCAACTGAATCAAATGGCGCGGATAATAAGCGGAAAAAGAGGAAAGTCGAAGAAGTACCGGTTACAGCTGAAAGTCCCAAGAATTTTAAGAAAGCACGGAGGTATTTACTCATATACATCTATAATATATTTACTGCTATAGTAGCTGATATATGGAAATAGTGGATCTGTGGTGCCGAGTGATGAATACGTCGTAGGCGCACAGGTTGCCTTCCGACTCAAAAAGGGCCGTGGAGCTGAAGTCGAGTGGATTCAGTGCGAAATTACAAAAGTCATTGGCGAGGGAAATAAGATTAGGTAAGATATACATATATATATTTCTGCAAGTTCAAATAACTAAACTATTGCAGATTCGAAGTTCAAGATCCCGAACCTGATGAAAACAACAATCCTGGTCAATCATACAAAGCAGGTCCGAAAGATATCATCGTGATTTCCGAAACCTCTGGCGGTTTGTCGCCTTACCCGACCGGCACGCGAGTGCTAGCTCGATACCCTGAAACAACAACATTCTATAAAGCTGAAGTCATGGGCACAAAGAGAGATGGTACTTGTAGACTAAAGTTTGAAGGAGAAGAAGAGGTTGGTAAGGAGACTGAGGTTGAGAGAAGGTTAGTTCTCGAAGCGCCAAAGTAGACACACACTCTGCACACAATCTACTATTATTCCATCTTCATAGCATCTATATCATAAGATACAGCAGCTACTTCCGACTAGTTTGCTCCTCAACAGCCAATCCTCTCTCCAAATCCCCTACAAACTCCCGCACTTGCACTCCCACACCCACAACCGTCTCCTCAGACTGCGCTCTCACAACAGCATATCTCTCTTTCAGTATTTCTAGTTCTGGCTGCAATTGGGCTAGTATATCATTATCCACGTTAGCGTACCCCACACACACACACCAGAGATAAAGGAAAAGGGGGGTACTTATATAGTTGTGTAATAGGATGATACGGGCTTCCTTCGCCACCTAGTTGCGTCTCATCAGATTGAGTGGCAGACATTGTCAAACGACAATGAACAATTAATATTCCACAAATAAAAAACAGCGCTCTCGTCAACAAAACAGTGTGTGTGCGTGTGTGTGCGTGTGTGTGCGTTTGTTTACTGTGAGTGATTCAACGCGTGTTTTCACACGCGCACCCACACCGCCGCACCATCTCGGTTTCTATTCTCGCATCCATCACCCCTTTCTCACAAGTTTCGCTTCACGTGCCTGGCTCGCATCAAAAATCAATGATCCACGCGTATCTAAATCCGAGCCTGTGTTACACTCTCTTGATTGGAACCATCCTCCTTCTCATCTGATTTTACTACTGCTACTTGATAACATAGATAAAAAACTTATTTACATCCATTATATATACAATTTCGACAAAAACGATGGTGTTCTTTTTTCTTACTCTTACACTTCCTATCCAACAAACACCCGTCTTCATCACATATACTCATCTTATCGTAAAATCACTCACTAATTCTTGTCCTGATTTTGGATATACTGATTCATATCCAAATCAGACATCCCATCCTGGTGGTATCCACCAGACTGCATATACACATCCCCACTCATCTGACTCGGCTCCGGATTCACCATATTAGTCGACATTAACGGCGTGTGCTGCTGTCCTAAAGACGGTATCGCAGCGCCCAGGCCGTGGTTGTAAAACGGCATCGAGCGCTGCGGGAGCGCAGTCAGAGGATCCTGCATCTGCTGCGGTACTTGCTGCTGCGCAAGATTAATCGTTGCTGTGCCATATTGAGAAACAGACGAAGAAGCAACTGTCTGCTGATGATAAAATTGGCCTTGTGACATTGCTTGATCCTGGCTGCTGACCGGAAGCGGCTGAAATGAAGAGGGATTATACATCAACTCGTCATGACTGGATGGCGATTGCAGCAAATGACCGCTCGTAGAAGATGCCTCCGAAAGACCCTCCGGTCCGCCGCTATATGGACTGTACAAATTAAACCCTCTCAGCGCCGTAGAAGACGAATCCTGACCAAAAAAAGGCGCAGGACTCATGTTCATTGCTCCTTGATTGAAAGCTGATTGACTCGCAGTCGCCTCCATAGGATCAGGCGTATCATTCTTAACAAAGAACTGCGACACTACAGGCTGTGTCTGCGCATACTTTGATGGCCCCTTCTTCATCACGCGTTGCCGGATCTCAGATAATATCTCTATACAACGCCCAGCTGGCAAATAGTTCCCATACGCGGCAAGAATACTACAGGCGCGGTCTATATCGTCAACTATCGTTTCATCGGTAAAACCTTCCGGCAAATACTTCATCGTATATCCCAACACCATGGCAGAGATCGAACCCATAGCATAGCTCGCAGAACACCACCAGGGAAAAACAAATGCAATCGCTTGATACTCTGTTGATGAAACATTCATCTTTCGAACATCAGGAAAGATTGCCATCGACTTGTGTCCGGCTTCCATAGCGCTCAGCGCACACTTCGTCGTAAACTCCTTCGACTCTTTCGATTCTCCCGGAATTTCAGAGCGGCAGAGACAAGGGCGATTGATCATACGAACAATATCGTAATACAACAAAGCCAAGTGAATTCTCTGTACCATTGTTAGCAACTTGCTCAAAAGCTCGCCGACATATGCATACCATTTTCAACAAAGTGAGATCCTCGGTCGCAACATTCAAACCTGTGGAAAAATCCATATGAAAAATTGAGGGCAGTTTATCTTTCCATTCGGCAAGCATCTTATTCAGTTCTTTAATGACCTGCAAAACTGATCCCCAACTAGAACTGACAATCTCGGGAGCATACAGCTTGTCAAGAACCTGACCTAGAATACGTGCCAACTCAACCTCATTCAAAAAGTACTTTGCCAAAAGCTTCTTTGTCATTGTGGTCTCTTGTGAACTCAACTGCGGTATAAATTCAAAATTATCAGACTCAGCACTAACAGAAGGCAGTGGTGCTGAAGTGGAAAAATCAGAAATGATAGACGGTCGGCCAGTCAAGCCGCACACGGTTCTTTCAAACACATACAAAGCGTTCCATAATCGTACCCGAACTTCTTTCTGAGCCTCGGTCAACTTGGCTCTGTTAATGCGAAGATGTAGACCAACAGCCTGTCCTTGTCTGATTGCAAGACCTAGCAGACAGTAACAGCGATTCAGATGGTTGGTGCAAAATAGATAAAAACTGAGAAGAGAAATGTACTGAATGTGCTGAACATCACCCGGGATGGTGACGTCCGGCTTAAGAATTTTTGATCGGACGTAGAATTGAAGATGGTCCAGATGGTTATAGCCAATGTCGATACGGGCAACGTGTGCATATACGGACGAGATAGCAAAGATGATGTTCAAAAGAGCAAGCCACTGACCATTCTGATCATCGAGATATCCGGCCCAGAACAAATCGTACTGGTAGCGAAACAGCGGCTCAAGAATAAAGGGGAAGGAAGGATGAACGGTTCTGAAGTAGTACTCGATGAGCTGGTCGGCAGCCTGGCGCGGTGGCATCGAGCTCAAGTCTACACCATCAACAGCTAGATCTAAATCGTCAAGATTGTATGAGGTAGGAAACTCTGCGAGAGAAGGGTCTATGAATCCAGACTTGACCGAAGCAAAAACCTCCTCATCGCTGTTTGAATCATCGTCGACAATCTCGAAGATTTTCTTAATCCAGTCAACATTTGAGGATTTGCCGATATATCCTTCAGGACTCGAGATACCAATCGAGTTGATGTCCTCGTTGAGATGATCCATTGAACCGGTCGAGCCTACCTCAGCCGAAACAAGGTCTTCGCCGGCGAGTTCCGAGTCTGGCGTCGACTCTGCTTCGATGGCTGCATCCTGGTCGACAGTTCCAGGAGGAGACTTTCGTGACATGTCAAAAGTGCTGTTTTGAGGGAGCGTAGATTTTGTGGCTTGAGAGTGACCCTGCGTAAGCACGCACACAGTCAGCGTGACGAGAGCTCCAGAAGAGAAATATGAAAAGCTCAAAGAAGACTTACAGTCTGGGGTCTATAAACCTCATCTATTTTGTCACGGCTCGCTTCGGGGATGGATGCACGTAGTTTTCTGAGGGTGTTCTCATACAGGAAAACTTTTTCGCGCAGGCTTTGCAGTTCTCTGCATGGTGTTAGCTGAAGTAGAGCGGATAGAGAAACAGAAGGAGGGATATAAGAGGCAGAATAGAGGAGAAGAGAAGACCTACTCCTTGGTACGATCACGCTTGTTATTGGAGTAATAGCATCCGATGGCGAATGCACGACAATGCGAACAGACAGGTCTGTTGGTGCATGTTAGCCACTATGATCACACAGAAGTAATTTATATCGAAATAGAATAGATCGCGCACTTTTCACCGCTGCACTATAAGATGGCTCTTGGTTAGTGAAAATATCCACAGAGGATATAAGGAGAGTGATAAAATGGTCACACGTACTTTCGTCTTGCGAATACGGCATGGCTCACAGGCATGCGATATCCTGGCAGCGCGGGAGGAGGACTGCGAGGAAGATGCATGATGCGACACTTGAACACGCCCGATGGGCCCAGCTACAGAGGCGTTTGAGGTTGAGGAAGAAGAGGATCTGGCAGAGACGGACCCCGCAGCACCGGATCCAGCAGCACTGGCAGCGGCCTGCTTGACCCGACTAGCGCTGTTCCCGCGCTGTTCGGAGGCCGCCGAAGAGGACGAGGAGGACTCTGCAGGAGCGGCACCAGCGGGCATCGTCGACGCAGTCGCGGGCATCGTCGACGCAGTTGCGGGCTTGATCTTCGCGTACTGGCGGGCTGACGACGGAGGAAAAGTAGGAGGATGAGGAGGAGGAGGCGAGTCTGCCATTGATATTTATTTATAATGGGTGAGTAGCAGAACGAGTGTGCGTGGTCGGTACAACGCGCCACTGTTCGGTTTGATCGACACTCTAACACGCACCACAGCACTTTAACACGCTCATCTAACACGCACCCTAACACCTAGCACGCTCATCGCTAGCACGCACATCGCGCCGCACTACTTTAGTTCATTGCGCTGGATTTATAATATAGGAAACGATAATCAAATATAGTATTCTATCGTACACATTTACACCTAGACCGCATCATAAGATCTCATAGACTACTGCAGCACTACTGCCTTCTTCTTATGTGACTTGGCCTTCTTCTCGCGTGTAATCCCTCGGAATTTAGACATCAGCGCGCTTGCCGGCAGTGGCGGTCCTTGCTGTTGAGTCTGCTGTTGCTGCTGTAGATGGTGGTGTCGGTGCTGGTGTTGGTGATGGTGGAGGTGGTGCCCAGGACTTGATTCTAGCACAGCTGCAGCGGTCGGAAACGAGAGCACGTATTGGTCAATAGCGATTCCAGAACTGCCACGCTGAAGCTGTCGTTCGTCTATGACTCTGAACCGCGAGGATAGTTCGTACTGTGTTTTTAAAGGACCAACGCTTGACCATGCTTTTCGTGAGCTCTCTTTGCGTGCCATGGATGGATCAAAAGTAGCAGCAGCAGTTGTTGACGATGCTGTACTCACTTCTCGCTCGGTAATGCTCTCGTTGTATGCCATATGAAGCATATCAACTGCAGCACTTGATACCTCTCTTACCAGTGGTATAGACCCTGTGTCTTCTGGCGGGGCAAGCATATTCCCATGCTCCTTCCGTATCGTATCTTCATGCCCAATCTCGGATGCTATCCGTGTCTGCAACACTAAATTACTCTCTCTTGACTGCAGTTCAAGCATCGACGACCGTCGTTGCCCAGATTCTTCAAAGACAGTTTCGACAACCTGCTCAACCTGTTCAATCGTCCTTCGCTTCTTCGGCTGCCGTAAATTATTACTATCCCCATCTAACCCTTGCATATCTGTGAACATACTGCCGATCCACCCAATACTTGCTTCTCCACTTGCAATAACTCCATTGCTCGTACTGACATTGGCGCTGCTGATGATGATGCTATTTGCTGATGGACCGACGGCGCCGTCTCCTGCTCTGGACACACGAAACCTGCTGCAAAGATGATCGTAATCTCGTCGCGCCCCCATATGATTATCCTTCTTTTCTCGTATATATGAGTGAAAGTGGCACTTGGTTGACGTCACCGACTACAGCACATTGCAGTCTGAAATACTCCACAAAAAAACCCTTCACGTCCAAAATAATCCCAAATCCTTGGTAGACCTGTTTTGACAAAGTACGCACAATTGCAGGTTAACTGTTGCAAGCACCCAAACTCCGCTCCGTCTGTCTGGATCTCTCTGTGGTGTGTTTTTGGCGGGATTTGGGAAAGACCGGCGCTGTCTGAAAGAGATAAAAAAGGTAATTCCGAAGTTAGGAAATTATGTCCAAATCGGGTAGTCATTTTGTGACTTCTCAAACTCTATTTTGCTCCCACTTTAGATCATCTCTTGACTAAATGTATGAGAAGAGAGGATTGTATACTCTATAATGATTACGATAGTTGTTGCTTTATTGAGCGTTGTAAACTACGGAATATGCTCTAATTCGGAAGCTAGTTCTTTCCAGAAAGCGAAGAGCCGGTTAATATACGCGCATAGCCTAAGAATACCTTCACTTAAACTCGACGCAGATCAATGGATAGTCGAGCGTTGATCGTCTCTGGAGTAGGATAATTACGCGACACTGGCTCTTATACGCTATCTTCGTCGCTGTTCTAATCATCATCTTACTTTTGTTCTAATATACAATTCATATATACACAGCCACACATATACTCGAATAGCACTAGTCGTCCACTTTAACCAAACGTGCCACCACCTGACTTTCCTCCTCTACGCAACTGCGAAATACGCCATTCATTAGGATCAGCAAACCGATTATACAGCGGCTGGATCTTCTCGCTTTTCTTGCGTTTCGATAACGCAGCTGGATCTGCAACTTTGAAAAATGTAGGAGCAGCCTCGACTAGCCATCGTGGCTCGATTGTAGTGACACAATGCATGTACTCTTTTGAAGTCATCACAAGTGTATGGTAAATCACGTACTCTGCGTTCTTGCCAAATAGAGCTGACGACGGATGCATGTACACCGGCGTGGTTTCAATCAGCGTCCGATATCCTTCTTGAGGATCCTTGCGCGACGTATTCCTGAAAAATCCTGAACACAACGCGCGACGTACTCGGTCTGTGTCCGCACCGCAAGAGACAATCTTGTGCTTATACCGATCCATGATTGACACTAACTGCTGCCGAACTTCCTGCGCTCGCTTCATACTCCGCGCTTGGATAAAATTCTCAAAGCACCACGAAGTACTGTAGTCATTTGATTTCCACGCAGAGTATACAGTCAACAACGTGAGATGGTCGCCCGTCGGATCGTGAAACTTCGCTTTCTTCTGATCAGCTTGTTGCTGTTTCTCCTTTGGTCGATAAAACACAGTCTGCACGGACAACATCGCTACAATACTCAAAATCTCATCCGACGCTCCAAAATCAACACTCGAAATCAACACCTTAGCCAATCCAGGCTCCATAGGAAAGTCAGCCATCTTACGACCGAGTCGCGTCAAAAGACCCTCATCGTCCAGTGCAGATAACGCGTACAACTCCTCGAGCGCAGTCAACATCGTGTTCGTAGGCGGCGGATCCATGAAATCGAAATGCAGCAAATCGTTGATCCCCATAGCCTTGAGCATCAAAATCGTATGCGACAGATTCTGCCGCTGAATCTCTGGCACTGTGTTCGGCTGCATCTCAGTCTCATACGCAGCTTCAGTGTATAGTCTATAACACTTTCCAGGGCCTGTTCGTCCGGCTCGTCCTGCTCGCTGCCTAGCCTGTGCCTGCGAGATTGGCAAGACGACAAGCGAATCCATGCCCAACTTCGGATCAAAAGCGTTAATCTTCACAAATCCGGGATCAACGACATAGTAAATTCCGTCAATAGTAATCGAAGTCTCGGCTATATTAGTCGCGATAACAACCTTGCGACTACCTTCTGGCGCAGGCTCGAAAATTCGACTTTGCACTTCACTTGGAAGCGCAGAGTATACCGGCAAAACAATGAGCTCCGGAACACTCGGCCCAAGCGCTTTCATTCGCTCATAGAGCGTTTCACATGCAGTGTCAATCTCTTCCTGACCGGTCAAGAACACTAGGATATCACCAGGAGGTTCAGACAAATGAATCTGCATTACTGTAATCAAAGCGGCATCCAGATAATCCGATTCCGGCTCCTTCGTAAACATAATGTCGACGGGGAAAGTGCGTCCGGGGATGAACAGAATCGGGCAGTTGTTGAAGTATGACGAGAACTTTTCGGCATCTAGAGTTGCCGAAGTAACAATGATTCGCATATCCGGTCTTCGTTTCAAAGTTTCTATAGAGTCGTCAGCAAATCATTCTGCGAAATAAAAAGAGCAGGAACATACGTTTCAATAAAGCAAATAGAATATCAGTAGCAATAGTGCGTTCGTGCGCTTCGTCAAGCATAATAACCGAATATTGCTTCAAATTCGGATCCAACAACACCTCTCGTTGTAACATTCCATCAGTCATATACTTAATCTTCGTCTTTGGCCCAGTGCAATCATCAAACCGAATCGTGTATCCAACCTCTTCACCAACTCTGCATCCAACTTCATCCGCTACGCGTTTCGCGACGGAGGTAGCGGCGACTCGACGTGGCTGAGTACACGCGATTTTTCCACTGTCCGCAAATCCTTCTTCGGCGAGATACTGAGTGATTTGGGTAGTTTTTCCGGATCCTGTGTCACCGACGACGATGAGGAGCTGGTTCTCGCGCACAGCGGTGATTAATTTCTCTCGTAGTTTGAAAACAGGAAGAGACTCGCGTTGCTCTTTGATTGACAGATTTGTGATCTTACCAAATGAATTGTTGTTGTAGAGTGCCTTTTGCTTCCATTCTGGCATGTTTGAAGGTCCAGTTTTCTTGACACTCGCCTTGATCTCATCAGCAAGAACACGGGTCGACGGATCTACCATAGGATCCTCCCACTGCTCTTCTAAATTAGTAGTCTGTACTCGCTTCTCAGCTTCTTCTCTAGCCGCCTGCTGTTTCTGTTCGCGTCTATCCTTGGCAAGAGTCGTGCCAGTCATAGCGGCACGATACAGCGATCCATCAGGCGCCTTGACAACTCTGATCGGACTCAACTCCAGACTCTGCTTCGTCTGTCCAGCCAAAAACGGCGGCTCTTCTTCGCGCACTTCAATATCAACGTCTTCTTCCGCTTCGAGTTCGGCTTCGTCGGCCATGGCGGTCATGTCGTCGTCGAGGTCGGGGTAGTCACCTGCGTTGACGACGCCGGACGCAATGAGTTGTTTGATTTCCCATCGCTCGGGACTGGTGAGACGTTTACGAGCATGAGGTTTGATGATATCGACCTTTTTATTCCGCGAGTTATCAAACTCAGAGAGACCGACTGCGCGCGCATTCGCACCAGTCAGTTGTGACAGTGGTGCATTATCGTCGCCACTTCTCTGGTCAATGTCTTTCATGCTAAGCCCAACTCGCGAGCCTTCAACACTGACAACCTTGACAAAGACTTGCTGACCGCGCGAGAGTAGATCACTGGGATGATTGACCCGAGCTCCGCTTTGAATCTGAGATACATGGACAAGTCCATCAGTTTTCGAGCGTAGACCATCAAGCGTCACAAATGCTCCAAAGTCAGTGACGTTAGCGACTTTTCCGGAATAGACCTTGAAGAGCTGTGGTGAATCGTCAAGTTCAGGCGTAGCCTCGCGCTTTCGCGAAGAATGATGTCGTGAAGAAGAATGACGCTCGCCATCCTCATGATGGCTACTACGATGATGCCGACTACTTCGTCTATCAGATTCATCATCGTCGTCGCGACGCCGTCTGCTTCGTCGAAAATCTTCTTCTTCGTCGTCATGTCGTCGGCGTCGCGACCGGTGCCGCTCATCCTCTTCTGTTTCGGTTGATCTATGATGTCTCCGTCGACTATCTTCTGACTCTCTTGAACTTCTGAGTCTGTGCTTTCCGTCTTCATCGGCTTTATCGTTCACGTCGTCGTCGTCATCACCGCGTCTGCGTCGTCTGCTCGAAGAACCGCTTGTCGAATGCGGCATCTTGAACTTCACATCTTCATCCACCTTCTTCGTAGCTGTCGAGGTTTTTTTATATTTCGGATGCATAAGTCTGATAAATCTATCAAGAGAGCTCGCAAGCTCCGGGCTCACGACCTCATTCAGACCGCCTTTGAGATTTCGTTGGAATTCATCTATCGAGTGAGATTTCGAGTGAATCTGAAGAACTTGCTCAGCCAGCTTTCGATCTTTCCTGCCTAGTAAATAGTTAGCACCCTTGTATTTTAACACACAAAATAACATCTAATAAATACGTACCTAAATGATTTTCAAGCTCGCTGGTGATCTTGGAGATGAGGGCAAGAACCTCCAACTGCTCAAAGTCATCAGCCAGATCCAGACCAGACGCAGGCGCCATTGCTGAATTAACCAGCAAATCAACTGACTCTCAAAGACTGTTTTTATATCTTTCAGCTGATATAGTCAGCACTGATTTATCTTGATAATAGAGTCAGCTCCTGTGCTTGTTGATACGATGGCGAATATCTGGGTTGACTTTGTCAACAAAAATATTGGGTACTAAACCCCATGCTTACATTCATAATAACTACACAGATGAATACGCAGTATTTTGGATAAATAAAACATGTTTGGAATTGTATATTATACAAATGACATAAAGGATAGGAGAGTCTTTAACAGAATCAAAAGGTTCAAAAAGACAAAACTGATTGAAAGACACTGACAAAACTGCGCAGCTTATGTACAACGAAGGCATGATTTTAATAAAACTAGTAACGGCAAATGATCATATAATATCCGATGCGCCAATTTTAACAGACAACAAATAAGCAATAAAGCAAGACCAAAAATATGAATGAAACAAGAAATAAAACTCCGTATTGCAAGTGTTAGAAAAGATAGATTGTGGAAAGGAATCGGTTAAACGACAGGGGCTTCTTGAGCCATGGCAAGTTGGAATGCTTTAATCTTGCCACCTTGCTCGCGAAGACGATCCATAACGTAGCCAATTCCTTTTTGAGAGCGAGAGAAGTTCTCGCTCATTTTGCGCTGACCCCAAAGTTCCATGCGCTCTTTCATCGAGTCAAAGCCGAATCCGGAGAGGAAGGAGACGGATGCGTTTGTGCGCACGACTTTCTTGCCGTCGAGAGAGACACCGCCTTTGTAGGTGTTTGATTCGACAACGCGCATGACTTTTGTAAAGTCGATGTTTTTGGTCTCGGAGAGGATGAGCTCATTCTTTGGGTCGATGATGGAGGTCTCGAGGATCAGACTCTCAGAGATGTTCAGCTTTGAAGCAGACATGAGGGCTTTGCACCACTGAGGAAGCTTGCCACGCTTGACGACGAGACGCTTGGTGTGAAGGCGGCCTTGCTCGTCGACGTAGCGCTCGAGGGTGTCGACGCTGATGACATGAGTGGCATAGGGACTGCGGTTTGATTAGTAAGAGTACATACAAAAGATACAATAAAGAGTAAATAGAAAATAACGCACTTCGGATATCTAAGGAAGTACGCGACACTGAAGGTGTTGAAATCGTGGTTGTGGGTGTAGAAGGACTTGTAGAATTTGACCATGGCAAGGCAGTGTTCCGAAAAAACTAAGAAACCCGGGGAAAGTACGGCGAGAGCGGAAGAATGGCACGCAGGGATTGAGAGTAAATGATTGCTCAATTAAAATACTATTGTATAACAGAGAATATCAAGGGGATCCGGAGCCAAAGAATAGGAGCACGAGGGGAAGTAGGAAGTGGTGATGAAAATGAGGAGCGGGAGGACGACTTTAAAGTAAATAGCAGAGAGAACGAGCGAGTCCGGGACGAAGCAAGTTTAGCTGTGCGCTCACTCGTCAGCGTCTTGCACGTGATCATGAATGCTTGTTCTTCTATTGAATTGTGATAGTATTATAATATTGCAGTATCATTCTATTATAATACATTCTATTATTCCATTATAGTCCTACTTTCTACTACTCACGAATCGCATAATACACACTCACTTGATCACCCTCGTCCTCGTCTCGTGTCAGCTGGCCTTCATTCGAAACTCATTCTCTTCCCCGATCTGGCCGATCACGTGTAGGGTAATACCCAAACCCTCGGATTTAAACTCTTTTGGAGATTGGTCTTTAGTCCGAGCATGTGAATGCAGTCAGTCCAGTGATAGTAGAGTGGTTTGTAGATACGGAAAAGATGATTATTCGGTTGTCAGTTTGTATTGTTCTTTAATACTGTTATTGCTATTATATACAGTCTAATCCGATGAAATATAGCTGCAGAGCAATGGTTGCGTGCTGTCAGCTCACAGCAACCATCACACTACTCGTCGATCGACTACACCGCAGTCAGCACTTCGCTATCACTACAAACTCGCATCGTTTATCTTCAGAATAGTAGTAATAATCGTAGCACTTACCACAGAATCTCTGCAGAAGCCTCGTCACTCACAAATAAATTTAAAACTACCATAACTACAGTGAAATCAAGTTACAATTAAAATTGTAGACTGCTCTCTCAACCCTTCCCCATCTATCACTGTCCTTCCTATCTCTAATCTCTTCGTTCTTCTGTTTTAATTTCTTAACCCCACATCCAGTCTACAAACTCACATAGCCATCCGCCCCAGAACCACGTCCGCACAAACGAGCCCAAGAACTTCGGCCAGATATGATCAAGCATACCCGCGCAGCCGAATCCTTCGCTCTCAACTCCCTCGCCGTATTCTAATGTCCGGCGAACCCGGCACGTGCCCCAGTAGTTATACCACTTGGGCTGCTGGCACACGACCGTTCGGTCAAGGTGCTTCCACAGCGGGCCAGTCGGGCCCTCGATATAGCGCCATTCAAACGGATGGAAGTGCTGTCGCGGATCCTCAGGCGGCAGTTTGTCGTCGCCCCAGTGGCCAGGGAAATACAGCCATTCTAAAAATACTATCATTAGCCAATTGCCCGGAAATGTGACTACTAGCTGCAGTTGAGTACTTACCGGCATTAATATCAGTTGAATCTCCCTCTCCACACACAGTAGTACCATCATACGTATATCCAAGATAATTCAACGCCGGATCCCACAATGGTCCCCGATCCGTAAAGTCACTCAGCATTCTAAACGGCAAATCGTGTGAGTGTTGTCCGGCTGATCCATAGTTTGCATGCGTTCCTCGACCAGAATAAATGACTGGTCGATCAGGGTTCTCTTCACTCTTCTCCAGCGCCTTAAACGAAAACCCACTACCGCCTCCGTGCGCTGACATCCACAACGAATGCG
Organism: [Lipomyces] yamanashiensis; assembly: GCA_030572775.1. Lineage (NCBI taxonomy): Eukaryota > Fungi > Ascomycota > Lipomycetes > Lipomycetales > Lipomycetaceae > Myxozyma > [Lipomyces] yamanashiensis. Next base: position 141,233 of record JAJMBS010000006.1, read on the forward strand.
GTTGGCCCTTGTAAAATCGCAAAATCGAATGTTCCCAATCACCAATATGATTACCATATGGCCCCCCGCCCATAACAAATGGGCCAAGGTTAAATGAGTAAAAGTAAAACCAAAACGAATCAACCCATCCATCTCCCTTGTCAAACACAATCAGCACGGCAGGAACTTGCAACGCCCCGGTCTCGATGTCGGGGATGTTGCCCCGACCAGTGATCCAGTCCGGGTCGATGTCAAAGTCATTGGTTGATGTCAAGAACACATTTTCTTCACGCGGAAGTTTGCCGACATCGTAGAGTGTCATTGGAAGTTTGATACCCATCTTGTCGGTAATGTTCTTTCCGTCTTGTACTGGATACATGTTTTTCAGGCTATAACATATCAGCTCAGCTCTACTTTAAAATTTGAATAATACTCACAACTCTCGGACATCACAAGGTAAGTAGACTTCCTCCGAGTACAAGTGTACCTTTGGGGCTAAACAACAATTAGCATCACATACTACTCCGAGTCCACGCAGTGCTCACCATATTTCAAAATATAACCCGGAATCTCTCCAGGCTTCACAGACCAATCGTCTGCCTCGGTCTTAACTTTGTCCATATTCATCCACATCCTGAATGTTTCCATAGGACTTGCTTCGACACTCGAGGCGCTTATCAGCAGAGTCATTGTCAACCCTACAACCAGCCATATCCAATTTGGGGATCCTAATGGCGTCCACCGAATATCTGAATACATTTTATAATTGAATATTTGCGCAGAATAAATATTTCGATAAAGAAAAAACCAGATATCTTAGTTGCAAACCGAACGCATCGCTGAGTGCCGCGGAGTGTTTGAATGGTCTAGCTTGCCACGTCAGTCACAAGACTTTGATATCAATATTTGCGTGAACGACTGTATAATGTTTGTCAGTATTTCAGTATTATATCCCGCCCAAGAGAACCGAGATAATTGCACCTCTGAAGAGTACACTGCTTCCCAGGGCAGAGAACGCATTCGAGACCGAGTATCCTTCGAGTCCTCGGACAAGACCGTTCCAGCCCGGATCTTCATGGCGCATATACCAAACACATACCTAACAATATCCCGCAAGTATACACAATTTCACACAATTCCAAGCACAAAACAGCCACTCGCAGAACAAGAGCAGCAAACGTACACTCACTGATCTTTTCTTTGTTGTGAGAGGCTGACTCAAGTCACTCTTGTCCACTCAGTCCTCGTCCGCTCTTGAGTTCCGAGACCCGCATCCGGTGAGGCGGTGAGTCTGCAACTGTCAACCCTGACCCCAAATGGATCATGACTGTATGATGACAAAGTATAGGATGGAATTCTACTATCTAGACTAACTACCTAGACTCATACCTAGACTATCTAGGACAATATAAATCTAGATTGGAAGCGTGTATTGTCAGGATACGAGGAGAGTGAAGAGAGCAACGAGCTGATGCACCAATCTTCACAATATCACGATGCCACCACGGGTAGCCAGATCAATCTGATATATCAACAAATTTATTTTTATCTAACATATATCTAGAACGCGCGCTCAACAATAAATCCGGCTCCTCGTGTATGTACTTGATCTGAGATACGTGGAGTTGTGCAATATTAATCAACTATACTATTAGACTGAGGCAGCTAAGCAGGCACTGAAAGCCTTCTATTGTCAGCTTTGCCAGAAAGTACGCTAGACTAGCATGCAGAATTGAATTATCGTCTGGATCCTAACGATTTTTTGCTAGGGATATAGTCGTATGGATGAATACGATAATCACATGAGCAGCTATGAGCACCAACACAGAAAAGTATATCCCCATACGGCAATCCAGCACTTTTTTGCACGCCATATTAACAACTCGACAGAGATTCAATGAGCTTCGTCAAATGCAAAAAGACTCCTCCCTAACGACCGAACAGCGTCGCGAGCGAGAAATGAGAGAATCTGGAATGCGTTCAATTTCTCTCTCCACAATCCAAAAACCTACTCCTCCCTCGGCATCAACTTCGAATGACAATAATGCCCCAAGACCTGGATTCAAATCAATAGGCGGCGGCGGGTTCAAGAAAGTCAGCACGTTGGCAAAGGCAGTACCTCCTGCTACAGCGAAGGTCCCTGCAGTTGCTGCTGACTCTGATAGTGAGGGTGAACTAGACTATCAACGATACGATCCACGACAGCCTACTTCTCCTTGATCTGCACTATACTACTCTGCATCCTTGTATTACTATTTTGGCGTCACGGTTCTTCATAACTCAATTTTTGCATAATGTACATATAGTTTTCTTTATATCTAGTTTGGGTTTACTCCCACTCCCTTCATGCATAGCAAAGATCATACAATCCGAATAAAATTACAATCAAATGACTTCTATCGACCTTCCTATCTCCAATTATAATCCATTCAAAAGTTTGCCCTGTAATATCTCAAATATCATCCGCTGTCGCAAAACTCTCATATCATTCTGCGAAAAAGTCAAAGGCCCTTCCCGCGATAGTACCTCAACTGTCTTGCACGTAAATACTCCACAGTCGAAGCCGTTTTTCTGTAATGGCGAGTCGTTGGGGATATAATCTTCCCACTCATCAATGGCATCCATTGGTACGCTCTGTGTTTGACATTCTTTTTCGAGGTATTCACGAAGACGCTGTTGTAGAAGTTGTTAGCTTCGAGTTCGTGCTGCACATCTCTCAAGAAAAACTTACAGGAAAAGCATTGCCAGGACCGCCAGCCATCGAATCGTAATATTCAAATCTCTTCTCCTTAATATTTATCACACTCACGCACCAATGCGTATTATGAACATTAATCGGCACGAATATGTAATCCAGATTAGCCAAATTCAACTGTTTCCGTTTTCCCCACCGCGCAACTCCTTGGTATCCCTTACTATTCAGGGTAGAATAGAAATGTGTAGTGTACACGAAAGAGCGCGGAAATTTATGGTCATGTGTAGCAGCGTGGTCACGGCTGCGTTGGGTTACCATCTCCAAGTAAAAATCAATCACGTTGTCGTTAAGCCATTGCCTATCACCTAATGTTTTGATATCACGAACTGAAATGTCGATTCTGAATGCAGAGATAAGAGTTCGACCATAATTGTTATCCGAGAGACATTTCTGGACTTTATCGGCTTGATCTCTATTCAAAGGAGCAATAAATTCTCTCTTTGGCTTGCGCAGCTCTTCAATCGCCTTCATACGCAACTTCCGACGCTCTTGCAAAGCCTGAAAACTTGGGAAATCGGTGGCATTTCCTTCTTTGACTAATCTCTTCAGCAACTCGTCAACACTCTTTGTATCTGAAAGTCCGTATGGAAGCGGTCTGCGTACTACGTCCCGCGTAGGCCGAGCTGGCGATAAACTTTCTGCCAACGGCGACGATGGTAATCCTCCATATAAATTCGGCGCAAGTCTATTTCTGATGGCAGTAATGTGTACGTCGCTGTGAAGCTGCCTTATAGCCTGTGATGACGATGTTTTTGGCAGAGCAGCGGTGACAGCCACGAACTTCTTAAAAGGACTTTGGTACTTGGTGATCCGATCTGTTCGATATGCCGACTGTGTGAGTGGCTTCAAAGCCGAGTAATCCCCCGATGCTGGTGTAGAAACAGGTAGAGGCGTAACATTTGTCTGATTCTGAGTATTCGCTGTTGTTGCCCGTAGTGCGCCATATCGCTGCTCAGCAATTCTGCGCCGTCGAATCACCTCGGCCAATTTCTTACGACGCTCGTCATCAGCTTTTGACTTGATTACAGCAGATCTATGTGTAGGAGCGCGAAAAAATGCGCCATAAGGAAGATCAGTAGGCGGAGCTGGCTGTTGAGGCGCGTCGATAACAATAGGACCGGACTGAGCAGCAGCTTCGTTCTGTGTAGTCGGTGAGGGGAGACCAAATGTGAGCTTAGTCGACTGGAGCTCCGCTGTTGGGGATAAGTGGTGTGTAGGTGGTTGTCCTGCTAAAAAAGAAGGAGAGGATTGAGAGAATGCTGGTATAGACAGAGCTTGTGACGGCTGTTGCTGGGTCTCGTCCTGCTGCAGCACCCTATCAGCAACACCATTTCCCGACTCAGGTTCATGATACGTCAAAAAATGCCAAAATCCAAGAGAATAATACCAGAACCCATTCCAGCAATTTCTCAAAGCTGGCACAAGTCCATGGTGAGTCTCTGGATTCGTAGCTCCTCCTGCTCCTCCTGGGCCATCCTCGCGACTCCGGAAGGAATCACTCATTCGCTCGACAAATCGCCAAAGTACTTGAATTTTCAAAAACAAAGCTGCACTACTGGGCAATGCCTTGCTATGACCGTATTTAGTTGTGTGTACAGTTGAATGATTCAAAGTTGATCAGAGACTCGATGAACGTAGAACTCAAAATCACCCTGAGCCGCATGGATTGGGTGGTTTTAAGCGTTTGTGTACGCGATGTGTTCATTTGAACAAGTTGAAGAACAGATGCTGTTTGTTGTTGGTGAACAGTCAGTACAGATAGCGGATAAAGTGAGTTACTGTAGGACAGATATAAGTTACAGAAACACACTATTAGTTGGTGAATTGTTACAACCACAGGTTTATTGATATTAGCAAGTTTGATCAGACGCGGCTGTATTTACATACGACTATGTCGTTGGATATCAGTATTCGTGGACCACCCAATGCTGATTTCGTGCTTGGGTATCCTGGTATAGATGCGAGCTGGGTGTGTATAAGTTGTGCTAGCAAGAGCTCTTTTGTGCCGATAGCTAACGTTGTGACTGTAGCCTCGAATCTGCGGTGTCGTGGAAGTACGCTCAAAGTCTGGTGCACCATTCCGAGTCAAGTCTTTGGAATTACAGCTATACCGCACAGAGGAGATCACAGTACCAACAGGCTTAGGTATAAAGCAAACCAGGAAAGAAACATATACGGTTGGCCGTCCAATACAGCTCCTTAAAGACATAAATCATTCATCCTCTTATCTATCAATGAGTTTCCCTTTTGTGTACACGCTCCCGTTTTCAGCGGAGATGGCATTGCCTTCGAGTATGCACATCCCAAAAACCGTATCAACAAAATATAGTCTACAAGCAGCCGGCATCGAAGATGATGGACGCGGGGAGTATGTGCGATCATTTTGTCCGATAACCTTGCTTAGATACGACACCATGTCGTCCTTCTCAGAATTCCACCAAAAGCAAAACGCCAACGCCAGTTCTGATGACTCGTTAGTTGACGTATCATTAACGCTAGACAGAACTGCTTTTGGTCCTGGCGATCCAGTTCGCATGATTGTCAATGTAATCCCTAATCCGGATTTATCACACAAATCTTTCAAGGTCAAAATGAAGGGCATCTACATCGACCTGCAAGAGATCATCAATTTCGGAACAATAAACGACGGCATTGTGCCAAAAGTCAAAACAATCCAAGCTGAGAAATTGGATTTGCCTGGTAGCATCGCATTGTCAGAGCACGGGCATCAACAAGATATTACATTTACATTCCCTTCACAAAGAAAATCCTTGCGAGAAATTTCACCAAAAGAAGAAGCTGGATGTCCCAACACCCTTTTATCGTCGTTTACCCAGATATCAGCCTTGTACTCTATTAATTTTGTTCTCAAAATCCTCGTCAGGTTCTCGGGCTGCAAAGACGTCGAAATCTTTCAATCTTTATCGGTCACTCCGTTCGACGCAGAGACATGCCAGGCTATCTTATTTCCTCTTAACAGCGCTGTCCAAGAGGCTGATAGTGCAACAAATGTCCAGCCTCGTCCTACTCTTATTTTGGCAAACGATCCTAGCGCATTGGCGCAACTCGGCATGGTGATGACGAATCAGCAGAGAAGTATTTGGATAGAATAGGTCTTACTAAGGATTGGTGCATATTAGAGAGATTGATATTTGGCGTAATTTGGTACCGTTTTACAATAGAAATGCGAAAAATAAACACAACCCGTACTGTCTTGATAGAATTGTTACCAGATTGTAGATGTCTAGGCTGAACTGATTATTCACACACAAGCAGATAATTATATAATCATTAAGCCGCAGTAAATCGTCGATTCATTATTTCTAATTATTCATTCCTGCACTATTCATCGCCAGAGAAAGCTCCATTTGCTGAAGCTGCTTTCAAAAATGGAAGAACTCGATAAAGACTACGATGAAATAGCAGCAACAGCTCGTGGACCCGGGAATTGGGAGCAACAAGATGGAAGTGAGTCTGGCGATGAGCAACAGGACTGGAGGATGTTGCCAGCGTATAGCGGGTCAAGGTATGTCTGTCGCGTACTGCTTTTCTGAGATGGTTAAGAGAGATTTATTAAGCTGAATTTGCAGTAAAAAGAGCTTACCAAAACGTGGAGAAAAGGAGTACGAACCAGATGGAAGTACGGTGGATATGAGCAACCTTGATCAGAGCAGAGAAGCAATGTACACTGCCCTCAGCGGTGAACGAAAACATACGAGGTTCGTACTTTTGCCATATAGTAGTGATTGCATGTTATCTAATGATATTTGATTTAGTAAAGCACATGTATCAGCGATATGGTATCCAAGCATGATGAGAGCCAAAGTTCTATCTGCGCGAGGTCCCCATTTCAAAAGCATCGGAAAAGCAGATTCGTCAGGAACAATTTTTCTAATTCCCGAAGAGGTTATTTATTTACTTGAAAGAGGAAGTATGTCTCTTTACAACCAGAGAGGAAATGCCACGATATCGCTTCAAGGTTGCTATTCTGCGTGCATTCGCGCTTGCCAAGGGCATGAACGATATCTAGTCTATGCTTATTTAAAGAGACTTGGATTCATAGTACAAAGAGCGAGCACATTCACCGATGATGGCGAACCTGAATTACCTGAACCCGAGCAAAAGTCAAAGTTATCTCTATTTTGGAGCTCTTTGGTGGGCAAGTTTGTAAAGTTCTGGCGGGATGTGAAGAGTTTGTTTGCGAGGAATATTCCTTCATTTGGACCAATTATTCCTCGAAAAGTGTGGAGATCATTTGGTAAGTGAACGACTAACATAATCATTTTGCTGGATTTAAACTAATTCGGTCAGTTCCTATTTATGAAACTCTACAAATCATCCCATTTGAAAGTCACCTGGACTACAACCCTGCTATGGCTGCAACCAAAGTTCCATTCCGGGTTGCTTATAACATTTGGAAACCGAGACCATCATTTAAGAAATCTACTCCTGGAGAGCCTGATTTTCGAGTCGTCGTTATCAAGTGAGTTGTTCTTTTTGCACGTTTGAGTTCAATTATTAACGAGAATGGTGTTTAGTACTGAAATGGAGAAGATGCCGACCTATCTTCAAATGCAAGCTCTTTTCACAAACGTGCCGTCAAGTTTAGGCGAAACCCCTTCAGAAAACCATAGGCTGAGAGAAGGTTATCGGAATGTGTTGTTCGCAATTGTTGATTGTGGAATTATCAGTTTCATCAGGCTAGGGGATATATCGTTCGGAGATGAGCAGATTTACAAGCGGTCACAACGGAATCTGAGGAAAGGGCAACGAAAGAAATAAACACCGATAGGAGAAAGGGAGATGAACCGGATAGAATTAATTGTACAGTAGGCAATCAAATAATTAGTATTTTTATAAAAGTCCAAGAACGCCGCATTTTAAACTATAGACAGCATGTTCAGCATTCTAATTATAACTAGATCAAGAGCAACATACCATCCAAAAAATCAGAAGCAACTAGTAACTCCAATGCCATCTCTGGCGGCACGTCAAATTCTGGGATATTTCCAGGATTGCTTTGGTGCTTCAAGTTGTAATATAGATATTCGCATACTTTCTCTAGCAGAACACCACTGATTCAGTTGTTAGACAACCATCAGCACAGAAAAAATACAGCACGTACTTGATATCCTTCAGATCTACCCGCTTAGACTGAGATTCAAGACCAGCACCTTCAAACATGCGCTGTAGTGTGCCCGAGACCATTGCCGCTTTGCGTAGGATTGAGTACTCGTATCCGTCCGAGGACACGAGAAGCACGTATTCGCTGTCAAACGCAGCTTCGTTCATCTTTATGATCCTGGACACACAATGAACAGTCTGATGCCAAAGTACTCTGTGAATTCCTTCCCGTCTGCTGATTGAATTGATTGTATTGATCGCGTTGGGAAGTAATCGTCCACGAGTTTGACCCAAACCCAACTTACCCGGATCGTCTACGCTGAGGCTCGCGTGCGATTAGGGCTTGCTCGTCTCAGTCAAGAGTGTGTTGAACACTGCGATTAGGGAACCAGGATCAAGATAGCTGCTGGGTTGAGATTGACTTGAGAATAAATCTGCTTCGTGATCAAATAGTCTGAGTGGAAGAATTACGAACTATTGGCTTTGGTAGTCGTATGTGCTTGGTGGAAGGATCCACATCCTCACGCTGATTTGGGAGATATCGTTAGGATCCAGACATACACATTCACATAAGATTCCAACTCTTTCACAGCACCACCTTTGAACGAGGCTTTATAATCGATTGAATTTATTTTACACTTGTTATTGCTACACTCGGAAGCACCGGACGCACAGCAAGCGACTAAATCAACGCAACGAGGTTAATGCCAACTTAGTAAAGCCATGGGACATCAAATATCACAGGTTGCTCCTTCAGCGCCAACCGTTGGCATTGATTCTTACGTTGACGAACTTGGTGAAATTCAATATGACAAAACCTATGGATCAGCACGATTTATGAAGACCGTCAGAGGACGACACAAAGACGGGCTTGTCATTGTCAAAATATTTATCAAGCCCATTGCCAACCTCTCTCTACGCTCCCACCAGTCACAGCTAACTAGTACGTTCATCCCTCATTCTAAATAGCGAAGAAAGAAATATATCTAACATTTATTAAAGAGGAACGGCATGCACTGCGGGAAGTATCACATGCTATTGCTTATAGCAAAATTGTGGAGACTGAGCGGGCCGGCTACCTTGTGCGGCAACATTTTGGTAATATTCTATATGATCGGATAAGGTAGACATAGATTTGTTGTTATAAGATTTTACTCCCTTTGCTAATGATTTTAAAGTGTCCGTCCGTTCTTAGAAAGCATTGAAAAGCGATGGATCGCTTTCCAGCTACTCAATGGACTCAGCAAATGCCACGCAGTCAAAGTCCATCACGGCGACATCAAGACCGAAAACATAGTAGTAACTTCATGGAATTGGGTTTATCTGACTGATTTTGCATCCTTCAAGCCAACTTATCTTCCTGAAGACGATCCAGCTGATTTCTCTTTCTTCTTCGACACATCGTTGCGTCGTGTATGCTATATCGCGCCTGAACGTTTCTATGGACCAGGAGAGAATAAAAGAGGTCCGTTGACAGATGCCATGGATATCTTTAGTTTAGGGTATAATTAGTTACTTCTTATTTGATGTTCTTATACTGACCTTTGCTCAGATGTGTAATTGCCGAGTTGTTTCTGGAAGGAACACCCATTTTCACACTGTCCCAACTATTCGGATACAGACAAGGAACGTTTTCTCCTGATCTGTCAAAGATTGACGATGTGGAAATCAGAGTAAGACAATTTCATCGGCATGATATTAGAGCCTTGGCTAATCTGAGTAGTCGCTTGTACGGCATATGATCAGTCTAAACCCCGCCGATCGTTTTTCAGCTTCTGGATACCTAGAAACATGGTAAGAATAATATTTATATACGTATAGGATATAACTGATAGTGTGATAGGTGCGACCGTGCTTTTCCGGGATATTTCTACAACTTTCTACATGAATACATTCAGAATATTACAGAGCCTAGTGTGCTCGAATTAGGTACTCGTTCTCTTGCTCAGCAATACTTGGAAGCCGATCGGCGAATTGAGCAGATATTCAATGATTTCGACAAAATTGCTTTCTTCTTGAGATTTGACGATCCTGAAATTACAGATGGCGTTACCAGCTCACAGATTGGAAAAGATCCTATTCCAGTCTATCTCAACATTCCCCATTACCATACATCCAATCCGGTTGCTCCTCGTACTCCACCGGAAGACGGGGGAGCAGTCATCTTTTTGTCGATTGTTGCTTCAGCTATCCGGAACACCGCTACAGGAAGAGCGAGGTTACACGCATGCGATCTTATCTTGGCGTTTGGCGAACAACTGCCTGATGAGGCGAAGCTAGATCGTTGCTTGCCGTACCTAGTAATCCTACTAGGAGATGAGTTTCTTGATGTCAAAGTGGCAGCGCTGCGATGCTTGACGCAGCTCATGGCACTCGTGCAGCGCATCACGCCGGTGAATGAGAAAGTATTTACAGAATACATTTTACCGCGCCTGCACCCTTTATTGGCCAGTAAAGATGTTTTTGTTAGGGCAAGTCTGGCGTCCTTTATATCTACACTTGCCGAAACCGCTCTCAGATTCTTAGATTTGGCCCAGGATGCTCGGATAGAAGGAATCTCAGGCGCTCTAGTTGATGCCGAGATTCAAAACGGTATCTCAAGTGATAACGGTTATCAAGAACACTTTGATTCTTTGAGGCGTGAGCTAGTAGAACAATTCCAAGAGTTTACGATCGCGCTTCTTACAGATTCTGATACCGCGGTCAAGCGAGCACTACTGCGTTCGATATCTCCGCTATGTGCCTTTTTTGGTAGCCAAAAAGCTAGTGATATTATTCTCAGCCATCTTATTACTTATCTCAACGGAAAGGATGCGTTGCTAAGAGGTGCATTTTTTGACGCTATAATCGGACTTGCTACATTTGTGGGAGGGAACAGTCTGGAAGAGTATATTATGCCGCTAATGGTTCAAGCTTTGGCTGGTAGGTATGGTATTTTGCTTGTTGCGAGGAAATGCTAATTTGTTGTTTAGACACAGAAGAGTTTGTAATAGAAAAAGTGCTGTTTGCATTTACAAGCTTAGCCGAGCTCGGTCTGATCAAGCGACCTAATCTTTGGGATCTAGTCCGTATCACAGTCAGATTCTCTTTGCATCCTAATCTTTGGATTAGACAAGGTGTATTTGCGTTTATCTCTGCCTCGGTCAAATGGCTTTCACTTGCTGATATTCATTGCATTATTGGACCTATCGTGAAGCCATTTTTACAGTGTGAGGTTTTGGAGTACTCTGAAATCATGTTGCAAGATTTTTGCAAGCCTCCAGTAAGTGCAGTGTATGTATCTCAACTTCCTTCATCTCTAACGCCTTTATAGCTTTCTCGTACTATTTACAACACAGCCATCACTTGGGCAACTGAGTCGAGAGATTCTAATTTTTGGAAATCCGCGACAGAGCAGCGAATGTCAGACATTATACCTATCTTTGATGGCTCGTACTCTATTACCTCTTCACTGCATAATTTTTCGATAACTAGGGCTGTTGCTCAGGATAATGCGTTTTCGGAGAAGATGGCTCGCACAGAAGAGTAAGTTGATCTTAATCTTTCTTATAGTTTTCAGGACTAACGATATAGGGATAAAATATGGCTACAGAAGCTTGAAGTTATAGGTCTACTGCCTGAAGATTTGTGGAAACTTGTTGCTTTGCGAGAACATATTTGGCGTATAGCCAAAGCCAACGCAAACAATGCCAAAGGCGTCACTGCGAGAGGTGATCAGAATAGTACTCCCGATTTCGGATCGACTATTTTAGTTAATAAATTAGGTGTGCAACTTCACACTTACTTCTTTGACGACACTCGCGCGACTGTTGTGAGACATGCGCCGAAGCCTGCTATCTCTGCGTCGACGATCAGACAGTATAAAGCTGCTAGTGCGTTAGTGGATGCGTTAAAGACAATCGATGAGCGACCATCTTCTTCGTTACCTTCAAAGCGAGCAAATATTCCGCCGCATTGGTTGAATGGAGTAGAAGGATCTCCGAGGACGATGGCGCCGATCTTTCAGCTCGAGTCTTCAACCCGTCCTTCGGCTGCCAGCGTGTTCATGACCAGTCCGTCCCGAGTACAGAGCAATGTGACCAGGGTTAATACATTGGAAAGCACCACGAGTACCAGTGGAGCAATTGCACCTTCGTCAGCTGCGGGCGATAGCGTGCTTGAGCGACAAATGACACTTTCGCGCGAACTCAGACGGCGTGCTAGTATTGCTACTTTTAAAAGCAGCAAAACAATTGATGATCATAATCCGTTTAAGGCGGTTGCAGATGTTAGCACAAGCAATGCCGTCGCGTTTGGCCAGGTTGACAAGGTGGAAAAGGAGGAACCCGTTGCAGCCGCGAAGATGAGCAAGCCTAATCCGATCATTAGTGATACTCCTCCGATGGAGATGACGGCTTTGACAAGTGACCAGTATACTACAACAGAAGATGACACTCTTGTGGAGACGACAATATATCGTGGACACTCGTACATTGGCGATGATCCTTACATTTTGAAGCTGCTTGATACAGTGTACGTTGAAAAGTTTATGGTTGATATTCCCGAATTTGGCCCTATCATTCCCTTAGCTGTGCGCCCTCGTACTTTGGTCAAACATGCAAACGGTACGACTCCTGTTCCCAATTCACAGTGGCGTCCAGATGGAGTTTTGGTTGCCCATTTTGAAGAGCATTACGGGCCGATTAATAAAGTCGCTGTTGCGCCAGATCATAGTTTCTTTTTGACAGCGTCTGATGATGGTACGGTTAAAGTGTGGGACTCTATGCAGCTTGAACGGAATGTTACCAACCGCTCTCGACAGACGTACACACATCCTGGTGGTGCTAAAGTCAAGTGTCTGTGCTTTATTGATGGAACTTATTGTTTTGCCAGTGGTGCCACGGACGGAACCATTAACGTGGTTAAAGTTGAATATTCTACACCCGCAGGCCGTAGTATCTCCAAGTACAACAGATTGACTACGATGCGCTCGTACAAGCTTGACGAATGTGAATATCCAGTTGATATGCAGCACGTTAAGCTTGAGTCAGTATCCACATTGATTATCGCGACGAATAAATCGCGAATTCTAGGCGTGAATCTGCGTTATGAAAGATTGAACTACAGCTTTAAATTTCAGAATCCTCTTCATCATGGAACAGTTACTTGTTTCTGTGTGGATCGATCACGCTCTTGGATTGCGGTTGGAGGGTCGCGGGGTGTAATTAATATCTGGAGTGTTCGCTATCAGATCAGGCTTAAGGCATGGGGCTTCAAGGCTGGCACTCCGATTCACAAGATCACGATGCATCCTGTCCGGCATAATGGAAAATACATATGTGTTGTGGGTGGTACCAGCTATTCAAATGATGAAGTAACGGTTTGGGATGTCGAGCGCACTATTTGCCGCGATGTGTTTCGGACATCGATTGATCCAGAATCAGCTCGTACAATTGCGTCAAACTATGAACCTGTACTTGTTGATGACGAGCCCGCAGAGACTCTTTTGAGCAGGTTTGCGAATGATCCGGCTCAGCTTCTAGAACGCAGTGAGAAGAGCATTAGTAAGGGGCTGCGAGCAATGTGCATCATGACACCTGGCCTATTCACGGATTTCGAGCAAGGAAATTTTATGCCGGATTATGATAATACAGCTAACGGCGGTCCCTCGCGTGTGAACAGCCGCTATCGCTCAGCAATTGCCGGTTCTTTTATGATCACAGCGGGTGCTGATCGGAATTTACGATACTGGAGTTTTGACAGGATGGACTTGTCTTTTATTGTTAGTGGTCCATTGGCAGAACATGGGCGTCCTACATATGCCACGGCTCCGGTGAATGATCGAAATTCACATAACATTATTATCTACACCGAACTGCGAAATACCGTGAGCTCGACGGAGAGTGCGAGAACGGTCGAACAGGCGCCGCCGGCACCGAACGGTACTGCGCGGGGACAGGTTTCGAAGAATTCGTCGCAGAGAAGGAATACGGATATGCGTAGCTTGCCACCGGAAATGCAGACGCGACGGAATACACTAATCACCTCGCATCAACAGAATGTGATGAAGTATCATACTGATTCGATTTCCGATGTTGCGGTGCTGTTGAAGCCGTACGGCTTGCTAATTTCAGTAGACAGAGCAGGTGCTATTAAGGTTTACTCTTGAATTTCAGGATTAGGATAGAATAGTTTTGTGGGGATTTAATGTTTAGTTTGCATGAAGTATGGAGAAATGGTTATTAGTTTGAATTTTAGCTCTAGGTGAGACAAGTTCTATATGTGTTTCAATATACTATTCTATGAAGTGAACGCCGAACACGTAGGAAGTGCAAGTGTAGATCGAGAGACTTTAGGATTGTTTGATGTTTGAAATATTAATTACAGAGTTGCCTACCACAAACGCACGCGCAAGATCCAAACAATACAGAGATAAACCAGGAGTCAAGGAAAACAATACAAAACATTAAGTTGATTCAATAACAAAAAGAAATCCCCAATAAACCAAATATAAATGCGTAGTTGTGAAAACTAAGCGCGCAAAGCACGCAACCGCTCACCAAGAGAATCTTCCTCAATTTCTGTAGGTGAAGGACCGACTTTACCCTTTGCAGGTGTGTTGACTTCTAAAGTCTGCTGCATCTCGAGACCGGCTTCGTCGGCCACTTTCTGCATGAGAAGGTCGACTTCTTCTTGTGGAGCGGCGACAGCGTTGTTGACTTGACCGGCTTCTTCGTAGTATGATGTGGTGACGTCGAGGTCCTCAAACTGCTGCTCGAATTTCTCCATAACCATTGACATCTAGGATGTTGATGTTAGTAAAGATAGGCAGTAAGTGAATAACGTGAGTTTACCTTTTCGAGGTTCATGCCCTCCATAGCACGATCCATGCTCTTGACGACATTGGCCATGTTTCCGGTAACCTGAATGATATGAGTATTTGATAAACCATAAATAAAGGTGGGCACATACGGTTCTCATGGTGACGGCGGTTTGCACCCTACTAGCGACAGCATCAACCCGCGAGGCCAGACGGAGGAGGTTCATACGCTCACTCGATTTGCGAATGGCATTCTGAGCGTAAAGTTTCGCGATGTCGTTGTTTCCTTGCTGGATGGCCTTGAATCGGTATTAGTACCAGTGTAGATGATATTGAACAAGGTGTGTTACCTTTTTGACTTTCTCCTTCTCTCTCAACTCATCTTTGGCAGCTTTGCTTGCTTGCTTGTTCAATTGTTTGGCGGTGAACTAATTAGAAGTCAGCTTAAAGTGCATTTCAGATGAGAATTGCTGACGAGATGTACCTTCAAGTTGAAGAGTGATTCTAGTTATCAAGGTTAGCTATCTGAGGCAAACGACAAATTACCACAGCAAATGCACAAGCATGGAATACAACATACTCTCTAATCCAGACATTGTTCCTGTACTTTAGAAGAAGGATTCTCTTCAATGTATTTATAAATTGTATAAAGGTCAAGAGGTTGTCAAAATCAGTCACTCTGCGCTCAAGGCCGCGCGTATCGCAGATGTGCGATGTCCTGGACCATCCGTCTTCGGCTCGCAGATCACGTGAATCAATAGGGTTGGGGTAATTGATTATCTGATAATATTACTTGGTTATAATACAGTGGCAATAATAGTTGTTGGTTAACGATAGTCTTTTAATAGTGGTAGGCTGTTGCTGAGCTGCAGTGCTGCTGTATTGCAGTGCTGCTGTTTCGAGGTGGTGAAGCTTAGTGAGTTCAGGGTGGAGCCTTACTGAATAATATTCAATATTGAATGATTCGGTGAAAAGTATTCAGTAATTCTGCTGTTAGTTGTTCTATTAATGTTATTGTTCTCTATTAATACTCGCGAAAACACAAACACTGCGTGGTTTATGTTTCTGTTTGGAAACAGTGGACAGTGAATCAATTATAGATTAAGGAACTCAGGGTCATCGTTAACGCTGCGTAATTATAGTCTCATTCCACACCACCTCACGATGCTACTATTATTCCTATTACAATATTATATACTATATAATACTATTCATATCTATTATAATTCTATCAAATACATTAATTTCTATTATAAATTGAACGTAAACGTACAATAATCCAAACTCTAGAGCCGCTTTTCCTCAGGGTTGAGATGAGTCGCCCCTTGCGCTATTCCCACAAGGGCAACCGACCTTCCCCTTTCAGACCGTCGCCCTCCTTGAAACTTCACAACGGGCATCAAGCAGCTCTTCTTCCATCAGAAGAACATCACCACCCTGAGTGACTCGGTCAAGTGCCCATGTCACTGCTCATGAACCCTCCGCAAGCTGCAAGCATGCCTCACAGCACGCTATCGAGTCCGACAGCGTCCGTGTTTGGCGACGACGATGTTCGGTAGGCCTCCTTGAGTTCGTCCTCGAAGCTGCTAGTTGACTAACTGCTTCAACATCTAGTCTCTGGGACGAAGCTAGAGTCGCAGACTGGCTTCATTCTGTCAACTGTGGGAAATACTCACGGCTGTTTGAAGGTAATTGATCTCATTCAGTGGTCCAGCGAAAGATCGCCTGCTAAACTCACCACAGAACACCACATCAACGGAGAAACCCTGCTCGAAGTGGATCAGAACGTCGTTCGTGAACTGGGCGTCACTAAAATTGGCGACCGCGTTCGCATCTCTGTTGCCATCAAGGGTCTCAGGTCACGTACTCTATCAAAGAAAAGCAAATCCTTGTTGACTTCTCTCGACAACGCTTCTGTCTCGCCATTCTCTGGATCTGCCACCTCAGCTCCTCCTTTGTCTCCCACAACCATGGCGCCACAACCGCCTCCGCAGCAACGCACACCCGGTCTTCCTCTAGCATTCCCATCACGTCCTTTAGAGCAAGGGTTTGTGAAATTCATCTTCACCAAGGGCGTGACCAAGGTAGTTGATATTTCTGGCTGTTTTAATGGTGAGGCTATCATCAAAAAGGGTATTCGCAAATTCAGTAGCAAAGATCCACCTTCTGAATGGACGATCTTCCTTACTGA
Source organism: [Lipomyces] yamanashiensis (assembly GCA_030572775.1). Classification (NCBI taxonomy): domain Eukaryota; kingdom Fungi; phylum Ascomycota; class Lipomycetes; order Lipomycetales; family Lipomycetaceae; genus Myxozyma; species [Lipomyces] yamanashiensis. The sequence goes on from JAJMBS010000006.1 coordinate 158,081, forward strand.
CGATGTTGGAAACATTCGGGAAGTGCAAGATGCTGAGCTGGTTGCTATTTGTCATACAACTGAACGTGCCGAGCGAGAGCGTCTGATGCTTGTTAGAGTGGGTCAAACACCCAGTACCGAAGAGTATCAGAAATCTTTACAAATCGCCAGAGAGCAACTAGCTCGTGAAGTGACTCAGAGACCTGGCACTTTTATCGATAACAGTTCTTCTAAAGTCTGGTCACAACAGCAGCAACAGCAGCAGCAACAGCAACCCCAAAACAGCTCACCAGGACCAAATATCCAAGCTCGAACAGCTTCACTGGTACCTGAGGATAGCAGTAGTCCAATTGGTAGTCCAGTGAGAGCAAAGCGCATCCGCAATTTCTTCGGACAACGTCCGCCCAGTGAACTTATCTCGTCGAACTTGGCCGAATATTTCCCCGGCCACGAAAGCCGGGTATTAGAACAGACTGTTCGAAATTCAATTAGACGATCAAAGAGATTGTCGAGCATGTCAAAACGCGTATCAGTAAATACCACAGCATCCTATGCCAGCTCTATCACAAACCGTGACTCGAATAGAGAGTCGATGCCTCCTGTTCCGACTGTCGGCGACACATGGCTGAGTTCAAACGGCGGCAACATCGGCGGCAATCGAAGATCACAGGCCTCCATGCTGGGTGTAACTACTTCTCCTACAACACGACCTATTTCATCGGTACGTAGATTTCACCGGAATTCTGCGAGCATTGGCTCTTCGCTGCTGCTCACCGATGACGACCAATCTACGGACACGAAGCGTACATCTTCAATGCTCCATGAGAAATCAGACGAGCCTAGAGAGGAAGTTGATGAATTCCAAGATTTTCAGCGTAGTGCTGCTGCTACTCAGAATCTGCGCAATTCGCCTGCGATGAGTGGACGCCCTTTCTCAGTGTTTTCTCATGCAGAGACCATTGCAAGCACAATGTCTGACAACAATTCGTATATCGAGGTTGACAATGTGGATGATATCCCTGAAGAGCTGTCAGATCCAGAGTACGATGGTGCTGACGATGTTGATGGCGGACCTACACGATGGATTAGAGGTTCGTTAATTGGATCGGGGTCGTTTGGAAGCGTTGTCCTTGGACTGAATGCGCTTACCGGAGAGCTTATGGCTGTAAAGCAGGTTGAGCTTACTCAGAATAATCGACAAGGAGATCAGGTGCGAAAGAAGACAATGATAGATGCCCTGCAGCGGGAAATTCAGCTTTTACGAGACCTGCATCACGAGAACATTGTGCAATATCTAGGATCGAACTCTGACGGGCAATTCCTGAATATTTTCCTTGAATACGTCCCCGGTGGATCTGTTGCTACACTGTTGAACAATTATGGACCATTAGAGGAGCCGTTGATTAGAATATTCGTGAAGCAGATTCTTTGCGGATTGAACTATTTGCACGGAAGAGATATTATTCATCGGGATATCAAAGGTGCAAACGTTTTGGTTGATAACAAGGGAAAAATAAAGATCTCTGATTTTGGAATTTCTAAGCGTGTTGAGGCAGGTCTCTTGACAAGCGGGAATCATCAGCACCATCGGCCATCCCTCCAGGGATCAGTCTACTGGATGGCTCCTGAGGTTGTGAAGCAGACGTCATACACCAGAAAAGCAGATATCTGGTCTTTGGGATGTCTGGTAGTTGAAATGTTTACAGGCGCACATCCCTTTCCCGAGTTTTCTCAAATGCAGGCGCTTTTCCGAATCGGCACACAAGCATGCACACCTGAGATTCCCAAGATCGCAACAGAAATCGCACAAGAATTTTTGTCCTTAACTTTTGAACTTGATCATGAGAAGAGGCCTACTGCTACCGAGTTGCTAGACCATCCATTCTTAGATCCAATTGTCGCCGCCGCTGCTTCTGGTGGCTCTAGTTCTGCGCCTGTATCTCAAATGAGTACTGCTGAGGTTGCGGCCGCGACTGTGCCTGAAGGATTTGCAGCGGCCCTTGTGAGATAGATATTGGGCTGGCATGTTAAATGAGATTTTGTTGCTTAAAGGTTGGGTTAATGATTGAAATGTCCTTCTTTTTATATTTTGTTTTATATATACCATTGCTGGTTATTGCTGGTTATCTCGAGTTTATGTGTTTTTGGTTCTATTATCTAATTCAATCTATATGTGCTAAAGGAAGCGAGGTATTTGAAAATAAAACAGATTTTCTTTGATTATCATGAGAAATACCTATGACATTTGAGACTTTCTACAACGATCAAACACAAGCAATAATATAACAGAATAACAGATTAAAAAATCACGTAACTAAGTATTGGACTCCTTACAAACTACATTAACCTCTTTCTCTCCCTCTTGGCCTCTAGAATTAGCTTATTCCCACTCGACAGTAGCAGGAGGCTTTGAAGTGACATCATAAACCACTCTAGCGACACCCGCAACCTCGTTAACGATTCTTCGGCTGACAGTCTTCAAAAACGCGGCTTCAAAGACGTACCAATCGGCAGTCATGAAGTCGACGGTCTCGATAGCGCGAAGAGCGATGACTTGGTCATAAGTTCGCTGGTCTCCCATGACACCAACGGATTTAATGGGAAGGAGACAGGCGAAGGCCTGAGAGATTTTGTTGTATAAGCCGGCTTTGCGGATTTCTTCGATGAAGATGAAATCGGCCTTGCGAGCGATTTCGACTTGGGCAGGAGTGACTTCGCCGAGAATACGGATGGCGATACCGGGACCGGGGAAGGGATGACGCCAGACGAGTTCTTCTGGGATTCCCATCAAAGTTCCGAGAGCGCGGACTTCGTCCTTGAAGAGCTCACGGAGAGGCTCGATGAGCTTGAGCTTCATGTTCTCGAGAAGACCACCAACGTTGTGGTGGGTCTTGATGGTCTGCGAGGGACCCTTGAAACTGATACTCTCGATAACGTCGGGGTACAGAGTTCCCTGAAGAAGATATTCAATGTTTCCACCCGAGGCCGCATCGAGCTTGGCGGATTCCTCCTCAAACACCTCGATGAAAGTGTTTCCAATAATCTTGCGCTTCTTCTCGGGATCAGTAACACCCTTAAGTTTGCTCAAAAAGATCTCAGAGGCATCGACGACCTGCAAGTTAATTCCCAAACCAGCGGTGAGAGTGTCGTGAACCTGCTGGGTCTCGTTCAAACGCATGACACCGTTGTCGACGTAGATAGCGTGGAATCGGTCTCCGATGGCAGAGTTGAGTAGCTTAGCGGCAACAGTCGAGTCAACGCCGCCCGAAACGGCACCGATAACTTCGCCAGTAGGCCCGACCAGTCTGCGGATTCGCTCGATCTCGGTGTCGATGAAGTTCTCCATTGTCCAGTTTTGCTCGCACTTGCAGACGTTGATGGCAAAGTTGTGGAACAATTTCTTACCCTGCTTAGTGTGAGTGACTTCAGGGTGGAACTGGATACCATAGATTTGCTTGGTCTTGTGGGTAATGGCGGCAAATGGAGCATTGCCGGTGGTCGCAATGACCTTGAAGTCCTCAGGCAAGGCAGAGATCTTGTCTCCGTGACTCATCCAGACCTATATCATGAATATTAGGTGATCGCTCATTTAGCAAAGGATGTCACACAAACGACTTTAATCAGACAATGATACACACCTGGAAATCGTCAATTCCCTCAAACAAAAAGTGCTGATCGACAACCTCGAGCAGAGCATGCCCGTACTCGCGTTTGTCACTGCCTCCAACCTTCCCACCAAGAGCCCACGCCAACTCCTGCAAGCCATAGCAGATTCCCAAAATAGGTACCTAATAAACATAATTCGCTGTAAGCTTTCAAATCTCACTTCGCATAAAGAATTAAATGAGTAGTACATACTCCGAGCTCGAAGACAGCGGGATCAGCATGAGGAGCATCCTTGGCATAGACAGAGTAAGGACTTCCAGAGAGGATAATACCCTTAGGCTTCCAGGTCAACTCGCTGATCTTCTGAGTGCATGGAAGCATCTCAGCGTAAACATTAAGTTCACGAAGACGACGAGTGATCAAATGGCTGTACTGGGAGCCAAAGTCGAGGACGAGGATGGTATCAAAGATGCCAGACACCTGTAAAGTGATGAGTTCAGTTAGAACGGAGCACATCAACGACCAAACAGTTGATATAAATCTACCTCAGTGACACCCTTAGCAACAGCATCAGTAAATCCAGTCATTTTTGAATAATGTATGTCTATAAAGTCAAGTTTATCGACTGTGAAATGGCTGTGAATGTTGGAGCAAACTGGGAATGGGGAACAGTTTGCAGTTTCTAAATTTTTTTCTCCCAGCGTGCGGCGCAGAGGAATACTAATTGGAAACTTTGATTCAGTGTTGATATTGGCGATGGAATACTTGAATACTGATGAGTGTTGTATTATAATAGTTATAAGGAATGTAGTCTATTTGTGGTAATAGTGTTGATTTTAGTTGTTAGGCTTTATATAGTTATGGAGTAGTGATGTGCGAAGATATTGCAGGAATGGTTGGGGCAGTTAAAGTACAAGCACCGAAACAGTATTCTCGAAGAGAGTAATTCTGTTGTGCTTAGATACTATAGTCAAGTCAAGTATTTTAAATCGATTAACTGAAATAAAATAGCATTCAAAGAGTCAGTTAGCTGTTCAGACTCAAAGTGTGGTGGTCATTCGTGGCATAACGCGTCGCGGTCTATGCTTGCGAGCAAGTACTTTTCACAACTCTGCTGGTCAGTATTAAAGAAAACAAATGCTCTTTATAAAAATATCAAAAGTCCTATAACCAATTAACTTTGTTAACAATAGCAGATATGGTCGTGAATAAAAGGAAGATAATTGTCCTCGAAAGCGATGGCGTTCCAGGAGATTCTGATACTCTGGATACTCTTCGAGGTGCTGAAACAGCTTCTTTACTGACTCTTCTCTCACAATATCAAATATCATTCTCAATACTCCTTAGCATATTCTAAAAGCTGTTCCCTTCTGATAACAACAACTCAAATTAGATGAGATGAACATCACTTCAAGCACAATCATCTACCAAACAGGGGCTCGTACCTGGCGAAAAGTACTACACGTGCCGACCACAGAAATTGCCCCGCGTTATTGACCGTTCAAGGACCGCGAGGTCAGCAAGATATAATACAGCTTAAACAAACGCGAATATACAGAAACTATTTCTATTCAGACACATATTCTGTTCTTGACGTATTTGTTTGAAGAGAATAGGGCCAGATCATAGTTTGTGGGCACAGGTCGCGACTGATTCCGACGAATCGCCCGCCAGCTTGATATCGCGCTCGCGTGTAGCCGTCTTATCCACGTTCTCACCAACTTCTTGAACAGGATCTTGCTTTTTTAAGCTGTTGATATACAGGAAGTTCTAGGCCATCTAGTTTGGCGTATTGGCCGTTTGTGAAAGTGAGCGTTCTTCAATGTCGTCGGCAGCTACTCACTTGCCTGCTCCGGCAGGCACAGCACCTCCGTCGTCTCCGTCGCGTGCCCCTCCTTCATCGCAGATTGGCAGCTCTGCTGGGGAGTCACTATTCTTATCAGCAGTCGCTGCTACAAACTCGAACTTGGTCAGACTATCAAAGACCGTGGCGGCAACTTCAACAGCGCTCGCTGGAGGTAGCTCACACGCTGAGCTCACTACTACCTCACAATACAGATCTCTGATGAACGAGATCGCGCCTACCCTCCGAAAACCGGCCATCCAACGAAGATTATTTTCATTCAAAGGCGGATCAGCAACGACAGTAGCCTCACGACGAAATGTTGGCGCGGTTATAGCTGGCAATGGCAGTGAAGGACTGCTGATCACAAAGGAGATGCTGCAGGATCTACCGGACAGTGGTGCGCGCTTTTCATTACTGCAAGGATTCAATGCCACTTTACCAGAGCCATCTACAGAAGAGAAAAACGAGAAAAAGGTGGTCTTGGTTGGCAAGGGAAATAAAAAGAAAGCGAAGCCGGTAGAGCCCGAACCTGAGTTAACAGGAATTCAGAAGCTAGAGAACGGGCGCAAGGATATCACAAGAAAGCTGCAGAGGATCGATATTCGCAAGGTATGCTTGATTATCCGAATGCTTTACTTGGCGTTTGAATATTAATTTGAATTACAGGCTATCGTACAACAAAACATCAAAGAAATTGATCAGCGGATTGAGCAGCTCCTTGCTATAAAGAACAGGAACCTTGAACGCCTCGCCAAGTATGGCGATCAAGAACTCGAATTAGAAGACAGAAGTACGATCACATCTGGATCTTTGAAATCAAGACTAACAATGTGATAGTTCAAGTGATTGATTATCGAATAGAGCTTCTCCAAGAAGAAGATCAGGACCAGAATCGCCAGCCAGAACCCACAGAAGAACTGGTTGAACAGGAAGATTCTGAAGAACCAGTGATAGTCAGTGGTGTTTTAGATCCTGAGTCAATGACTCTTCTGCTCGGTGAGTCTATTGATAGATACAGCGAAACAGTTTCTTTACCAAGCGAAGCCGAAGCAACACCAGAACCGTCCCCGTCTCGAGGCCGCCGACAAGACGGCACTCCAGGGTCTCGATACATACCAGAGACCTTAGAATTTTTCACGACCGCAATACAAAATGAGATATACGACAGTGAGAGTGATAGTGATAGTGATGACGAGCAATTTGCACGAGATATGACGGAGTCGATGCAAGAAGCGTGGGTCTCTTCGTTTATGGAATGGGAGAGACTTACGGGTGAATAAGTAGTTACCCGAGACGCATTACTGGGTTTTTTGTTTAGCTCTTACGTATATATTTTGTTGCAGGGCTGTTGTAGGGGCGGGCTGTTGTTGGGGCTTTATTTGGATTGCATGATAAGGTGGGTCATCATACGTCGCGGACGTAGGATTTTGAACATTCGTTTGTATATGTATATTTGAGGGCACATCTATTGTACATACTAACTATCCGACCTCTAAATTTTATTTTATTTACTCTTCCCATGAAACTTTGCGTAGTTATTTACATAAATCATTGAGGAGGAATCGCAAACATCTCAAGCATCTCTGCGACAACCTTATTCAAATTATCTTTTGATATCAGCATAAGTTGACCCTGCGTCGCAATTCCGTAATCTTGAAACGCACGCTTGGAGTCAGCCTCCTGCGCTTCGTTTGTGAACTGATAAACTAGCGAGTACTCAGAATTTTTTGAGATCAGCTCATCCTCAGGGTGAAAGTAGAAGATCTCTTTAGCAGTCTGAGATAGATGTTAGTGCTGAGCTTGACTTCTGAGCAAAATGGCATACCTTAGCTGATTTCTTCTTTTTCTTTTTTGGCCGGTCGTCTTCGTCGTCGATCAACGAGGCGATTTCGGTAAACGATTTGGAGATGATAATGTAGTAGTCGAAGTCATATTTTTCGCCCTGAATGAACACAGTTAGAAAGTGCTATATACAAGCTCGCAAAGATAAATGTCATACATTCTCAATAGCCTTCTGCATCTCATCTAAAAGCATGCTGTACATGGGCGGGACAACCTCTGTTGGCATATTAATCAGACGTTCACTGAACAACATGGCGGTAGTCGATTTTGCATCGTCAGCGAGTAGCTCTTTTAGCTTCTTGTTAAAATCTGCATTTTTCTTTGATTTTGACGAAACGTAGTCAATAACTTGGCGCAGTGCAGGATGGTCTCTGTTGATATTGGCGTTCACGACTGTGAGATATGCGAACGGATCACTTTCTGGACCATCACATTTGACAGTCGATCCAAGGCTTGACTGCGAAAGAATTAAGTCTGCTAAAGCTGAAAGATCAAATATAGTGTTATCAGCGTCAAAGGTTTGCCTGAGAAGGTTTCGAATGGCTTGGTAGTCAATATCGGGTTTGAAATCAAAGAAATCAAAGTCGACGTTTACGATTTCTTCGTTGTCTGATCCTGAGCTTTCCGCCTGTAAAGATGCTATTAGTTACTGCTCAGCAGTGTGAAGATAAACATGGTGGTGAGTACATCGCTGCCGTCGTTCTCAATCTGTTTACTGGTCTCTTTCCGCTTTGACATTGTTTATGCTGTTGTATAGTTCAGCAGTAGTGTACCGTACGAATAACACAAATGTTATTGAAGTCGGAAAATGAAAAATCTGTTGGGAGTTTACAAAGCTTTTAGTAATAATTAGGGGGGTTACAACAATATTAAGGGGTTTTAGGATTATAATTAGTATGATGATGAAATACAGAAAATAATGCTAATAGTGCTGGTGAATGATATACGGAACCATATAAGGCGATGCAAAGAGTATTTGGGCGATAATAAGCAGGTTGGATATGCTGTAGCACTCACCTCCAGTAGTTCAATATCAGAGATCAAGGGCCATCGGATGCGGCAAACTTCCGTTCAATAAACATCCAGTTTTCCCCCCAAACAAACACTTTTATAAGAGTATTATATAACTACTATCCTCCGCAAACATCCTCCTGTTCACCAAGCAACCACCACTTCCTCACATCCTCAACCACCCTCTTCCTATCACGCTCTCTCTTCCAAGGTGGGGGTGTGGGGATCCACGCTGATATCCGAAGTGGGATAGTCACGTGCTATCACTCTGATTCGCCCACTCAGGAACCGGGGCTCTCTCTCTGTAAAATAGGTTCAGGGTTGCGAACTGGAGCACTCACCTCAGCAGCAACCTACTCGAGCGCTCTCCTCTTCTTCCTCTCTTCCTGAACCACAAACCCACCACATTCTCTCCTGCAAAACAATGGCCTCCATCGCCGCTGCTAAGCGCTTCCTGGCGAAGCGCTCCTTTTCCTCCTCGACGATTGCTCCCGTTGCTTCGCCGGTGAACAGCACCTCGCGCATGCTGCTCAGAAAGAACCCCATTCCCATCGTCGGCCAGCGCGCCGCTATGCGTATGGTTGACCTTGGTGCGCGGGCTGCATCTTCGAGTGGCGGGACCACTCCGGTATGTTCTTCTTCTTGCTGTGCTGTATTTGTGTTGGTTAGGTCGTGTGTTGGTGTGGTGAAGTTATGCTGAGAACTGGCGGTTGGTATCGGACTTAGTTCAGTGTGCTAATCCCCCACGCGCAACTCATTTCTGCTGATTCTCTCCAATTCCCTGTTATGATGCTATTCTTGTGCTCAAGGACATCCTTGGGTAGTCAGTCGTAATTTGCCTTTTAATTGCGTCTGTTAACCGCCATCGATCCGTTTGTTTACCTCATTCCCCACCATCATGCGACGAACACCACTTGACCCAACATAATTCTAACGCGTTCACAGTTGACTGTCCGTGATGCTCTCAACCAGGCTATGGCCGAGGAGATGGAGCGTGACGAGACTGTCTTTCTCATGGGTGAAGAGGTCGCCCAGTACAATGGTGCTTACAAGGTCTCGCGTGGTCTGTTGGATAAGTTTGGAGACAAGCGAGTGGTCGACACTCCCATCACCGAGGCCGGTTTCACCGGTCTCTGCGTTGGTGCTGCTCTTGCTGGCCTAAAGCCTATCTGTGAGTTCATGACTTTCAACTTTGCGATGCAGGCCATCGATCAGATCATCAACTCCGGTGCGAAGACTTTCTACATGTCCGGTGGTACCCAGCCATGCAACGTTACCTTCCGTGGACCTAACGGTGCTGCTGCTGGTGTCGGTGCTCAGCACTCGCAGGATTACAGTGCGTGGTACGGTTCTATTCCTGGCTTGAAAGTGGTTTCTCCTTACTCGGCTGAGGACGCCAAGGGTCTGCTGAAGGCCGCTATCAGAGACCCCAACGTCACCATCTTCCTCGAGAACGAGATCATGTACGGCGAGTCCTTCGACGTCTCCGAGGAGGTTTTGTCGCCCGATTTTGTCATTCCCATCGGCAAGGCAAAGATCGAGCGTGAGGGTACCGATGTCACCCTTGTCTCGCACTCGCGCAACGTCGAGTTCTGTCTCAAGGCTGCCGAACAGCTCGCCAAGGAGAACATTTCTGCTGAGGTCATCAACCTCCGCTCCATCAAGCCCATGGACATCCCCGCCATCGTCAAGAGTGTCAAGAAGACCAACAGACTTGTTTCGGTTGACTCTGGCTTCCCTGCCTTCGGTTTCGGATCTGAGATCTGTGCCCAGATCATGGAATCTGAGGCTTTTGACTACCTTGACGCCCCTGTTGAGCGGGTTACTGGCGCTGAGGTTCCTACTCCTTACGCTGCCGAGCTCGAGACCTTCGCTTTCCCCGTTCCTGAGGTTATCATTAAGGGTGAGTTTTCTTTATTTATTTTAGAGTACATTTGATTCATTTTACTAACTGTTATTTCATATAGCTGCCAAGAAGAGCTTGTACCTCCCTTACTAAATTCATAACGGCATGAAACTAGACTATATTTTATGATCAATGGTTTGGACTTTTGACGTATATGATTTAGTCTGCCTTATTTGTTTATGTTTATATCTACACTTTGTCGAAGGATTTAAAAAGACAAAATTAATATAGAATATTACATCTCATCAGGCTGAATTTGTAGCATAATATTAAAAGAGTAGTATTATCGTAGTCTTGAACAATTTGCTATTTTATACATTTTTCATTAAACTAATGGAAATCCCTTAAACCCAAACAAATGCAATTCATATGAGCATAGTAGCTGATAGTATACAAATCCTTCCTTCCTTGCCCTCTTAAGCCTCGAAATCCGGTTGCTGACTGGCATAAGTAACACTAGACTGTCCCGGAGGAAGAGAAGCACCGGTGTTGTTTGGGTTCTGAATCGCGCGCTTCTTTGATACTTTTCCATCTGAACCGCTTTTCTTCTCGCCTGCGATTACCGCGCGAGCTTCAGCGAGCATTTTGCGTTTGTTAGCGGAAGCAAGTTTAGCGTTTTGGATACCATGCTCGTCGTCGCCAATGGGTCGGGGCCGGCCCCATGTTACTCGCAGAGGCCATGATTTGATGATTAAGCTTGATCCAGTGGCTTCTGCTGCTGCCTCGGCCGCCTCTCTGGTGTTATAGTTGACAAATGCGCAGCGGGATCTATGAGAGCACACCAGTGATTTGAGAGGTCCAAACTGCGCAAAGTAATTTCTGAGTTCGAATTCAGGTAAATCATCCTCGACTCCAGTCAAGAACAGCGACATGATCTTTGTATCTTTTGGCACAGTAAGAGGCTTTCCGGGGGGAATTTTCGCAACCAGTTTTGAGATATCGGCAGATTTGGATCTAGCGTTCAGTGGGTGCCTCAGATGATGTCGTGTTGTGCTGTCTGCGTATTTCTCGACATTGCTGCGGGCATTATATGGCTGGGCTATAGCGAGTTGCTGTAACAGCTTCTTCCCGGCTTCTTCGGCTTGCTCCTGAGCTGCGTATAGCTCTGCCTCGTCTCCCTGCTCTTTCAAGCGCGCTTCGATGTTCTGCGCAACAAACTGTCTTGAAATAATATTTTGAGGCTCGGTAGTCGTCAAAGCCATACTTCCAGCAGCTCCACCGGCACCCACCATCTTCAACGCGGCATCTCGAATAGCGATTGGTAGTCCAAATGACAGATCAAGCATACAGCTTTGGCAGCAGTTCTTTTGTCGCGCACATGTATTGCAAATCGTCGATTTCTTGTATCGACCACCCGCGTTCTCCGGTCGCCAGCGAAAGACTGTGAATGGTCTCGTACAGATCTTACACTCTTCACCATGACGCTCACGAGTCATCAGAGTATAAGGATTTGGTCCTAGACATCGTTCGCAGACCGAGGGAATATCTGTGTCTTCCCAGGTCGATTTATTGATATCAGCTCTGTACCAATTGTTAGTAGAGATTACATAGACAAGGAGAATAAGATACATACTTGACAGCAGACATAATTATCTGTTCAAATCAATAGTTTATGATTCCAATAGACAACACCAAAACTATAGAAATAGCAAAATATCAGAAAACAAGCAGGTGAATGGTTTTGGATAGAAGACCTGCGATGATGAAAAGGAATTTGAAATCAGGAGTGCGTGGCGGTGAAGATGATGTGGCGTCATCAATGTGGCAAATTGATTAGTCATTACAAAACAGTACTTTATGTAATATATTGACAGGTACATTAATTGCAGTAACTTGCGAAGTATTTTTGATTGGTTACTCTATAAATTAGATGAAATGGATCATCGGTAAATGAAGCAATTTATCTGTGTTGACCAGCGCGCGGTGTAACTTCCTGTTGGTCAGACCAGACTGAACATTGGCGGGTTGAATCTACCCCGCCATCACCACAGAACACAGCTAGCAAACAGCTCGGTGGGCAACAATGGCATTCTCGTTATCTTCAATACCTTTCTACAATCCTGAGCATCCTCCAATTGTGTTTATCACAGGTGGAACTGCAGGAATTGGTAAGATTGCTGTTCGTGAACTTGCACGTCATGGAGCACGAGTCTACGTGACTGTTCGCAGTGAAGCGAAAGGGATGGCATTGTTGGAAGAGTTGGCTGCGATTAAGAATACAGAGGAAGGATATGAAGATGTAGGGTGTACTGTGCGGACAATTTTCTGTGATTTTATGGACTTGGCTTCTGTGAAGAAAGCTGCGCAAGAGTTTCAGTCCAAAGAATCGAAGCTGGAGTAAGTTGATATCAAACTACGATACACCATCAATGAGCATTTAGCTGACTTGAAGGCATTGCATTTAGCATCCTCATTAACAATGCCGGAGTTTTGTATCCTCCATACGCAGAGTCCAACGACGGTTACGAAACAACTATCCAAGTAAACCACTTCGCGCCATATCTTCTCACACGTTTACTCATCAACTCACTCAGTAAATCAACTGCACCACGAGTTATCAATCTATCATCTCTTGCCCACATATTCATATCTGGATTTTCATTCACAGATCCAAACAGGAAGTCAGGATGGGACTTGATGAACAGAGGAAACCGATATGCGCAGTCGAAGTTGGCTATTCTCTTGTTCACAAAAGAGCTCGCAAAGAGACATCCTCACATTCTATCTCTTGCTGTGCATCCCGGTGTGATTGTTGATACTGGGTTATACGAGAATTTGCTAAGAAGCGATGCAATGTTTGGTCTAGTCAAAATGCTTACGAACCTCATGGTCAACAATAAATCGTTAGTAGGAGCTATATCTGTGGAAGAAGGTGCACTGACAACTTTGTATTGTGCTTCTGACCCTGGATTGACTGCAGAACTGGATAATGGAAATTATTACGCCCCAATTGCTAAGCTTGGAAAGTGTTCTAGGACCGCATGCGACATTAAGCTTGCTGAGAAATTGTGGGTATGGACAGAAGAGCAGTTGTCAGAGAAAGGATACTTATAGACATAGCTGAAGTGAACTTGATTACGTTTGATATAAACTGCAGAATTAACACCTACAACGTTGATATATGTACTTATCAAACAAGAGTATTTAAAGAAATAGCTGAAATAATCTTGATAATGCTCGATAAACTGCAGAAATAACGCTTAGAACTTCGGGATATGTACAAGTGATATTATATAATTGAAGTGTTCAGCTAAAAAACACAGGATTGAACCTTTCCTTAACGAGCCTAAAACAAAACGCCAGAATACAATTACAAGTGTGTCCATTAATATGCAGCTTCATCATCACCACCGTCGTCACCATAGTCATCTTCACCGTCATCAAAGTACCGCTCAGCGTTATAATCACCTTCTTCGTCCTCTTCAAATTCGTCTTCTTCTTCTTCGTCGTCGTCAATGTCGTCGTCGTTCAATTCGTTTTCTTCGTCGTCGTTCGCAGCTGCTGCATTTTCGTCTCCTTCTTCATCCGCAGCATCTAGAGCTGCAGCCTCTAAAACGCTCTTCTTGTGCTCAGTGAGGTCTAGTTTGATTTGCTTCTGCTTGCCGCTGCCTTTGACACCTAACGAAGAGTGCAGTTCTGTGGGGAAAAATTCCACAACTTCAAGAGAGTTAGTTTCTGTTAGATTTTCTGCTTGTAAAAATAAATAGGACTGCTTACTGTATGGATGATCGGTAACTGCCTTTCCTACTTTCCGCTTCTTCAAGAACCGATCTGAGTAGCGTTTGATGCCTGAATACTATTAGTATTACATCGCAATTACACAAACGTAATAGCATACCATCGTTAATTCCTCCTTCGTATTCTATTATGCCTTTCTTTTTCTCAACAACATGAAAAGCAGAATCGCGCACATCTTGTTGGAACTGCAGGAAATGCTGCACTGACCGTCTCTCACGGTCAGTTAGCGGTGCCTGGATAGGCAAGGTGAGTTTCTAAAACACCCAGCGTCAGTATACAAAATTTACAGCAATTTATAACAGCTTATACACACCGGATAACGCTCAGATGGTGTGAAATCAGGCTTGATATCCAGACCTGAATAAGGACCCGGCCGGCCAGGACCGCCACTTCTGCCTCCTCGAAAAGACATGGGTTCAATACAGCTATAAACAAACAAACAGCTGTACACTCTTCAGCATACAACTATCTATCAGTATCTTCTATTGCTGTTCACACAACTCTCTCACACTCTCTCTGCTCAAAAGTCTTCCTCCTCGTTGTCCACCCTGAAATCTTTAATCCAGGGTTCGGGTTTATCTCACAAGCTTGGATCGTGACAGCCGAGCCAACTTGTTTTGTTCTCTAAGCCCACTCCTCCTTCATTGTTTGCTTCGTCTTTGCTCACTGCTCACGCTTGATCTGCTCGAACAAGTTCTGCTATCAGATACCGTCTTTATTTTAGTATGTATCGCATTCTTTTACTGTGTTTATTGTTTGGTTGTGGGTGGGATCGGGATACCAACGTGAATGGTCATATCACTCATCCCTAACTGAACAAGCCAAGCCTCCAGCGACGTTCTCCCTTTGATCTCTCGACCATCATTCATAATCTAGACGGGTGATCAAGACAGGAGATATTAATGCTGCTGGGCTATCCGTTGGTGTATTTGTTGTTTTGTGCTAACGTCGTTTTCGCTGATGCTAGATCTGCCCCGTTTCTAGATCGATCCTCGCACACACTACCCTCCTATATCAGATCCCTCTCTTTATCTCTTAACCCCTATTTCAAACATGTCAGACGAAGCTGTTACCGCTCCTGCTGTTGATGAGATCACCACCAAACTCGAAGCTACTTTAATTTCTGCTCCTGCAGCTGAGGCCGACGTCAACCAGGGCGAGACTGTTCAGCCATCGTCTTCAGCCCAGACTCCAGTCGAAGTCCCTATCGAGATCACGGAAAAGCGCCGTGTCTATGTTGGAAATCTTCCTGCTGAAACATCTGAGGCTGCAGTGAAGGAGCTGCTCAGTGGTGTCGGTGAGATGTAAGTATAACCTCTATCTGAGGCTCAGTGCGCCGCATTCCATGCCACACGAGTTTATCATTTATTCGTATTTTTGATTCTAACGCATATAACCAGTGTTTCTATTACTATACGTCCTGGCCGATATGTCTCCTCAGTCAGGTCTTACTACGCATTCGTCGATTTCTCTTCTCCTGACGGACTTGAGGCATTGATCGAGTCCAAGAACGGTAGTGAATTTGGCGAGAAGAAGCTCTATGTTCAGCTTGCTAGACCGCCAACTGTCAGACGCACTCGTAATCGGGTAGGTACTAGAGGAGCACGGAGGATCGCGGGCAAAAGCGTGAGTATAGTCCTATCTAGCTGTTTGATCTGTCTTGCTAACACGCCTTAGTCTGGTCGTCGCAACCCCCGTGGAACCGCAAACCAGGACTCACAACCTGAGGAGTCTGAGAAGAAGGAGGAAGTCGTTTCTGCTGAGAGTGCTGGACCATCTTCTGCAGCAGCTACGACTGACGAGAACCAGGCCCCTAGCAAGAGAAATGCCAGATCTAAGAGAGGGCCTAAACCTAAGAAAGCTCCTCTAGAGGGTCCTCCGTCAACTGACACTATTTTTGTGGGAAATCTAAGCTACAGATGTTCACAAGAAATGCTCGATGAGTTCTTCGCTCCGTATGAGCCAACATCGGTCCATGCCAGTTTCAAGATTCTGCCTAAGTCGCTAATGCGGAAATTAGAGGCTAGGGGCGAAGTCCCCACTCCGCGATCGCTTGGGTTCGCGTTTGTCAAGTTCCCATCTGAAGAGTTACAAAAGAAGGCTCTTGCTGAACTTAATGGTAAGGAACTCAATGGTCGAGCTGTGGCCCTGAAGATTGCTATTGAACCTGCTCCGAAGCCAAAGGCTGATGAGTCGGAGACCAGCTCTGAGGCTGTCGGCGCTGCGTCTACTTCTGCGCCGGCAGCTGAGGTCTCAGTCTGATTGCTCTGCTGTTATAGTCTGGCGATGAGCTGAAGTGTGTTAATGAGTCTGCATGTTCATGCTGATTCAGACCTCGCATTTCATGCCCGGCCTTACTACTATGTATTTGTTATCACACCAGCTTGCATTGCGCGTAGGAGATGCAGTCTTTTATCATTCTACTATGGTTGTTCGCTTAAGCTTGTCATATCCAGTTTAATCAACCTTTTATGTTTTCGTTCGCTCTCGTTGACTGATATACAAAGAGACTTGAGTTTTTCAATGTTGAGCCTATAATTGATAAAAAGTCTGCTTATATACAACGTACTAGGTTAGCGCAAGACCAAGACGCTAGGTACTATTACTGTTTACTCATAAGTCCTTGCCCAGATAGCCTCAGTTCTGTCTTTAGAAACTCGTTCGTAGCGGTCAAATGACATAAGGAAGGATCCTCGACCTTGTGTCATCGATCTCAAAAACTTCAAGTATCCAACCATTTCGTTCAGCGGGATCTTGGCTTTGATCAATTTCTTGTCGTTTGTAGAGCGTACGTTGTGTTTGCTTAGGTGGAGAGTAGTATCAGGCGGTGAGTAAACCAAGTTTGGATCAATAAATCCAGCAGAATCATCATCAGAAGGTCTGCCAGCAGAATCATCATCCAGCGCATATACTCTTCCCGATCTAGCAGAAGAAATATCAGACATTACTGATCCGATATCTTCTTCGTCTACAATAACTGTGACGTCCATCACTGGCTCCATCATAAGTCTCATGTCGGGAGGAACTTGCTCCATGGCAGCTGAGACAGCGAATCGCAGAGTCGGAGCAAGAGTGGAAGGTGAATCTGAATCTAGCGGAAGCTCAACATTTTTCACAGTAACTTGCATCGAGTTTACTGGAAGTCCATATTTCTTGCCTTGAAATAATCCTGAAGTAACACCATTCGCAATAGCTAGGAAGATATCCTTTGTTTCAACGCCTGGATGCGTAAATTCCGCCAATTCGGGTGCAATTGTCAAGAAATTTCGTTCAGGCAATTCTCTTGAATTCGCGATTTCTTTCTGTATCTCCGCATCTGCATATTCTAAATCTTCTGGAACTGCCCGAATAAAAATTGTAGCTTTGGCAGTCACAGTACCATTCTTGACCGCTCTCAAGTATTCAAAAGTTGTGGGCTTGCTCTGTGTATAGCGAGGATCAATGCTTTCTTTGTACGCAATCTGAATTTTTCCCACATGAGCGTTGACTTTCAAGTCGTTGATCAGTCTATCTCGTGAAATCTCAAGATGTAGCTCTCCCATGCCGCTGAGATGCGTCTGTCCAGTCTCTTCATCGACGGAAAGCTTCAAACTGGGATCTTCACGTAGCAGCGTTTCAAGAGCGATTTCCATTGGTTTATAATCAGAAGCTGTTTTTGGTTCGATCGAAGCAAAAAAAACAGAAGATGGAATATCAATGGGAAGAAGTTGCATAGTACGCAACTGATCGCGAGGAGCACTTGCTTTCTTGCCCTTGATATCGAAAATGATCGTGTCACCGGTTCGGACATCCTTTGTGCCAGAAATAACACCAATGTGCCCTTCGGGGATGTTATCGATTTTTACTGATGAATCAGCATACATACGAGAAAGGGAAAGAGCGCGCTCCTCTGTGCTGTTCGATGTGTTGAAAATTTTGTCAAAGGTTGCTAAAGTACCGGAGTATACTCTTACGAATACCAAAATCTTTCCGGTATGGTTGTCGTGAATAACTTTGAATGCCAAAGCACTGCCCATGTTTGCCTTTGACACTGGTAAATCCGGGATTTTTTTGTCGGTGGATTTCATTACTGGAGAAGGTCGATCAGCGGGAGATGGCATGTAATCGATCACAGCATCCAGCAGCGGTTGCACGCCGATATTTCTGAAACTAGCACCACTTAGCACTGGTACAATTTTGTTGGCAATAGTGCAACGTCTGAGTGCAGCTTTGATATCTCTAGACTCGATTGCCATGTGATCATCATCGACTTCAAGGAACTTTTCAATCATCTCATCATCCATTTCCGCTAAAGTCTCAACTAAAGCTACGCGAGCTCTTTGAGCCTCTTCAAGGGTTTCGCCTTCTAGATCAGCGACAGTAAAGTCGCGTCCATCGGTACCGGGAGCCCATTCAATTGACTTCATCTCAATAACATCTATGATACCGCAGAGCTTGGCTGTGGTCATTCCATCGACCATCACAGTTTTAAACATAGGCATGTTGATGACACCAGTTTTGGCTTGCAGTTTTCCCGCTACTTCTCGTACAGTTCTTCCAAATCCTGCACCTTCACGGTCCATCTTGTTCACAAAAATCATACGTGGGATGCCCATATTCTTAGCTTGATGCCATACTTTCTCCGTCTGTGCCTCGACACCTTCGACACCGTCTAATACTGTAACCGCACCGTCTAACACTCTAATTGATCGAATTACCTCAAAAGTGAAGTCTGCGTGTCCAGGAGTATCGATCAAATTGACTCTGTGGTTGTTCCAGTCAAACGTAATTGCTGCAGATGTAATTGTAATTCCCCGATTGCGTTCAGCTGGGAGATAATCCATAACAGTATCACCCTCGTCCACATCTAAAACTGTTAGTATCATAATTATAAATATGTAGGAATTGACTTTGTTACATACTTCCGATGCGCTTCGTGTATCCACTGTAGAACAGCATTCGTTCGGTCGTAGTAGTTTTGCCGGCATCAATATGTGCAATGATACCAATATTCCTCACTCTTCGAATATCAGTAGCCAAAGCATCTTCATTACTCTTCTTACTTCCTTTTCCATTGCTCTTTTTCTTAGGCTCAACAGCATACCCGCGAACAAACGGCGCGAGAATGAGTGGATTGGATAGTTCTCTGGAAGCAATACTTGATATCCGAGTACAAGCAAACACCGCTCCTCTGCCAGCCACCGTCGTAAATAAACGCACCATTGTAGATAACTCACTCCACTAATAATTCCTAATTAATATCAGTCTAGTATAAACTCATCTCGGAGCGCAAAGGCTCACTGATTTGGCGATGAGCTCTTGAAGGAAGTTTGGTTGGGTCTGATCTCTTTTTGAAAATAGTTTCGTTACCCCTGATTTTCACGCTTGAACAGCTAAGCTGTTTTCATTTTACTGCAGAGTAGTAACTAAATGTGTACAGTTAGTTCAATCATGTAAATAGAATAACTGTATTTATAAAAATTTAACATAATGTTATAAAAATAATGTACACTGAATCTATAGTGTGTGCATACTACAGCGCTCTAAATGATGCTAATCCGCTATATTCAAACTATTGTACAGCTACAAAATCCACATCACAGATTCTGCGTAATCTACATATTTCCTTTTCAAAACACTCAATGCCTTCGTTTTGCTCGTGAAGCCTCTTCCTCAGTTTGTGGTGATCCATCCAAATCAAACAAATCAGCTCGAGCACTCGCAAGTCTCTTTATATTTGTCGATACATCGTCGAACGCCAAATTTGTGACTGCATTTCTCGTCTCAAGTTTGGCTTTTTGTTCCTTCCATTTAGGATCCAACAGCTCAATACGAATATGCTGGTCAAACTCTTCGGTACTGATGAGTTGATGACACAAAAAACATTCTTGTTTGGTGGATTGGGCAGCCTTCGCACGCATGGTTCTTCTTGAGCTTCCTTGTGGCAGGACTTTGATATTTTCACGGCTAGGATTGATAGCAGCTGCTTTAGCTTGACTTTGCTGTCTAAGAGCATCTTGCCGTTCTTTGATTCGCCGTTCCTCTTCTGTCTCTTCAACAATAGCGACACTAGGAGCTGGAACAGATGAAGCAGGCACGGGCGGCGTCGGTACAGAGACTTGCACCGGTTCTTCTTCAACATAATCTGGAGGTACTTCTTCAATTGCCAAATTATTAGCCTCGTTAAACAAGGACATCATCTGCTTCTCTTCCAGAGACGTGCGCTTAAGTTCAGTCAACGACAATGGCGGCGGCAACTCAACCTCATCATCAGCTGTTGTGAACTCAATAGTCTCGACGACAACGAAATCATGCCAATCAATTTCGGCGTATGCAATCTTCTCAACTTCAGCGTCCTCTGCAGCTTTCTTTATCTCGGCGTCTCTGTGTTTTTGCCAGTCGGCTCTTACTTGCGCACGACCCAGCACATTATACTTGTTTTCCGCGCTCTCTTTAACCTGTCCCATCATTTTTTCTGACGGATTCAGAACTTTTGTGTATTGATCAATCATTTTGTTGAAGTAAGGGAAGAGAGAATGATTAGGGCGTAAGAAATCAAATTGGTAAGTCCGACTCTCGCGTTGAGCCAGGGTGCTGGTGAACGATCTTCCATTTCGAGCAGCAAATAGTGCAGTAAGTCGAATAACATCTAAATCTTTAGCAGAAATAGGAGGCATCTGAGCAGAGAATTCGAACTGTGGAGGCTCGGAAGGTCCTTTTGGGGTCTCTGGAATGACCGCGGCGGGAGTGGCGCCTGGAGTGGAGCCTACAGACAGACCACCTCTGCTCTCTCGAAACTCGTCTAATCGCCATTCATAGTAGGGATAATAAGGATCTGCTGGATTGAGGAAGCTAAATTTTGTGTTGTTTTTCTCGCTCTCGCGGATACGGACTTCGAACTAGAGGGGTACATTGTTAGATTTTTTCAATAATCGCAATTGGTTCTGCTTACAGCACTACCATTTCTGTGGACGTAACCAGCAGTCTTCTCAATAATTTCTAAAAACTCAGTCAGTACAAATCCAAGTCCAGATTATGAGTATATAGACATACCTCTGATATCAAGTGGAGGAATAATCACTCCTTCTGGAGCTGAGATGTGCTGTGGCACTGCGGGCAGCGGAGTTGCGCTGCCTCGTCCGTTCGCATCAGCAACTGTCGCCATTTCTAATCCAGAACCCAGTCAACTAACAAGCAGTGATTCACAGGCTTGTTCTCAGCTGAATTTACCAAGTATCAAACAAACCAGCACAGGATCTAGCTGAATATCTGAACAGAAACTCATCACTAATATATTTCAGCATAAACGGATTGAGTTTATGGCATTGTCTGTACGGATGATTCCAAAATAAAGATATTCTTCGAGGAACTATTGACTCCACCGACCCGCGCACGATCATATCAAGGTCATCTCAGTGTACATTGTGAGCAAAAGAACCAGGTTAGATTTCAATAAAGATGTCAGACGGCACGATTATTAAGCCCGAGAAGGATTTCTCTGATACGTTGTTGGAAGAGCTGCCAAAGATCGATGCGCTGGCGAAGGTTGGTGGATGATTCCCTGAGCTTGGAACAGCAGATGCTGGGGATTGCATGGCGAACATATACTTACATCATGTTTTATTACTATAGACAGATCTTCAGGCTGCTGTTGAGCGACTTCTTGCTTTGGAGAAGCAGACACGTCAGGTAAATCACAGAATTTTCTGCTGGATGGGCTCGCGGGGGTTACTAACGCGACGTGCTTACAGGCTGCCGATCTCGCATCAACGGAGAAGCTTCTGATCAAGCTTGTCAATCTATTCAAAGATGCTGGCGATTGGAAGCAGATGAATGAACATATTCAGATTTTGTCAAAGAAGCATGGACAGTTGAAGCAAGCAATCACATTGATGGTCCAAGAGACCATCAAGTTCCTGGACGATGCTCCTGATCTGGCTACCAAGGTTGAAACCATCGAGAACATCCGTATAGTAACCGAGGGAAAGGTAAGAAATTTCATTTGGTTTATTGTGATAAACATACGAAGTGCTAATGATGTGATTCCAGATCTTCGTCGAAGTCGAGAGAGCCAGAGTTACACGCACACTGGCCAAGATCAAAGAAGAACAAGGAGACATTGTGGCCGCAGCAGACCTGATGTGCGATTTACAAGTAGAGACATATGGATCTATGGACAATCGGGAAAAGACTGAGTTTATCTTGGAGCAGGTGCAGTTATGCATCATGCGCGAAGACTTTACTCAGGCTCTTATTCTCAGTCGCAAGATTTCGACACGCTACTTTGAGGACCCCGAGGTTGAGGATCTCAAGCTGAGGTATTACGAGTTAATGATCAAGATATCTCTTCATGACGACAAGTACTTGGATGTCTGCAAGCACTACCGTGCTGTCTTTGATACCAAGTCTGTTCAGGAAGACGATACAAAGTGGAAGGAGGTAAGTTTGCCACGTTGCCGCTGATACTCTCTGATCTAATCTAACATCATCCAAGGCGCTTTGCAATGTGGCTTACTTTATTCTTCTCTCGCCCTACGACAATGAGCAGTCAGATCTTATTCACAGAATCGCCAAGGAGCAACGGTTAGAGCAACTAGTAGTCGAGAGCCAGCTGATCAAGAACTTCACTAAGGTTGAGCTTATGCGATGGCCGTTGACCGAGAAGGCGTATGGACCTATTCTTCGTGCCACTTCAGTCTTCAATGTGTCTGATCCTAAGAGTGAGAAGAGATGGGAAGACTTCCGTAAGCGAGTCATTGAGCACGTACGTTTCTCTTGAAGTATTTGATATCCTTTACTAACGCAATGTAGAATATCCGAGTGATTGCCAAATATTACACAAGAATTCATACATCGAGACTGAGAGATCTGCTAGATCTTTCTGACCAAGTAAGTGCAAGTTCACATTGATGTCTGTGATATGCAATACTAACGAACATAGGAAACCGAGACATACTTGGCAAGACTTGTCACTCAGGGTACTATTTACGCACGCATCAACCGCCCGGAGAAGATTGTGACATTCGATAAGCCAAAGAATGCCAACGACGTTTTGAATGAATGGAGTACCAACATCTCTAGTCTACTAGGACTGGTCGAGACATTAGGCCATCTTATCAACCAGACTGCCTCTGCTTAAAGATGCAGTTTAATTTTATAAAGAATTACATGGTATTCCTTATGAGTTGTATTTGCTGGTCTGTGATAGGAGATGTGTAAATATACGATTTTAGAATAAGCTTGTAGGCAGAATAGCAAACTAGATTGCGGCATCAAGATGCAAAGAATGCACTGTAATAGAATGTAAGATTACATACGAAGGTAATAGAAACACCTCATCCAGGCACGCAAAACAAAATATTAACAATAATGAGCGAAACAATACAAAAGCTATGTGAGATCAAGTGTACTTTTTTGAAGAATCAAACAAACAATGTCTATTTATTTAACATGGTATAGTTTACTCAATATCGCCAGCCTCGCTCTCAGAGTCATCATCATCACCCGAAACTTCCTTGTTTTCTAACTCCTTTCTCTCCATAAGTGCCTGCAGTTCAGCGTCATCGCTCTCGGTTACCGCCTTGGGTGCCATTCGGACGGAGAATTCGCCGCCCGAGCTCTTGATGGCCTCCTCTATAACCTGGATCGCTTCCTCGAGTTTGTCGATTCCGAGCTGTTTGTCCAAGCAGTGGGATGTTAAGACATAGAGAGGAGGCGAGACTAGTCTGACCTTAACGGGGACGTCGTCTGTGTTGAGATCCTCGCCCTTCTTGAGAGCAGCCTTCACAGCGTCGATACCTTCGTATCCGAAGCAGGTGACCTCAATATCGGCACGGACCTTAGTGGGCTGAGGGGTGAGTCGTCGAGCGATGTGCTGCTGGAGATCTTCAAGGATTGTTGGCGAAGGAATGTCGAGACCGTCGAAAACCGTGGCGGGGTTTGTGATTGCGATCTTGAATGCATCATAGGCGTGACCGTATTTCTTGTATAAGGGCCAGCCGATAGTGGTGTATAGATCCTCGAGCGGGATACTGTTCTTCTCAGCGACGTGCCGCAAGATCGAGTGCACAGCTTTCGACTTGTTAAATTTTTCTTCGCACTTGACGACGTCTTCAGCCGAGACTCGACGCTTTGATAGATCAATATATCCCTTCTCCTTGTCGACTCTAAGAACGACGACGACTTCGTTTCGGCCGACTCGAATAAGTTTTTGGATCGAACGGATACGACGTCTCGAGAGCTCGGAAAGCAGAATCATACCCTCGATGTTGTCGTATTCCAAGAGCTTGACGTATGCTCCCATCTCAGCGATCTACGGTTGAATCACCAGTCAGCATCCCGCCACACAACCAATTCGCAAACAGAAAAAAACAAAAACAATCAAACGCACCTGACGAACGTTGACGACGACAAGATCATCGACCTCGGGGTATTTGTTCTCGTAGTAACGGCAGTTTGAGAGACTCATTGTGAATTGTGCGCGTCTGGAAAATACTCTGCTAGGATCTGTAGGTCAAAAGCTGTCTCCCGCTTTAACAAATAAACAGTGCAATCAAAGAAGATATTGAATCAATAAAACACAGTGTATTCTTTGATGCTTGATTCCAGAAAGTGACTCCTTTTCCAATCCTTTGCCAGGTATTTCTGTTCTTCACAAGAAATTTTCCTGATGCTCGGTCCAGGGTTTGGGTTTTGTACCATAGTTAGAGTTGGGTTGAGAGATAATAGTAAGGAAAGAAGCAGTTATGGGTATTGTTTAGTGAATCAGGCTTGGATATTGGGCTGCTTGAATATACTATGTATACTTGAGGAAAAGGGACTGATAGCACTGACTATTATCACTCAAATAGCAGACTGGAAATTGCGTCCAACTCAGCAAGCTACGCACGAATACAGGTGAAGTAATAGACAGCTGAATTGAAACAACAATAGAACCAACTACAAATTCAAAATTAAACTAAAATGCGCTGCCAAATCAACATCAAAGAAATAATAATATACATGAGATATCGTCCGGTGCAACAACAACAATCAAGAAAAATAAACAATAGTCAAAAGAACAAATCAAAAAAAGATAAAAGAAACAAAGATGACCCGTCTAAACACCCAAAGCAAGATTCCGTACCAATTTTGCATTCAACAACACTCTTTTCGATATATAAATAAATCTACTATTGCTCTTCTTCGGGAAGCATTTCTTCCTGCTCGTCAAGGTATCCATCGTCGATCTCGTCGTCGACACCAGCTTCCTGGTATTGCTGGTATTCGGCAATCAGGTCGTTCAAGTTGCTCTCAGCTTCGGTGAACTCCATCTCGTCCATACCTTCGCCAGTGTACCAGTGCAAGAAGGCCTTTCGTCTGAACATGGCAGTGAATTGGTTGCTGGTACGTACGAACAACTCCTGCACAGCAGTAGAGTTACCAATGAAAGTGGCGGAGGTCTTGAGATGAGCAGGCGGGATGTTACAGATCGAAGTTTGAATATTGCTCGGGATCCACTCAACAAAGTATTGCGCGTTCTTGGTACGCATCGTCAGGACAGAGTCCTCGACCTCCTTTGTTGAGACCTTGCCACGGAAGATCGTTGAGGCGGTCAAATAGCGACCGTGCATGGGGTTAGCGGCCGCCATCATGTTGACGGGGTTGAATAGCTGCTGAGTCAATTCTTGAACTCCCAAGTGGTGGAAAGCCCGGGTGTCTAAATTTGTGTTAGATCATCATATCATCAGTTCTAATATGACGTACTTACTGGCAGCAAACAAAGGAGCAAAGCCGACAATAAAAAAGTGAAGACGAGGGAACGGGACCATGTTAACGGCAAGCTTTCTCAGATCACTGTTCAGCTGGCCAGGGAATCGCAAACAGGTTGTGACACCAGACATAACCATCGAGATCAGCTTGTTGAGATCAGAGTAATCGGGCTGTGCAATCTTGAGGGTCTTGGTCGCAATATCGTAAAGCGCCTCGTTGTCCAGGCAGAACGTCTCATCAGCGTTCTCTACAAGCTGATGGAATGATAACACAGCGTTATAGGGCTCGGTGACAGTATCAGAGACCTTAGGTGAAGGAAGAACGGAGTAGGTGCAGAGCATACGATCTGGGTACTCTTCGCGGATCTTTGTGAGTAGTAAAGTTCCCAAGCCCGATCCAGTTCCACCACCAAGTGAGTGAGTCACTTGAAAACCTTGCAAAGAGTCGGTGTTTTCGGCCTCGCGACGGACGATGTCCATGATTGACTCCATGAGCTCGGCACCCTCAGTGTAGAAGCCCTTGGCCCAGTTGTTTCCCGCACCGGAGTCAGCTGAGATAAATGAATCAGGTCTGAACATATTACCCTGCGGACCAGAGCGAATAGCATCGAGGGTGGAAGGCTCGAGGTCAACTGCTACTGAGCGAGGAACGTACTTGCGGTTTGAAGCTTCGGCAAAGAAGACCTCCATACGATCGAGACGCTGATTGTCTGAGATGTCGACTAGATGGCCGGAATCGTCAAGTCCATGCTCGCCAGCAATGGTAGACCAAAAGGCCGAGGAGATCTGGTTGCTAAAAAGGAGAGTTAGTAAAAGACGTGAAGAGGAGGCAGATATAAACATGCGAGGATGATGTACCCTGGAAGAATCAAAGTTAGCCGACGAACAGAGAACACGACGACGAACAGACGACAGAACGCAGATCAACAAAGAAAGAAGAATACATACCAGCTTGACCGCACTGAATAGAAACAATCTCACGCATGATTTGATATATGAAGACTGAGAAACAGGGATTCAGAGCCGGGAAAGGGATAGCAGATACGCGCTGAGCAGCTAAGCAAAACAATGCGAGCGCGATACAGCCAGTGTTGTGGTGGTTTAGCGCGTCAGGGGGCTGACATTGGAGAGGGGTTGGTACAATTATATAAGCAATGACATGTACTATATTAGTAAAGCATGACTTAGAAAATTACTAATTTGGCCAGCTCAGCGGGCTAGGGCTTGAGCGTATTTCGGAGGGTTGCTGTTTTCGGTAGTGAACAGCACAGGGAAGGCTCAAGACAAGATCACCAAAAGTAAGCCAGCATCGACAAGCAGCATAACAGCACACAGAACCGTTATGGTGGCCGCTCTTTTCTTTTTGTTTATTCTTGGACATGCGTTTTATGCTGGAAATTGTGCCAGAGCGCGCCAGGGTTGGCGAAAGTGCGCGAAAGTGCGAAGCGAAAGCAGGCACGGTCATTTAACCACGCTTTAGTGCCGATCACAAGAACGGGGATGCATGGGCAAGTTCGAATAAAGCACTGTATGTCGGACGGTGCAGATCCCCGGATGGGCGATATCAGACGACGGACGTATGAGCGTGTCGGTGCAAATATCCAGGCTGCCAAGTCTTCAGCGCGGACACATAGAGAAAATCCAATCATGTTCGGCAGCACTTATTCTGAGATTTTAGGCGACGGACTTGCCGACTGACCAGCGCAGGAAATGGGAAGCGAGCAAGTTTAATTTTAGAGTATCCTGTGGACGAGACAACTCCGGCACCCTCGGCAGCGTTAAAACTGGACAGGACTTATGAGTAAAACCATTATATTTAAATTATTATACTAAGAAGATGACTAATTGTACACTTAAAACGCCAATATGTTATAAAAACCCAGACCGAAAGCAAGTTTATAGAATTAAAGACACCCCAAAAGCGGATGGTCTTCGCTGCCCCACCAACACAGAGGGGAGAGAGAAGAATTGCGTTTTATTGTCAGGAGCAAGTCCTCAGTTTAGCTCATCGTCACGAGGATAGTACTGTAGATGTGGAGGCGGCCGTGTGCTCTGATGTGGAGGAAGAGACGGGAGGTCGTGTAGTGATTGCATTATGGGGGGCATGCGCACTTCTGGCAGGGCCTGGTGCTGTCTGAGCGGAGAGAGATGGTGATGTGGCAAGAGGTGTTGTTGCTGCTGTTGCTGCTGCTGTTGCTGCTGCTGTAGTTGCTGCTGCTGTAGTTGCTGTAGTTGCTGTAGTGGGCGCTGCTGCGAGATCATCTTGTTGTCCTCTATAGACATCCTTCGCATCTTTGCGCGTCTGTTCTGAAACCATACCTGCAGTTGCCGTGGCGATAGTCCCGGAATCTCTGCCGCCAGTCTTTCGCGAAGAGCAGCGTTGGGATGCGGCTCTCTGGCGAATTCGGAGAGCAGGAAACGTGTCTGCGCGTGTGTCAGGCGAAACCGCTTCTTGCCTCTGCTCTCTGACGAGTGAAAGCTCTGATCGTGTACGCCGACGGGGGCAGACTGGGCAGGGTCAACCAGGGAACCAGAGGTGCCCGCGGATGCGGCTGCGGGCGAGTAGTGGACGTAGTAGGCCGACCCAGGACCAGCCGGGGCGGACGGCGCACCCGCAGAGGGCACACTTGAAGGAAACGACGGCGGGAGATGGCTGTGAGGCAGGTATCTGTCGCGGTCCTGGTCGTAGGCAGGATAGGGAAGCGCGTGCTGTTGGTACTGGGTTGGCTGGCGAGGAATTGCCGTATCAGGAAAGTAGAAAGACGCGTCCTGCTGCGGCGGTCTGGCGTAGTTTGCGAACAAGGCAGTCGACATCTCGAGCGGCGGCTGGGGAAGAGCCGGTACAGGCGGGGGATTTGGCGAAGGCGTCGTGATGGGTGTGTTTAGATGCTTTGGACAGTCAATATCTCAGCATAGCTCACCGAGGGGCGGCAAAGCGGCTCGTTCCAGGACCAGCCTGGGTTTTATACGTGAGGCTGCTCGGGTGGGATTGCCTGGCAAGCGCGCGCAGAGCAACTGCAGACGACACCGCCCGCCCCTGCGAATCTCAGTGCCTGGTAACTAATTACGGCCTCAACTGTCGTAATTATAGGCTCTGGTGCCGGCACAGGCGTTCTTTCGCGGCCAGGGCACGTGTGCATGCCCCTTTTTGGCCGGCATGTGTAGGGGCTCCCCTTTCGAGGACAGGCGAGGATAGCAAGAGCCCCATGGCAGAGTCTGAGAGCGCAGTGTTTGTTTACTCCTGAAACGCCCTACGGGCTGATCTGTCGACATTTGCACACAACACAATACCTTTGGCCGTCAGATCTGGTAAACAACACCCACCACGACGTCCTCTTCGCTTGCTCGCCAAAACTTCGCCAAATTGGGGACTTGCCCTTACTATGCCCCAGTTAGGAAACACATAATCACTGACTCAGCGCAATCGTTCGATACCCCGGCCGTGCTCGTCTCTCGACGCCCCAGCTGCTCAGCTATTCAGTTACTGCAACGAGCCCAATCTACTCTCTCGGTCACGTTCACGGTCACGTCCTCAGCTTCTCAGCTTCTAGTGGTTTATAGACTCTGATAGCGACACAGCAATTCTTCGAACCCGCTCGCTCCGCTTCGCTCGCTATTCATGCCATGGCCCTCCCGTTCGTCAACCGCGTCTGGTCGTCCTTCCTGAAATCATCCGGTCTCGAGCCTACACTTATCCCCAAAGTTGGATCCCCTCCATCTCCCTGATCATCTTGATCCTACCGTACTAATATCTACTGATCCAGCTTCAAATCGTCAATGCCAAACCCGGTCACGTCTCTCTTGAGCTCGCTATCGAGCAGCCGCACACGGTATGCTTCCACTTCCTTGCTCCTGCGCTGTTTCTGCACATCCCCCCTATAACAGCTGCTGATCTACATTGTCTAGAACCGTCTTGAGATTTTGCACGGAGGAACCGTAGCGTCCCTAGGTAATTGAGCAACAACGGTACCTGGTGCTGAAGATCACATGCTAATCATCCGGTGCAGTCGACCTTGCAGGCTCGCTCGCCGTTTCCTCTCGCGGAATGTACTCCACTGGAGTCACTACTGATCTCAATGTTACCTACATCTCCTCCGGAGGCAAAGTTGGCGACAAGATCTTTATCGAGAGCTACTGTCACAAGCTCGGTCGCACTCTCGCCTTCACCACCATTGAGTTCTACAAGCCCGCCGGTCGCTCGCCCGCCTTCATGCACCGCTCTCCGCCCGACCTTGAACTCTTTGCCAGAGGTACCCACACCAAATATATTGCTCACGCAATCAAAGATGTGCGTTTATTGTCCACCTGATCTTCGCCAAACGGCGATCTTCCTGCTTCCATCTAATTCTAACTTTGCTCTTGTTTTCTAGCCTAATAACTGCCTGGAGCAGTTCCACGTTTAAATAGACTTAACATAGACCGTAAACTCTTATCAGTTTTGCTCACCTTGGCTAAAACATATTTTATTTCCATTTACAGTTTATTAATTGCTCCTCTAACCTCACCGACCTCGTACCTCTGATGATCCCGCGAACCCCATCCCAGCCTGATGTAGCGCACGTGATATTTTCACGTGATTAGGTCACATGAAAGGACTCAGACTGACTCTCTTCAGTAAACCAGCTCTTGAACACAATCCTCCAGCTCGCCCATCACGCACTTTGATCATCTTCCACTTCTTCTTCCACTGCCGTCCATCGTGCTAACAGCCTGATCATCTGGCAGCTCTGGCTTTGCTGGGTCTTTTGTCAGCATGGACAATACTGCGTTGAATCACATTTTCGCGGACTTGCGGTCAAAGTACGCTTCCTCAAATTCTTCTATCCGGTGAACAGCTAGACAGAACACCAAAATCTGACCTTTTTCTTCAAACAGATCCCCAGATGTCCGCAATCGCGCCGCTGATGAGCTCCGAGATCATCTTTCAACCGTGGTTAGAGAATTGCCTATTGATCAGTTTACCCGCTACAATAACGACGTAAATCGGCGCATCTTTGAACTCATTCACTCCACAGATACAAGCGACAAGTTTGGTGGTATCGCCGCCATCGACCGCCTAATCGACTTTGACGGCACCGAAGAAAATGCGACAAAAATCTCCCGATTCGCAAACTATCTTCGAATCGTAATCCCAAGTAACGATGTCGAAGCGATGCGCGTAGCAGCCAAAGCGCTCGGTCGTCTTGCAATTCCTGGTGGTACACTCACTTTGGATTTCGTCGAGTTTGAAGTCAAGAGAGCACTTGAGTGGCTACAATCAGACCGCCAAGAATCAAGACGTCAGGCTGCCATGCTCATCATCACTGAACTCGCCGCAAACAGTCCGACAATCCTCTACGCCTACGTTTCCCAGATTCTCGACGTCATTTGGGTCGCGCTGCGAGATCCAAAAGTTGCAGTCCGAAACGATGCTGCCGAAGCCTTGCGTACTTGTTTAAAAATAATGTATCAGCGAGATAATCAAATGCGTCAGCAATGGTATGAGCGAATCTACACTGAGGCTCAACTGGGTTTCACGAAGATTGGTTCTGCAGACGCCATTCACGGCAGTTTGCTAGTCTACCGCGAACTGTTTGAACAAGCAGGCATGTTTATGCATAAAAACTACGCCAACGTCTGCGATACTGTTTTGAAATACAAAGATCATCGTGATAGCCTTGTGCGGAGGACTGTGCTTGCTATGATGCCCACTCTCGCCAGCTACAATCCAACTGCATTCGCAGACAAGTACATGCATCCATGTATGCTGCATCTACTGGGCCAGCTTAAGAAAGACCGAGAGCGTAACCAGGTTTTTCAGTCAATTGGCAAAATTGCTGGCGCAGTCCATAGTAGTATGGGTCCTTATCTAGATGCAATCTTGACAAACATCAAAGAAGGCCTGAGCCAAAAAGGAAGAGCAAGAAAAGAACAGGAGAAAGCTATTTTTGAATGTATCAGTATGCTTGCCGCTGCAGTTGGCCAGGCTCTAACCAAAAACTTGAACCTTGATATTCTTGACTTGATGTTTGCCTGCGGACTTTCAGAGCATTTGCGTACTACACTCGTCGATTTGGCCAAGTATATCAAGCCATTGCTACCCACAATCCAAGACCGTTTAATTACAATCATATCATTTTCCCTTTCTGGTCGACCATTCAGAGTACCTGGATCTCCCGAATCAAATCTGCCAATGCTGCCTGAAGTTGCTCGCGAGTACCGTGAGAGCATGATTTCAAAGGACGGTCCAGCTGGAAGCAATGACATGAGAGATTCGGATTTAATTGCTCTGTCTATGCGAATTCTAGGTACCTTTGATTTTACAGGATATACCTTTAATGAATTTGTCAGAAATTGCGTTATTATATATCTAGATGATGAGAATCCCGATGTTAGAAAAGCTACCGCTTTGGCTTCTTGTTCGCTGTTTTTGAAGGATCCTATTTGCTTTCAGACTAGCGCTCATGCTATCAGAGTTGTTGGTGATGTACTGGAGAAGTTGCTGTCAGTTGCAATTTCTGATCCAAGTAAGTTTTCGGAGAATGCAATATATGCAGCTTAGCTAACAAATGATACAAGTTGCCGATATCCGTCTGGAAGTGCTCAGTTCTTTCGATGCTCGATTTGACTCACATCTTTCTCAAGCCGATAACGTCCGACTACTTTTCACTGCTCTCAACGACGAGGTGTTTGCAGTTCGCCAAATTGCAATCAGTATTATTGGTCGGTTGACAAATATCAACCCTGCCTACGTTATGCCACCTCTACGAAAGACTTTGATCCAGCTGTTGACTGAACTAGAATACTCAACCAGTTCGCGATCAAAAGAGTCATCTGCCAGACTGTTGTCTATTCTTGTGCGTTCGACAAAGGGATTGATTAAGCCATATGTGAACCCAATGATCAAGGTTCTACTACCCAAGGCTAGTGACGCAAGCACTGCGACTGCTGCAAGTGTTATTTCTGCCCTTGGCGAACTGGCTCGAGTTGGAGGCGAGGATTTGATCCCATACATTCCCGACTTGATGCCATTGATTCTTGATGTGCTTCAAGATCAGAGCTCGCCAATCAAACGAGATGCTGCGCTTAGGACTCTGGGACAGCTAGCCAACAGCTCTGGATACGTCATTGATCCTCTTATTGACTATCCACAGCTGCTTGGAGTTTTGGTATCGATTTTGCGATCAGAGCAATCTTCGCTGATTCAATGCGAAACTGTGAGACTGATTGGTATTCTCGGTGCTCTTGATCCATACAGGCATCAGATGGTTGAACGTGGAGGACTTGGTAAGCGTGCTGGCGAGCAAGACGTTACTTCGTCAGATGTGTCTACGATTATGTTCAATCTGACTGCGCAAACACCACCAAGCGGAACTGACGAGTATTATGCTTCCGTCGTGATTAAGATTTTGCTTAACATTCTGCGAGATCCTTCGCTCGGCACTCATCACACTGCCGTCGTACAAGCTATTATGTACATTTTTAAGACATTGGGAGTCAAGTGCGTTCCTTTCTTGGGCGAAATTATCCCCGTTTTCCTCCAGGTTATGCGTACATGTTCGCACTCCATCCTTGATTTCTATTTCCAGCAACTCGGAATCATGGTTACTATCGTACGACAGCATATTCGAAATTTCTTGCCAGATATATTCATGCTTGTTAAAGAGTTTTTCAATCAATCGTCTGGATTACAGATTACTATCTTGTCGTTGATTGAGAGTGTCTCGCGCGCAATGGAGGGTGACTTCAAAATGTACATGCAGCAGCTTTTGCCTCTGATGCTTCCAATCATCGATACCGATCGATCAGCGATGCGCACTTCTACGCAGAAGGTTCTTCACGCGTTTGTTGTCTTTGGATCTAATATTGAAGAATACGTGCATCTTCTTCTGCCTTCTGTTGTACGCTTGTTCGAGAATGCGCCGCCTGTATTAGAGATTGGAGCGATGGAGACGGTCGGTCAGATGTGCAAGAATGTGAACATGGCTGACATGGTGAGCCGCATTATGCATCCCACTCTTCGAGTTTTGGAAACGACTGCGAACGAGGACGTGCGCAAAGCCGCTATTGAGCTTATCACATCAGTGATTTACTATCTGCGTGACGATAGCGCTGTGTTTATTCCAGTCATTAACAAGGTTGTGATGCTGAAGAAGATCTACCACGCGCAGTATGAGTTGCTTGTGAATCGCATGATCAAGAAGGAGCCATTTCCGCAAAAGCTCGATACAGATTCGGATAGAAAGTATGCGCTGTCAGGAATTGACGAAGTATCGGAGGCTAAGCCGCCATCAAAGAAATTGCCTGTCAATCAGGAGCATCTCAAGGCAGCATGGGAAGCTTCGCAGAAGTCGACGCGTGATGACTGGCAAGAGTGGGTACGACGTCTTAGTGTTGAATTGCTTAAGGAATCGCCGTCACATGCTTTGAGAGCCTGTGCTTCTTTGGCCGGAGTATACTATCCGCTTGCCAAAGATCTGTTCAATGTCAGTTTTGTCAGTTGTTGGACAGAGTTGTACGAGCAGAATCAAGATGAGCTGGTACGGTCGATTGAGACTGCTTTGATGTCACCAAAGATTCCACCCGAGATTCTTCAAACCTTGTTGAACCTTGCGGAGTTTATGGAACACGATGATAAGGCTCTGCCTATGGATATCAGAACTTTGGGACAGTTTGCTACTAGATGTCATGCTTATGCCAAAGCCTTGCACTACAAAGAGCTGGAGTTCATTCAGGAGCCTACGACTCCAACTATTGAGGCTTTGATTAGTATCAACAACCAACTTCAACAGAACGATGCTGCAGTTGGTATCTTAAAGCATGCTCAGCTACACAACGATTTACAGCTCAAAGAAACATGGTATGAGAAGCTTCAAAGATGGGAGGATGCACTCGAAGCCTACAATCGTCGCGAAAAAGACGAGCCGGATGCATTAGATGTGACGATGGGACGAATGCGTTGTTTGCATGCATTGGGAGAATGGGATTTGCTTTCTCAGCTGGCGCATGAGAAGTGGACTAACTCACCTACCGACATTCGACGATCTATTGCGCCTCTGGCCGCAGCAGCGGCTTGGGGTCTGGGTCAATGGGATCGTATGGATACATATATCAGTGTGATGAAGACGGAGTCGCCTGATCGGTCATTTTTCAGAGCGATTTTGTCGCTACATCGCAATCATTTTGACGACGCGACAACACATATTGGAAAGGCGCGCGATCTACTCATAACTGAGCTGTCAGCGCTCGTGTCTGAGAGCTATAATCGAGCATACGGCGTTGTCGTGCGTGTACAAATGCTTTCAGAACTCGAGGAGATTATCACGTACAAGATGGCAGTTGATGATCCAGAACAGCAGCGTGTGTTGCGCAAGACATGGAGCCGCCGACTCAAAGGTTGCCAGCGCAATGTTGATATCTGGCAGCGAATGCTGAAAGTTCGCGCGTTAGTCGTGAAGCCGCGACAGGATATGGAGATGTGGATCAAGTTTGCAAATCTGTGCCGAAAGTCGGGACGCATGGGACTTGCCGAGAAGTCTTTGAATTCTTTGGTGGATGATCCGGATCCGTCTGATGCAGCAAACCTTTCTACGACGTCCTACGCTGGCAGAGCGCCTCCACAGGTTGTTTACGCCCAATTAAAATACATGTGGGCGGCGGGCAATCAGCATGATGCTCTTAATAATTTGTGTGACTTCACAGCCAAAATGTCACAAAATCTTGGCCTCAACACTACCGAGCTCATGATGAATCCTTTGCCAGCAGAATTGCAGATTTCGGCATCTGCAGTAAATTTGACGTCGAACCTGACATTTACGAATGGAAATAGCCAGCCACAACCACCGATGAATGGAAACACAACGCTGTTGACAAATGGTCATTCGCAACCTTCAGCTGCGGCAACTCTGGCCGCTTCACAGGCTGCGAACGGTGCTCCGACTATCTCATCTGCCACTGCGAAGAAGCGGATTGAAGATTACACAAAGTTGCTTGCTCGTTGTTTCTTGAAGCAGGGTGAATGGCAGATTGCATTGCAGCCTCAGTGGCATAATGAGAATTCACATGGTATCTTGCGCTCGTATTTGCTGGCAACTTATTTCGACAAAGGATGGTATAAAGCTTGGCATAACTGGGCTTTGGCCAATTTTGAGGTTGTTACTGCGTACGACAAGGCCGATTCAAAAGAGCGGGGTAGCGCTGTGTTAGCTGAGATTGTCGAGAAATATGTACTACCCGCGATTCAAGGATTTTTCAAGTCTATTTATTTGTCAAGTGGAAACTCGCTTCAAGATACTTTACGTTTGTTGACGCTTTGGTTCCGTTATGGAGGTTTACCAGAGCCCGCGAAGGCTATGAACGAAGGATTCACCACAGTGAGCATCGATACTTGGCTCGAAGTTATCCCTCAGTTGATTGCGCGTATTCACCAGCCAAATATGGTTGTGCGAAAGTCTCTTCATGCACTCATTTCCGATCTTGGCCGTACGCATCCTCAGTCACTCGTCTATCCACTTACTGTCGCAATCAAATCGGACAGTGTCACGCGTCAGAAAGCCGCCATGGCGATCATGGATAAGATGCGCGCCCACAGCGCCAATCTTGTCAAGCAGGCTGAGATTGTTATTCAAGAGTTAATTCGTGTTGCTGTGCTTTGGCACGAACAATGGCATGAAGGTCTTGAAGACGCGTCGAGATTGTTCTTTGGTGATCATAATATCGAGAAGATGTTTGCCACTTTGGAACCTTTGCACAAGATGCTTGAAATGGTTAGTACTTTCTCGTTTATAATTCTTTGGAGTAATGTCTTACATAAATCAATATTTAGGGTCCACAAACATTGCGAGAGATTTCGTTTCACCAAGCGTTTGGTCGTGATTTGCGTGAAGCGTACGAATGGGTGTTAAGTTTCAAGCGTACAAACGATATGACACATTTAAATCAGGCATGGGATGTGTACTACAATGTTTTCCGAAGGATTACACGACAACTGCCCCAACTTAACACACTTGATTTGCAATATGTTTCTCCGAACTTGCTTGAGTGTAATGATTTGGAATTGGCAATGCCGGGAACGTACGAGAGTGGCAAGCCAATTATTCGAATTATGCACTTTGATCCCACATTTACGGTTATTACATCTAAGCAGCGACCACGTAAGCTGTCTATTCGTGGCAGCGATGGAGTAGATTATCAATACTTGCTAAAGGGACATGAGGATATTCGACAAGATAGTTTGGTTATGCAGTTGTTTGGTTTGGTGAATACCCTACTTGGTGCTGATTCCGAATGTTTCAAGCGTCATCTTAGTATCCAGCAGTATCCAGCGATTCCGCTGTCTCCCAAGAGTGGATTGCTAGGATGGGTCAAGAACAGTGATACATTCCATGTGTTGATTAGAGAGTATCGCGACAATCGAAAGATTCTGCTTAATATCGAACACCGAATTATGCTGCAGATGGCTCCTGATTATGATCATTTGACGCTGATCCAGAAGGTCGAGGTGTTTATGTATGCGCTTGACAACACTACTGGACAAGACTTGTATCGTGTTTTGTGGCTCAAGAGTCGCTCATCAGAAGCATGGTTGGACCGACGAACTACATACACGCGTTCGCTTGCGGTGATGTCGATGGTGGGCTACATCTTAGGACTTGGCGACAGACATCCGTCGAACTTGATGATGGATCGCAACACCGGTAAAGTTGTGCACATTGATTTTGGCGATTGCTTTGAAGCTGCGATACTACGTGAGAAGTACCCTGAGAAGGTGCCATTCAGACTAACGCGAATGCTCACATACGCGATGGAGGTGTCTGGCATTGAAGGATCGTTCCGGATCACATGCGAGAATGTTATGCGGGTGCTGCGAGACAACAAGGAATCATTGATGGCTATTCTTGAAGCGTTTGCGCACGATCCACTGATCAACTGGGGCTTTAATTTACCACAGCCTGAACGACCCTCGCAAGGTGCTTTAGGGCAGCCTCAACAACCGCAACCGCAGCAGCCACAACAGGCATATGCAGGTGGCAGTTCTATTGGAGCCGACAAGAGCGCGCTAAGCGCCGCGATTAATTCGAATGCGCAGGCTGCGTCGATTGGTAGAGACCGACGGAGCAGTATGATTGTGTCGCCATCAACAGGATTTGATAAGCGACGACCGCAGATTGACGAGGAGGAGGTTGTTAATCGTAAGTTGATCTATCCATTGACAGTGAAACCGAGAGAATCGATGCTAATGAGAATTATGCAAATTCAGTTGAGTTACAGAACAATCTGGACTCGCGGAATCAACGAGCTACGGTTGTGCTGAAACGGATATCGGATAAGCTGACGGGTAACGACTTTAAGCATCCGAAGGAGCTTGATGTTCCACACCAGGTCGATAAGTTGATCCAACAAGCGACGTCTGTGGAGAATTTGTGCCAGCATTTTATTGGATGGTGTTCATTTTGTAAGTTCTTCCTTGCTCATTTCTTTTTGATCTATAAATGAATTTTTTCATGATTCGTGATTGGGCGTGACGGAGACTATATGAAATGAAATGAATTTGGCTAATGAGTTTATGCTTACAGGGTAAGAAAAAAATATTGAGTTCCTGTCGGCGAATAGGGGCCACATCGAAGAGTACAGGATTGAGAAGAGAGAATTGGAGGGAGAGAACGGTAGAGAGAGGAAATTTTAGGATTATATGAGTTATATGGAGTTTAATTTATGAATATGATTAATAAATATATCTGCATTTAGATCAGAGAGAGAGGACGGAGTATTAACCGGGATCGCGAAACGAGATCGGAGTATCGAGGAGGAGAGCCGAAGACGAGGAGCGCGGAGAGGCAGAGTAGGCAAGCGGCAGCGTTTTTCGGCGTAAGCGCAGACCAATCAGAGAGCAAAGACAGCACGAGGCAGGACTGAGGCAGAGCAATCAGAGAGCGGTGAAGAGTAAAAGCCGAACAAGTCTGGGTTGGTTTCTAATCCAAAGGTGAGCAACGAGCGCAGGAGCACTGATTGCCGACCGTTGCGATGAATAAGCGCGTATGTGAGTGATTACCAACTAATGCCGCGCTCAAGACCAGACGAACCCCGCCCCCGCGCGTCTCAGTTCTCACGGTGAGCCAGAGTATGTGTGTTTCACCGGAAGGCGGCAACGTTCGAAAGCCGCACAGAGGCAGATGCAAGGCACAACCGGCCAACATCGCCGTCGAGCAGACGGGAGTTAAAGCCAAATCTGTGGGCAAGACCTCACAGCAGAGCGGATGTGTGATGTCTGAAATGGCCGATACTCCACTGCCCAGATTAGATATAACCATGTATAAAGTAGGACATATCCCCCACACACTCGCGCGCGTGTTCAGACGATAACACTTAAAACTACTCTGCTTCAGTTTCCAAAATGTCGGCGATTCCCTACTCATCCCCCGCAGAGCTTGAAGATGCCGTTAGCACTTTGCGAAAGACTTTCCGCAGCGGCAAGACCAAATCGATGGCATGGCACATGGCAGATGAAGCAGATGTGGTGGATGATTGACGACAACCAGGAGCGCTTCCGCGAAGCTCTCATGCATGACATTAACCGCAGAGAGTTGGAAGCGCATGCTGACGATATCTCTGCTGTGCTGGGCGATATTCTCGAGTCCTTGAAGCAGTGTCGATGAGTGGACTGCGGACGAGAGGTTGAGTTCGGGATTCGTCTTTGGCACTCTTAGCCACAAACCTATCAAAAAGGAGCCTCTTGGTGTTGCTCTTGTCGTTGGAGCCTGGAACTTCCGTGTTGCCTTGCTGCTCGAGCCTGCTATTGCTGCTATTGCTGCTGGATGCTGTGTTCTCATGAATCTTTTCTGAGCTGTCGCCTGTCACTCAGGACTGGCCTGGCTCGTCGCGTTTGTTCCCAAGTACATGGACTCCGAGGCCATCCGTATTGTCTCTGGTGGGCCTAAGAAGTTTCACGTTCTGGCAAGATTGCGAAGTACATCACCGAAGCGGCCGCCAAGTTCTTGACCCCTACCGTTCTAGAGCTTGGTGGACAGGGTCCTGCTATCGTTACTGCTAATGCCAACGTTGACCTTGCAGCAAAGCGTATTGCGTGGGCCAAGTTCGTGAACGCGGGCCAGATATTTTTGTCTGTCAGCCACACTTTTGCTGACTCTTCTGTCTATTACGAGTTTGTTGAACGTGCTGGATTCTGGTTTGATTCATTCTTGTCTGGCGAGGGAGAGCGGCAAATGACCATGATCATCAGCCAACGCAATTTTGCCCGTCTTCAGAGCTTGCTTGAGGGAACTAAGGGAAAGGTCACCTATGCTGGAAAAACCAAGAACGATAGTTTAAACGGCATGTTCGACCCCACTGTGGCTGCCAATGTGACTATGCAAAATTCGTTGCGTTCCGAGGAGCTTTTCAGACCTATTTTGCCTGTTATTAAAGCAAATTTAGCTTAAGACTGCTATTGGTATTATTAACAGGTATGTTCTTGTGGTTCTAGTCTTGAGTGTGAAAGTTCTAACTTTCAGTAGCATGTATCATCCACTGGGTCTTTACATCTTTTCCGAGCAAAGAAAGGAAGTAGACGAGAGTAAGTGATGTTGGTTTTGGATGATATTACGATACTAACAGTGCAACAGGCATCAACTATTTCCGGAGGTGTTACTGTTAACGACACTCTGCTCCACTTCATTGTGCCCGATACTCCCTTTGGTGGAGTCGGTGACTCTGGAAGGGGATACTACCACGGTGGATATAGATTCGAGTGTTTGACCCATCTCCCTAATATTGTCGATGCCCCTACCTGGCTCGAAAAGATCATGACTTTCCGTTACACGCCGTACACTTCTAGCGACGTCTCGAAGATGTTGATCAAGAATTGCTTAGGTTTCAGAAAGGGTGAGACGATGGCTGATCACGAGAGCAAGTTTGCGTGCTGATACATACCGAAAGACGCTGATGTGAAGCGATCAAGATTGCTGCGATTACTACTGCGCTTACTGCGGCATTGGCTGTTATTGATGGCTTTAGAGGAAGGCGGTCGCGGGTTACTGGATATTTGGGATTGATTTATTCGACTGTGTCGGATAAGGTTGTTTCCAAGACTTTTAAGGCGTGAGTCTTCATGTGATTTTGTGTGCGTAATGAGTTTAGAATTGATGTATTTAATTCTGGTAATTAGAATTGCTTTTGTTAGTGCTTCTTATAGTTTTGTATTATGAGTGCTAGGTGAATATAGAATAGCTAGTTCAGTGCATAATACAAAGTGCAAAAATGACACAAGTTCTTGAATACACGAGTAGTCAAGAGAGTATGAATCATTCTACAAGAGGACAAACTTGAGGTTAAAACCGGAGTGTATGTCGAAAAAGGGTAAAAAATTCAAAAAAAGACTCCAAAGAAGAACAAAGGATAAAAGTACAAATAAGTTGTCACAAAGTACACATTGCTTCAAGCATGACTCTTCGAGTCGGTCATAGAGCGAAGAAAGCGGCGATGAGAGAGATGACCGAGACAGCGAAGGAGTTTGAAGTAATAGCGACGGCGGCTGCGGATGAGGATGTTGCGGAAGCTGTTGCGGTGGATGTCACGATCATTGAGGAAAACGTGGATGTTGGCGTTGGCGTTGCAGATGCGACGACGGCTGAGGAGGAAGAAGAGTCGGGTTTAGAGTAGTCTGGGATAGTTTGATCTGAGACGACTTCAATTGCGGTGTCGGAGACTTCGTTGGTGTCGGTGTCGTAGATCTTGTAGGTGGTTTGGGTGCTGTTTAGGGTGATCCATTTTCCTATATTGTTGTTTCCGCTTCCTGATTCGAGCATGTCGGTGGCGGGACAATCTGGGAGGGTGAAGTTTGCGTTGAAAGAAGAGTCGATTGCTTCGATTGATTTGGAGGAACAGGTGGGAGAAGTGACATTGTCGATGAAGGATTCGGAGATGAAGTCAGTGTAGGTCATGTTTGCGTATGCGGATTGGAGGTTAACATAGTCATCGAGCATAGTAGCCGAGCCGTCGGATGCAATCGAAACGAGTCCGTAGCTGTTATCTTCCTCGGAATATTCGTAAATGAGGCCGCCGTCAAAGACTTTCATGAAAGTTTCGGTGTAGACACCGCCGTTGATCTCGGTGAAGGTACGAGGGGATACAGTGTTGCAGCCAAATTCGGAGAAAAAGAGCGCTATGGAGGAGTTTGCAAAGCTAGAAACTAGAGTAGGATATCCACTTGTTTCCCAGGTAGAGATGCCAGAACACCATTGGTACGAGTTGAGACCATAAAAGTCCGAGCGAGAGAGGTAGATATCAGAAT
Organism: [Lipomyces] yamanashiensis; assembly: GCA_030572775.1. Classification (NCBI taxonomy): domain Eukaryota; kingdom Fungi; phylum Ascomycota; class Lipomycetes; order Lipomycetales; family Lipomycetaceae; genus Myxozyma; species [Lipomyces] yamanashiensis. The sequence continues at coordinate 200,005 of JAJMBS010000006.1, forward strand.
CCTTGTCCTCGTTGCCGCCGCATTGGAGGTATTCCCAGCCCGCGATGCGCAGAGTGCTGTCGTCTGCAGCCGAATATCCGACAGGGATGGTGCGGTTTGCGTGGAGCGCGATGTAGTTTTTCATATCACGTTGGACTGCGCGGATGTATGGCGGCGAAACAGCGGCCGAAGTCGCGTCGTTGACGATTTCGTTTCCGGCGAAGAAACCGAGAATGTTGGAGTATCCCATGAAGGCGTCGATGACGGAGAACACGCGTTTGAGGTAGTTTTCGTTGTAAGAGTTTTGCGGGTTGTAGCGGTCGATGGATTCGCCGGAGAGCGGGCTGTTGACGTCGAGGATAACGTAGATGCCGACCGCGTTGAAGATGGACATGCACGCGTCGTGGTTCAACCAGGGGCCTGTTTGTTAGCAGCAAAAAAAAAGAGTGTGTTGTAGTATTACTTACTGATAGTGTAGACCTATTACAAGTTAGCATTGGAAGATAGTAAACAGAGAAGAGACATACGCGAATAGTGTTGACACCAAGTTTCTGCAACAAGTACGCGTCGCGCAAACACACGTCCTCGTCCGACAACACGTCCTCCGACGCGCTATCCGAGTATCCCGAAGACCCACCAGGCTGATAATCGACACCGACAACAACGAACGGGTTGCCGTAGTAGTCGACAAACATGTTGTCGTTGACGGAGACCGGGAGCAACGCGGTTGCGAGGTGCGCGAGAGCGAGCGCGAGTACGATGGCGTTGAACTTCATTGTTCTTTGCAGTTGTATCTCTAGACAATTATAAACAAACAACAATACAATACAATACAGTATAGTATAGTATAGAAAAGTACGATACAGTATGGATAAGGAAGAAGATGTTGTTTCCGTTCAGCCCGCGTGCTCCGCGTTTCGACGCGCTCAATTTTAGCTCAGAACAACGCTAATCTTCTTTGAGGATGAATCAAACGCTTATATTCTTACATAAGTGATTACAGCATAGTATAATGTAATTGTTCTATTGAAGGTATATTTACACTCATGCAAAAACAAAAAACATGCGACAGCCAACTAATTCTCAACGCGCCATTTGCTCAGCGGCAAAGTTTGCAAGTACTCAACTTTCTTTCTGATGACAGTTGAGAACAGAATAGCGCCGACGATGACACACATCAGGTTCGCGATGTAGTAGCCGTCGACTTTCATCGAGCATGTTGCGCCTTCAATGGCGGAGCATTTTTGACGTTCACTTTGACGTGAGCAGGAGAAAGGGATGAAGGTGTCGAGTTGGTCTTGTGTTGCGGTTTCGGGGATGAGTTCGCATTCGGCGCGCGTGAAGTAGTCGACTGCAAACAACACTAAAACACGAGGCCATTGACCGCCGAGGTTCGAGACAGTGTTGAGAGTCGTCATGTATGTGCCACCAATAGCTGGATCAGCGATCTGGGTGTGGAACGCGTTGATCGAGACGAACTGGACTGTGCTCATGAACGAACCAAGCACATGCACAAGAATCACCATCAACAAGTATCCATTCCCGACTCCGCCTGATGGGAAACACATCACAATTATCTGCGCAATTAAAGCACATCCAAGTCTTCCCGCAAAAGCATACAACCATGGTTGCAGAGGACGGTCACCAACAGACCACTTCGCAGCGTAATATCCAAAAATAATCTCAAACGGAAAGTCAATCAACACCGTGAGCGCAAGATCTTCTTTTGAAAATCCCTTCTCCAGCAGTTTGAGATTCGTAACTGCATCGTTAGCTTGGAATCCGAACTTTGCAATCAAGTGAATGCCAACGAACAGCTGCACATTCGACAGCTTTGCAATCTTCCACATAGCAGAGTATACATCTATAATACCTCTTCGACCGGTGCGCGCGTCTCTAGTGCGCTCCTCGCGTTTTCCAATCAAAAGCGCAAGAGTCATAAACAAGTACACCCATCCCCAGAACGTGAGGTAGGCTTTCATTGACAGTAATCCAGTGTCAGAAGGCACCGAGCGGAAGTATTTGTTAGCAAACTCGGGCGAGTTGAACGCGAGAAAGACAGTAAAACTGAGGAAGTATCCGGTGTTTAAGCCAATTGTCTGCGCAGTCGAGGCGTAAGAGAGGTTCGCATGCGAGAGTAGCGTCAGAGCCCATCCGTCAACAGCGACGTCCTGGGTTGCGCACAAAAACACCAGCGTAAAGAACACAAGAGTGATAAATCCGAGATGATCCTCAGCCTAATTCACAAATAGTCAGTATATTGAACGCGTAATCAAAAGTGATGACATAATAAGTAATCTTACATCTTCTAAAAGACCGTCGACATGGGAACCCAGCCAGAGAAGCATGACAGAGGAGACAGTCTGGATAGGCACGATCCAGCTTTTCCGGCGGCCTATCCGTCTGGAGTAGATTGCGTCGACGATGGGACTCCAGAGGAGTTTCATGCTGTAGGGATAACTGGCAAGGGAGAATAGACCGACCTGGCCGTAGCTGAGCTTACTCTTCAAGAGGAACGGGACAGAACCCATTGCCAAACCCACTGGGACTCCCTGTAATAGATACAGCAAACAGAGCAGAATGAAGTTGCGCAAATCAGCTGGCGGTAGCAGCAGCAGCGAAGTTGCCGGGATATCTTTGCTCTCGCGTTTCTCACTGGCGATAGTGCCACCTCCATGACCTTTGTTTGCTTCAGAATCGTCATACTGCGGTAATCTGGACGCGATCGAGCGCGGTCGCGGCGGTAACGAAACGTGACGCTGTCCGTCAAAGTTCGACGCACCGAGATCCTCAAGCTCCTGCTCTTTCTCGGGGTCATCGCTGTAGAAGCTCATCACGGTCTTCTTGACAGTGTTGACGAGTTGCTCTGGCGCTGATTTTGGGAGCTTGTCGGCGACGGCAGCAACAGAGCGGGAGTGCGGTTTGCGGACACGCTGCTCGCTCATGGATGAACTTACTCGTTCGTGTGCTGTTTCTCCGTGAAAAGCAGGGTGGACGACAGTGGAGGTTCGTGAAGCGGTGAGGATGGAGGAGTGAGAGTGAGAGTGTGAGTGTGGATGATGTGGCCATAGTTTGTACGAATACGACGCGGCTCAACTTAACCATGGAATAGCTGTGCAGTTGTGCAGTAAACAACAGAATCTCATCCCATCTTCACCCAACAATAACAATAACAATAACAACAATGTCACTGGAACGTGTCCGGGTCGAAGCTGCTTCGTTGCATCTGGAGTGTATGTATTCTGTGATTGTATTCGAATACAGATATTAAGGCTAATTTGGGGGCAGTATCAAAACTCACACGCGTCCGCTCACAACTCGCAGCCAAACTCGCCTCGCGTCGTCAATCGCAAACTCATCTCATCTCCACAGCTTCAAAGATTTCAAAATCGGGACTCAAGAGTGAAGAGTTATTAGCGCACATATTTGCGAAACATGGACAGCAGCAGGAGATTCAGAAGCAGAGTCTGCATCGGTTAGCGGGAGTCACTGCGTTTACTGCGTCTGATCCGGCGACTGCTGATGATCTTCTTGGAATTCGCATCGAGTGTTGCGCTTTGAGTATGTTTTCAAGCATTCAAATGAATGACAGTGAGCTAACAGGATAGAAAAATTTGGAGCACCTCATTATATTCTTCTTGCACGGGACGGGAAGACGAAGGAGTATCAGATCTATCAGCATACAGTCCCATTACATATTCCTCTTACAACACTCGCGACAAAATATCTGAATCGTGATTTAAACGTATGTATGTAATTATTGTATGTGAATTGGACTAACGAAGGTAGTTATTTGTACGTATAATTCGCAAACATATCGTGCTAGATCTCAGTAAACGAGCCCATCTCTCATGTCTTCCCAACGTGACCGAGATCGAAGCAGATGAAGCATGCGAACTAATCAAACTACGAATCACGATTGAAGAGCGGGAGTATCTTGCGCATTTACGGTGTGATGAGACAGATATTAAGAGTGCGCATGTAGTGTATATCGAGCGGGCTGAGAATGAGGAGGAGTATGAAGAGACGACGAGTAGAGATCGGGAGGTTGAGAGGAGGATGATTGGGCGGATTGATCAGCTAAGAAAGAGACTTGAGTTGTAATTGTATTGCACTTTATTGTACTGTATTGCATTGTATTGCTATTGTGTGTATTGTGGAGTTTCGGTTATTTACATAGATTATATATACATCGACAAGAATTCTTCTTCATCATCCTCTAATTCTTCTTTTTCTTTTCCTCATCCAAAGCAGCCCATCCCTCTGCCAAAAAATTCTCAATCGCCCCTTCAAGCTTCACCGTTTCTTCATCAATATCCTTTGCTCTCTCGCTTTCGCGAGCATATCCACCAAGCATACTCTTCATTTTATGGCTAAACTCCTTCGCTGACGAGATATCCATAATAAGAGCGGTACCTGTTACCGCCATGCTAAAGAAGGAGCAGGAAAGAAGAGAGCCGACTGTGACGGCGTGGATGGCGTCGTTGTAGCGGTTGAATGGTGGTGGAGTGTGGTTGTGTCCGAAGAGGGTTGGTATGTCTATGAATATCAGCACCACACTATATACAATACAACACATAACAGTAATTATAAACACAACAAAAAAGAACATACATCGTTTTGCTAAAGAAGCGCGTTTTGCGATAAGCACAGAAAGATACGCAAACGAAGTCGAGACGAGGAAGTTCCTGAACTGCCGTTTTCGTTCGGAAGACATTGTCCGTTTCGCTGGTGTTTCGGCGATTGAAGACGCTGAGGCAGTCATTGCCAGACTCATTCTTTTTCTGCCTTCTGTGTCTTCTTTGTGTAAAAGTGAAGGAAAGTGGAAAATTGGTGAAGATTGAGCGATGAGATGAGTGAGAAGACTTCGTTCCAGAGCCGCCGCACATTCAATTCTTCATTGCTCGTTATTGCTCTGCTTTCTACTTTTCTGATATCCGCTCAAATACACTCAGAAACAGATTTCAAGACTGGAATATACTCAAATACAGATAAAAAAGTAATGGAGCAAGAAAATACAGGATTCAGAGCACACACACGTTCATACAGCGCCTCCTCAGCAACCTCCTCCGACTCCGACATCGCCGCCAGTCGCAGACCCACGACCACAATCATCCCAGCACGAACAGACTCCACTAACTCATCACCCGCGTCTTCACCACCGTCTGAGAATCTACAAGAAGCGTTCAGCGACGATGACAGCACGACAACTCATACTGTAAACCCGGATTTACAACGGTTACATCGCGATCATTCGCAACAGGGTTACTTGGACGGAATCACGAACGGCAAACCGACCTCGGTGCAGAACGGATTTGATGCTGGATACCCGCTTGGTGCAGAACTTGGACTTGAAGTTGGCAAGATTGTGGGTGCTGTGCAAGGGTTACGAGGAGTTCTTGCGAGAAGTCAACAGCAGAGACAAGCGAAAGGAGATCTCTTGATCCTCGAAAACATTGTCCGCGAAACAGACCGCACAATGCGTTACGAACTTCTCGATCTTTCCCAATTTTTCAGTCCGCAATACTGGATCGTCGATAAATCAACCGGTGAGCTATTTCCTCGCTGGATCAAGTTCGAAGATCGGTTTCTTTCTCCTGAGGAGTTTGAAGAGGGTGATGAAGCTGCACTGCGATATTTCGAGATAGCTAGAGATGCTATTTCGAAAGAGCCAGGGGAGACTGCGAAACTGCATCCGTTGGTCAGCTCGTGGAGAGTGAGAATAGAACAACTTCGACAGCGAATACCTGTGATTTAGTGTCGTCTGAGATGAGGAAGTTGTATTACATGTATTTTATGTTTTGGAGTTTGGTGCTTAGATGATTTTAAAAGTTGAACAGTAGATACAGCATTGCACTGCTATCGTCACGAGTAGATTGAATGCATAATCTTATTAAATGCAAATACTATAATAATACATACTCTCAACAAACTATCCCTCCAACCGACGCAGACTCCGTTCAAGCCTTTCAATCTCCGCCAGACTTTTCGCGTTTTTCAGATCAGAAAGGAGTCTTTCTCGTTCTGCAGAAGTGAGTTTTATACGCGCATCTTTGCCAGTGTTTGTAGGGGATCCTTCGCGTTTAGAGCCTACTTCGAATGTGCGCACTGTTGATACTGTTGATAACTGCTCGATATTGTTAGTATTTTGAACAAATAAAGTATTCATGAAAAAAAAGTACATTTGAGGCGAGTTCGGTGGGTTCGTCTGTGGTTCCGAAAAGGTGTTGTGCTTGGTCGCGTTCTGATTTACGGACTTTTTCGAAATCGAGGATTCGAACATTTGGAATGAGCCAAATAAGATATAATCGATAATGCTATTCTTATTAGCATTTCATTATAAAAAGTGGATAATAATAGAACTAACCTCTTTTCTTGTGACTGGATTTCCGATTAAAGTGAGATATGTGAGTTTTCTGCATTCTTTTAAACCCTGCAAATCCGCTAAATTCGCAACCGCGTTTGAAGTCAATACGATTGTCGTGAGGTTTGGCACAGAATTGCCAAAGCTATTTGAGATGTGTTGGATCTTGTTGCGAGCAAGGAGAAGTCTGCGAAGACGGATGAGACGAGGTAGGTTTGTGAGGGTTGTTAGGTCGTTGTCTGTGAGGTCGATTGTGTCGTTGAGGTCCTTTTATTTTTGTCAGTATTGTAGTAAAAGCCAGGAATATAGACAATATAGACAAAATATACCTTTGTCGCTCCAAGATTCTCAAGAATAGGAATCCGATGTCCTAAACAATAATCAACACCAATTTTAATCTTTCAAATCTCAAAAAGAAAACAAACCTCGAAGAGAAAGTTCACGGTCTTTCAACGCATTTATAAACGACGGAGAACTATTAATCAAATCCACAGTAAGCTTCATTATAGTATGTATTTTATTCTTTCTAGATCAACTTGTTCTATGTATGGGTTTGACATTATATGTTCACTGCTTGAGTCTTCTGGTTTTGTAATTGAAGGGGTTTGTGTTGTATGGGTTTAGGGTAGGGTATAAGCGCTTATATAATATAAAATTATTTTGAATGTTGATATGGTATTGATTTGAGGGAGTAGAGTGGATGAAAGAGAATAAGAGTAAGCAATTGGAAAGATATAAAGTATTTAATAGAGTATCAAAGAAAACCAGTCTTAATTGCGGTGGGTGGATGAGATTGTGTAGTGAGTTTGCTTGCCCCTTGGCCACTTCTAGACTATGAGGGTATTCTGGAGTATTTAATACTATTTAATATTATTCTAATAGTATTCCAAGTATTTATTGAGCTAGAATATTGTTATTGTGTATGCTCCACTGGAAATAGTATGTAATGGAGTAAAGTAGAATAGTATATAACGGAGTAGAGTAGTATATAATGGAGTAGAGCAATAGAACAGAAGGGGAAGCAGAGTAGAGTAGTAAATATATTATGAACCAGTCATATACACGCACTTATAAGTCTAATATTATTAAGATATACAATTAATCATGCGATCCGAGATCGGTAAACAAAGAAACAAAACAACAAGTCTATAAGATAGCAACATCAAAAAGAAGGAACGATTAGTTGACCTTCTGGAAGTACTCAAGCTTTCCGGTAGGATCAGCCTTAAGAGTCTCAGCTCCCTTGGTCCAGTTGGCAGGGCAGACCTCACCGTACTCGTCGGTGAACTGGAAAGCGTCGATAAGACGAAGGGTCTCCTCAACGTTGCGACCGACGGGAAGGTCGTTGATGGTGACCTGGCGGACGTTGCCCTTGGGGTCAATGATGAAGATACCGCGGAGAGCAACACCGACCTCGGGGATCAGGACTCCGTAGTCCGAGCAGAGCGAGTGGTTCTTGTCCGAGATGAGAGGGATCTCAATGGGACCAAGACCACCGTCCTTGCGAGCGACGTTTGTCCAGGCGAGGAGAGTGTACTCAGAGTCGACCGAGGCAAAGGCGATCTCGCATCCACGCTCCTTGAACTTGGGAGCAGCGTCCGAGTACGCAACGATCTCGGTCGGGCAGACGAAGGTGAAGGCCATAGGGATGAAAGCGAGGACGAACCACTTGCCCTTGTACTGGTCGAGCGAGATCTCCTCGAACATGCCGTCGACGACAGCGGTCTTGGTAAAGGAAGGAGCGGGCTTCTGGACGGTGACAGTCATTTTGTAGTGCAAATGAGGAAGATGATGAGGAAGAGGAGGAGGAAGAGGAGGAGAAAGAGGAGGAGGATCCGGGCTGATAAGCTGTCTTATAGCAACTAAGCTGCATAAGTCAAACTTACATTATACAGATATGGTGTTAAATAAGTAAAAACATTGCACTAAGCTTATTCACTACGTGGGTCTGGGCCGCGACAAACTCTTTCTCAGAGTTCGGGCGAATCCGGATTGTTTTGATTGCTGTTTGTGTATTCAGAATGTATTGTTTATTAGTGTTTTAATTGAATTAAATCAGTATTAGAATAAGTTACTACTGCTTAATAAACAATACAATACATACAATATTCATATCGGCTATCTTGATCGCTCTCATCGAATCAGAGCCGCTCGTCTTTGCGCGGCTCAGTCCGACAGTTGTTCCGATGTTGAGTACATTAATGTAGAGAGTAGTATAATATACAATAGTATACTATAATATATAATAGTATACTATAATAGAATAATAGAGTAGTATAATAACAGAGTAGTATAATAATATCCTATTATCGTCCACTAAGTAACTATTAACACAATTGCAACTGTTCACTTAATAATTAACTAACGCCTCCTCTTATCAGATCCGCCGGGTCCAAACCCTCCCTTCCTCAATCTATTCTTACTATTCCTCCCCCAACTCTCAATTCACTACCCAACTAGTCATCCGCTGACTCAGCTCATCGTCTAGTCTAGACATCGTCATCATCATAAGCATACTCTATTGTAATCATTGGTAATATACATCACTAAGCAGTCGTCGTCATCGTCATCGTCATCGCAATCGCCATCGCTAGCGCATCACATCAAGCAGCATCAGGCATCACTAACTCCTGTGCCTCCTCGACCGCGACCCATCTCTTGCAACATCTCTATCATCATCCCTCGCACTATCTCTAATCCGTGCCAATTGCCTCTCAAACGCAGCCTCCCTATCACCCTCCTCCACCGCCTCAAATTCAGCTGTGTCCTTAATCCGCTCGCGCACCTCCTCCCACGTCGACTCCGCCGTCATCGCAGGCTCAAGATGCCGCATCACTGACCGCAACGCATCAATCCGCCGCCTCTGCCGTCTCTCGTCCGCATGCCGGTCTTCCTCTGCGTGCCGCTGCGCTCGCGCCCGTTGCCGTTCAAACACATACTCCAGCGCTTCTTCCTCAATCGTCCCCGCTACCGCATGATTCGACAGCGCCTTCATAAACTCGTCGTACTTTGCCGTCTCCGTCACTTCAAACCCGACCTCGGCAAGTGCATCGAGCACAATATCCCGCTTAATACGCAGCTCCTTCTTCTGCTGTTCGATCTCGTCCCAAAACAACTCAAGCGGCGTAGATCCCGCTTGTCCAACCATATCAACATACCGCGCATCTTCCTTAAATGTGTTGTAGATATCCTTCCATAACGTATCATGCTTGATCTTGCCCTCGCTCACCAGATCTCGCAGCAATCCAACAAACGCCTCGCGTCGTCGTCGCTCAAGCGACACCATCGCCCGTCGCTTCTCCTTGCGCTCGTCACTAAACTTCTTCTCAACAGCATTCACAACATCCTCAAACACCGTCAAGATATCCAGCATCGTCAACTCGCGCACCCCGCGCTCCGCACGTAATCCCTCGTCGCGCTTTATACTCATCTTGACATCGGCCCAGCGCGTCACGACGTCAATATGTGCTCGTGTCTCGAGGTATTCGCGAACGGCGGCGATACCGCGTTGTCGTTGGCGCTCTTTTTCTTTTTCTTCAGTGTCGCGGAGGTTCGCTGTGTAGCTGTAAAATGACTCGCGAGCGTCGTCGTCTTGGAATGCAAGATACTGCGGGCTCTCCTCGATCAATGGTAGAATCGTCCTATCTCGTTAGCCATGCTCACTCCCAAACATAAAGATACATACCTCCATCGAGAATATGACTTGATCTCATCAATACTCTTCAACATACTAACGAAATCACTCCTCCGTTTCTCGACCGTTTCCTTTGCAATCTCGCCAGCGCGTCTCCGCGTCTCTGCCACATACTTGTCAAACGCCTCGCGCCGCTGTTTCGCGTCCATGAGCACCATAAACGTGTCTTCCATAATTATCTCGCGGAGAGAACGGTCCCAGGTCCAGGTGTGGTCGATTCCGTGGTCTTGCAGCATTGCGATGAATTTTTCCTCAGCGCTGTCGGTGCTGAGTTTGACAGGCGCTGATGTATGTCCATTTCCATTTCCATACTCTACTTCTCTCTTCGGCTGCTGCTGCTGCTGCTCTGGCGCACTTCTACTCGCAGTAGATCCTGTAGCCAGCTCCGCCTCTAACTTTGCTCTTTCAGCTGCCTCTTCCTCTGCCTCATCAGCAGCTTCCAGCGCAAGTCTATACGCCTCGGGAATCTTCCACACAGACTCGTTCGTCTCTGAACTATGCCAATATTTTCTTCCATCAGCAGTTTCGTATTCTTTCCAATGCGTCGTCGCTAGTGCTTTCTGTATCTCATTAGCTCGCTTTCTAGTACAATCTACAAGATTATCAAGATGTATAACTCACCTCGCGAGGAGTCAACAATTCCTCAGGTTTCGCCCAACTCGTCTCCTTCGTTACAGCATTATAATAATACTTCCTGCCATCCGCAGTCTTATGCTCTCTCCAAACCGAACCCGTTGCTGCAGACATATTCTCTAATCCTGCTTCTGCTGAATATACAGCGTATTTGGGGTTCCTGGATCTGAATGTGTGTGTAATTTTTAGGTCACGTGAGGATTCGGTGACATTCGCGTGGACACTCAACTCTTCCAGGATCATCGATCCCACTCATCTTCACAACATAACCGCTTTTACATATTTCAATCACATATATCCAATTAGAGAAAATAAGAAATAGCGATGTCTGCTACTGAAGAAAAGAAGACGCCTGAATCGACTGCTTCGAAAGTTGAAGAGAAACCAGCTGTTGTTACACTCGAAGAAGATGACGAGTTTGAAGATTTCCCTGCCGAAGGTATGGTCTTATGATTCGTGGATTATATGGAGAAGATGAGAGTAATTGATTGGAGAGTGTGAATTATTTGTGGTGAGAGTTACAATTTTACCATCCGTTCTCAAAATCACCATCTCCAAGATCATCTCTCTTAATACCAGCTACATCTCCAGGCGCCTCCAATATCACCCCCCCAAACACACACTACTAACATCTTCAAACACAGACTGGAACGACGCCGACGCCGAACTAGCAATCCCCGGCGGCAAAGAACATCTTTGGGAAGAAAACTGGGACGATGACGATGCCGATGATGATTTCTCGTCTCAGTTAAAGGTTGAGTTACAGAAAGCTGGGAAGTAATCAACAAATACGAGAAGATCTACATTCAGTACGGCATTATTGTGGTGGTAGTTTCATACGTGTTGTGGTGATCACGATGGAGATATGAGAATCATATACATTCAGCGATCATCGCCTTTGTTTACACGCAGCCCGCTTCACATTTCTTTTTTATTACATAGTTCTTTTCATATTGTTTTTGTTGGGTATTGTTGGCGTTTGTTTTAATATAAATTGTTTAACTTATATGTATATCTTATGGTTCATATATCTTCATGAATCTCGTGTACCAACAACATTCCTACGTATGCAACAACTTGAACGCGACCACCCCTCCTCATTCAATCAAATCTCGTTTAACAGGCGTCTGAATGTACTAACTACAAAGAGATCAAATGACATTGTAAATTGTTTCCATTAATGTATCACGTATTACTAACCACAAAGACCACACCCAAACATTGATTACGATTTTACAACTCCCGACACCTCTCCCCTCTACATCCTCCTACGCTACTCAGAACTACTCGGTGATGATAGTCCGCGTGACGGTAACCGCTTGACCCGCGCCGTGCCACGTATTCTCATCTTTCTCCATATCCAAAGTCGAGTACTGATCAGAATTCACGGTCGCGGTCGGGTCATAGACATAAGTTGTTCCCGAAAAATCGGATTTTCCACCGCTTGAGTCTGTTACTTTGGGAAGATGATGGCGAAGGCCGGAGGTTCCGGCGCCTGAGGAGGCGTTTGAGAGACGGCTGGCGATGATCATGTCATTAGTTGCCGATGCCCAGAGGGTTGATAATGGGAGCGAAAGCACGACGAAAAGAGTTCCAAGTGAAGACATAGGAGCTCCAAGATCAGTCGCCATCTGAATGATCGTCAGGACAAGCGGGATGACCATGATCTGGGTGGTCATGATCAGGATAACTTGCAACGGGCTGAACTCCTTGCATCCCAAAATCCGACGTTGTCTAACCGCACGGTACAACTTGAAGCAAAAGATCGCAGAGTAAAACGAGATTGAAAACGCATACAGAACTTTCGCTGTAGTCCAAGCCCATTCAGTTTGTTGATACGTCTCAACCGCATAGATCTCCTGCACATTCTGCACCACAACAAAGATCCAGAACGCGATAACCAAAGCAGCAAGTGCGCTACAGACAACAGTGATTTTCTGACGGATAGCGCTATGCGCGTCAAAAATAACGCGAACCTGAAAAATCAAAGAAAGCTCGATGCCGGCGGTGATGAGAACTTGCATCGCTGCCGTCGTGGCAGAGAGAACCTGATCATGACGCGCGACTTCGCCAGTGTAATCGGCGAACGTGACAGCAAAATCAGAAAGCGGTCCTAGTCCGTAAGTGATCCAAAGTCCCGCACGAAGCGCAACAAGAAACAAGCAAATCTCGTTTAAGATGAAAGCGGGTGTAAGACGACGCTGTCCTTTGGTCAAGACTGCAAGCACGATCGCGACCGCTGTGCAAGAACCAATGTGGACACCAAAGACGGTACAAGCGACAATATAGTACTTTCTCCAGGAATTAAAGTCAGCAACGGGAGTTGGCACGTAGGAGCCGTCGCTGTAGAGCACCATCAGGGTCTGGTTCGCGGGATTTGTGTAGATATTGTTTGTGTTCTCCATTTTCAAGCACAGAGGACGAGCAGACGGACGAGAAACAGGACAAAGTCAGAACAGAAACGCACCGCCGACTTCATATATATATACCCATTCAACGAAATAGGGGGTCAAATCAAAAGATGAAGTGAGGCCGGCAGTTGGGATTCACCGAGAGATCGCAATGGGGTACATCGCTGAGCGAGCCGCAGGGACGAACAATACTAACGAGGGCATCGATAGTATTGTCTGCGGTGGAGCGACTGAGCGTGACAGGATTGTGCAGAACAGAGACTCCTTTGGAGTGATTGAGTTTGTAGTTGTTAATTTGCGGATTAGAGCTGCCGCAATTTGAGAATATTGAAGCAGAGTGGTGTCGATATCGTGTTTGACAGAGTAACGGTGTCAGACAGCACAATAACAATGACGGTAGCAGTAGACAGAAGACACTACTTCACAGCTTGAAGGACAACAAAAGCACCATTCATCGTAGTCAATACAGCACACCAAACACAATCCAAATACCAAGAAAAAGAACCAGGAATCTGAATGGCGCAGTAGATTTGAGTCTCAGACAGCTATTTTTCTTGATCACGCAGGGTCATCGTTATGAGCCATCGCGGTTAATGCGCTCATTAAACAGTCTCCGTACAGAAAATAGTAAAGAATGCCATTAAAAGTAGCGTTCGTTCACAATACTTGTATTATTCCTTTTTTGTTATAGCATTGTCTGTCTTGTTTAACACAACTAACTCTCGTGCTGAGAAGTGCTGAGGAAGTCATCGTCAAGCCGCACTCTCACACTCTCATCGCCATCGCAACAAGACTTCACCACCAACCAACAATCACAGAATGATAGCCCTTCCGCCATCCTCGCAGATGATGTCTGATCCAAACATGAGCATGCTCTGGTCAATGCTTGCAGAACTGTCTTCTACGCTCTCCACCAACCGCGAGCTCACAGCGCGTATCTTCCGCCTCGCAGAGTCCGTAGGCGCGTCCTCGGCCGCCCTAGCTGCCGCTGCTGCTGCATCATCCCCCGACGGCCTTGAAGAGCTCAATCGCAGTCTTGAGGCCGCGGACCCGAGCCAGTGCGCAATGCTTGAGTCAGAGTTAACCAGACTACACAACGAACTCCAGGTCTACCGGTCCGAGCGCGATGATCTTGACGTACTAGTACAGCAATACGACCACACTCTTGTGCGCATCATGGACGGGTTAAGAGAGTATACACTAACTCGTGCCGAAGCTGCACTTGAAGTTCACACCAGTTACTCGAATAAACTCGAAGAAGAACGATCTCGCTACGATGAACTTCACGAGCGGTATACAGAGCAAACTCACCGCATCAAAAACCTCGCCGAATCCGTGCGCGCGGCATACAGATTCAATGAAGAATCAGAAGATCCGAATGAGGAGCAGAAGTTACGGGATACCGTTCATGCGCTGCAGATTGAGAACGAGGGATTGAAGCGGATTTTAAAGTTGCGCGATGATCCGAGTAGCGGTATTAGTAGTTGATGTGATTCTAGGACATTTGCATATCGGCGTTATTTTTTTGCTGTTGTTTATTTGTCGTTGCTAATTGTTCAGCGTTAGTTGTACTGCGGACATGGTTGCTGCACGCATTACAATTGTATCATATTTTCGTTACTATTCATAAATATTGTCGTTATTATTGACATTTTATACATGCATATCATTCAAGAATTTCACTTACTTGTATTTCACTAAAGCAAATCATTTACTTACATATTAGTTCAGCATCATACTACACAGTGATTTGAATATTTCTACTCAGTAATCTGTTTAGAGAGTCCAAACAGAAGACACCAGCTTCTTTACTTAGATTCAATAAAATCTACAACAACAACGGCCAGCTCCTCTGCTCTTAAGAGTTCACCCACATACAATATCTACTCCAAATCAGCTATTCTACTCATAAACATCTCACCTATCTCATAAGAAAAGTTCCAGTATTTCATTAATTTGTTGTTGGTGTTGTAGATTTTATTGGCGCTAAGTAGTACAAGATACATCAAAATTACATAAATCCTAACAATAGTACAAGACATATCAAAATTACATAAATCCTAACTCATCATATATTAATCACTGGATTCCTTTAAGACCAGCCGTCATTCTTCGATGTAAAACAAAACTTCGTATATCATCAAATATTACTTCATTCGTCCATCTTACATAAGATCATTGCCTATCTCAGCAATTACTGCCTTTTTCGGACTAGTAACTTTTTACGATACATGTAAAATATTTTAAAATCTAATGTTCAAGATTGCGGGCTTAGCTCAGTTGGGAGAGCGTCAGACTGAAGTTACACTTCGGTTGTTAATCTGAAGGTCCTGTGTTCGATCCACAGAGATCGCAATTATTTTTTGCATTTTTTTTGGATAACCTATCAGAAAATGTTACAATATATTGTTTGTTCTTTTTTATAAGGTGTGTTGATTGAGTTCACAATGTGTGTTGCGGCGTTGAGAAAGCAATGGATACATGCAAACACTGTATTATATTAAACTAAGTAAACAGCAGATCCTAAACGCAACCCCAAAAAACAAAGAAACAAAAAAGACAAAGAAACGAAACCCATCTGAATAAAAAAAAAGCGATAACAGTCAACGGCTGCTCAAAAATCCGAAAATTATGCAACCAAGAACTAGCTACTTGCTACTCTAGTGGAAGCAAGAGTCTACCTGCGACGAGGAATGAAACGACCCATCAAGATAGCAGCGATGATGAGGATGAGAATGACAACGATACCGATAGTGATTAGTCTGTTTGTGATCATGCGTCGCGCCATTCCACGGAGAGTACGCACACTCTTGTCGACATGTCCGTCTGCTGTCATGAGAACGTTGCGGGAGTTTATAATTTGCTCGCGTTGGCCGCGAAGATCGGTGAGGATCGAAGCGCCGATTGCTTCGGTTTCGTTGGCGACCCGCTGCGAGTCGCGGAGTCGCTGCGACGAGTTTTCGAGACGGTCGGTGCCGGAAAGAAGTTGCTGGCGCTGATCCATCGATCTCTCATCAGCCGACAACGACGCGCCGCCGGACGCGCGAGCACGAGCACCAAACAGTTCTTGCCGGTCAGCTTGCTCGGTCGCACGACGAAGGTCGCGTTTGGCGGCGTCGAGCTCGGCGCGGTAGTTGCGCAGTCGGGAGTTGAGCTTTGCACGGCTGCCAGACGAGATGTTTTGCAGCTCAATCGCCATTTGGCTCATCTATTTTTGTTAGACTATATCTCCAAGTACACAACAGAAGAACAAACTCACAATTTCATCCGCCTCGTCAATAGCTCGCTCAGCAGCTCTGACAGAAGCCTTCCGCGGTTCTACTCTTCGTCAGCTTATCATGAAACAGGATTCATCGAAAACACCACCCACCAGCAGCCAGTTCCGGGATCTGGTCGATCTTCTGCGTAACCTCCGCATACGCCAGTCTAAAATCAGACTCATACGAGGCAAATAGCTCAGAACCTCCGTCCATAGTTGCTGTTGTAGTTTGTAGAACTGTGTGGCGATGATGTCAGTTAACTTACAGAGACATTCACGAGAGTTGAGACGAGGCGGTGAGCGATCTGCTG
Organism: [Lipomyces] yamanashiensis; assembly: GCA_030572775.1. Lineage (NCBI taxonomy): Eukaryota > Fungi > Ascomycota > Lipomycetes > Lipomycetales > Lipomycetaceae > Myxozyma > [Lipomyces] yamanashiensis. The sequence continues at coordinate 216,656 of JAJMBS010000006.1, forward strand.
ACTTTGATAAGGGGTTTGTGGTGGATTTTTTTTTCTCTTGAAAACCCGTGAAGTTGGCATTTGTTTGTTTACATATGTACTTGAATATAATTAGTTCTTACAGACTGTTTTATATATGAAGAATGGTGACTCCGGACGACAGTGGCAACGCGTTCAAACCGCTGTACAAGTTTTACCGGCATCTGCCCTACGACGCCTTCGACGAACACGCCTTCGAACCCGGTTCTGTTCCTGAGACCGCGAAGCTTCTTGATCCGCTTTTTCTGGACGAGTACGAGGAGTTGAATCCTGGGGATATTTCAGTAGCTGGGTATGCTTATACGAAGGATATTGTGGAAGCGCTGGGTTCGTTTATATACGACTCTCGTGCGCAGGTCGGTGTCGGCAGCATCACTTCTCAGATTGACACCACCTTCCCAGAGATCACAATCAACTCTGTTCCAGGACTGCGAATATATCCTGGTCTGTTGTTGCCGGACGTGCAGCGCCAATTGATTGTCAACGTCATTGAGGAATATCTGCCGCCAAAAGACCATCTCACGAACTTGCATCCGACCTACACCGTCCCCGAGCCATTCAACCTGTTTGGCTACCCTTCCAACCTGGAGATCAAACCGTCGTCTACTCCGTCTACAGCAGCTTCTTCTTCAACAACTCTGGCAGCCTTACAGTCTCGCAAACTGCGCTGGGTAACCCTCGGTGGTCAGTACAACTGGACCACGAAGCAATATCCATCATGGGAACCCAACACCGCCGGTTTCCCAGACTTCCCGCACTCCCTCACGACCCTCCTGCGCGGCCTTTCTTCCTCCATCTTCAAATCCACTCTTGTCCCGGAAGCAAGCATTATCAACTTCTACTCTGATGGCGATATCCTCTCACCGCACCAAGACGTCGCAGAAAAATCAACAGCAGATCTCGCATCCATCAGCATCGGCTGCGAAGCTATCTTCTTCTGCGGCATCAACAAATCCTCACCGCCCCTTCAAATAAGACTTCGCAGCGGCGACGTCGTTCTCATGTGCGACCAATCCAGATTCGCGTATCACGGAATCGGTCGTGTATGGGATGGTACCGCACCTGACTATCTCACCGAATTCGACTATGAGAATAACATCGCGCCTGCAAACCCGAATATTGTGATCCCGCCTGAAATTGTCCAGGGACGAAAAAAATACGCTGACTGGATTCTTTCGAAACGGATTAACCTGAATATTCGTCAAATGAGAGATTAAGCTATCTATCTCATAGATCGATACGCCATAGACACCAAAATTGATACATTGATACGCCAAAATTGCATATGGGTTTTTTTCACACCTCGGAGTTTTTGTTTACTATTCTTTTAATATCGCTCAGTTATTTCAATACATTTCTTCTATACATCACTCTTCAAGACTTCAAGAAGCAAAATTATTAACCAAATTTATTCTTATTTGCAATATACAGCTACTCTTTTCATTTCATTTCATATTCAATTAGCAAAATTTGAGGGTTCATATATACTCTGTGTACAACAAGTAGTCTCAGTCTACTCTACTGCTCCATTACCATCCTCAGGACGATCCTGCGCGGTAAGCGGTTGCTGGAATTGCTGATACGGACTCACAAACATATATGGCTGCGGCGGCATTTGGTACGGGATCGCATACATATACGGGGCACTATAGTCCATAGGCTGTATCATCATCATCCCAGGAGGCAACGCTCCAGCAGCTTCGATATACCCACCATTCCCTGTCTCGGCAGGCTTATGCGTCGGAATCGCATGTCCATTCATTTCTCTTCCGGTCTTCTGGGCTTCTTCTCCTGATGGGTAGATCTGATACAACGGCTGTCGCGCCTGCTGCTGCATATCAGGTGCGTACATCGGATACGGATGCATAGGGTATGGATACATCTGGAACGGCATGCCATTAGCATCCACATATGGCTGCTGTGGATCTGCAGGCAGCGGCATCGTGTAAGATTGTGGATGCATATGGTAGTATTCAGGGCCTAGCAGAGATCCTGTATTACATGTCAGCTATGAATGCAAAGCTGCGTAATTACACTTACCAAAAACTGGAGCATATGAAGGCACCGCGTACCCTCCACGAACTTCAGAGAAAGAATGATCAATCTAAAATCAATATTAGCTCCACTCTTCACAGCAAGTCAACTGGAACTTACATCTTCATGCTCAACTTGTACATTATTATTGAACGCCGTCGTTGCATCAACAAGAATAGGTCGCTGCGAACTCTGTCGTCGCTGATCTGGCAAGCTAGGGCTACTGCCACTTTTCGACTGTTCTCTCTGTCGAATGGGCGCATTAAAATGTGGGATTGTTTGAGAGCGAACACTGGACGACGAAAATGCTCGATTAGCAGTCCGCTTCGGGCTAGAGCTGTCTCTCGCACTGCTATTCTCATCAGAGCCTAATGACGATTCAGAGAATTTTGGTGCAGGAGCTAGCTTGACAATCGTGGGGATAGTCGAAAGGTTATCGTAACTGAGATAAATTCTTCGTCCAAGAAACATCGTTTTGTTCTATTTATTCGATGTCAGCTAATTTAGATATGCCAAATAAAGCATGTCTACCTCCTCAACGATTGCCCGTCGTGCCTCCTCAATATTCTGGAAGCGGATTAATGCACTGACTGGTTCATTTGCGTCTATGAGTTTGTCAGTAACTGCCGCTGCATACTTGTACATATCTGTCGTACCTGAGTGAGGAATGAGTTGAGCCTCTACAACATGTCCATAAAGTGCGAATTTCTCTGACAAAGCCTGTACGGTAACCTGGTTCGGCTCAAGATTGCGAATAAAGACGCTAGGGTTTTCTGCTGAAGCAGGAATATTGGGATCCGGGTTTTGGATATAGAACACAATAAAGTCCTAATTAAGAGTTAGTTGATGTCAGGTGGTGCAATTGATATACTCCGAACCTTTTCACCCCTAAGAGACTGGAATAAAGTCAGTATTATGTTTATACAAGAAGAATGATGACATACGAAATACGCTTCGATTGCGTCTTCTCGATACTCAAATTTGGCACACCATCCGCTGAGAATACCACGTCCATAAGGCACATTGGCGACAATCAAGAATTCGAGTTGTCCGAATCTTCCAAATCTAGCTTCAGCCTCCTGCTTTTGTTAATATATTATTCAATGAGTTCAATATATTGCATACATCTCTGCTGATACTGGACTTTGTGGCAGCCAAAAAGACGGATCTGTTGACGCGTGCAAACTCGCATCGAATAGGACGATCAAAGACTATTTCACCGCGACGCGATTCGAGGGCATCGCGTGCATCTTCGAACGAGCGAAGTTGAACAAACGCGTAAGGTCTGTCTGAGTTGTCGCGATGGACAGTGACGTCTACCGGATTCCACTTGGTTGAGTTAGTCAATGAGCGTTAGAATAATATGGGATATAATACCTCTTTAAAAATCTTGCTGACGGCAAGTTTCAAGTTCTCAAGGGAGTAGGAGGAAGAAAGACTTGCAACGAAGATACATGCAGAAGGATGAGGCTTTTCATCGATGAGCAGATGCTTTTCTGTTTTCATAGTGGTGAGATCTGACAGCTGAGAGTCCACTTCATCTTGATTGTCTGCGTCTGAGATATGTTCAAGTCTGGTGCCAGTCGGCTGCGGCGAGGCAAAGACAGATTCGCTCTGCGTCTTATCACTACGTTCGCCTGATGCAAACAGAGTCGACGCTGGTGTTGAAGAGAGGTTGATACCAGATGCATTGCTGCGCTTGGACAAAGGAGTAGATAGCTCTGAAGAAAAGTAAGCGACAGTGTCTGCAGCGTAGAGTGGTTCCGCGAGATCAGAGAGCTCTCTGTCCAAAGTCTGGGAGGAGAGGATGAGTCCTGGCATGTCATCGCCATCGTGTGCCTGCACAAATGGAGTGCTAGGCGGCGAGGAGCTGAGTGCGTCAGCAGGGCCGCTGGCAGCAGTTTCTGCATAGGTATGCGATCTGCGGTGAGGCATAGTCGCAGCGGAGTCGTCGAAGTTGGCAGACTGGAAGTCGAGGGGATCGGAGAGGAACATCGGGGTGGAGTTCATGGTTGCAAGAGGAGGGAGCAATAATGAGCCAAGCAATAAACGCAGGAGCAATGGAACGAAGGGGGAGGGTCTGGGGAGGAAGGGAATTGGAGTGGTGAAGGAGGAGAGGAGGAGGAGAGGAGTTTATAAGGCGAGGAAGCGAGCGCGAGTCTTGTGCGAGGATGGGCTGATTGAGCGTGGTAGGTGTTCAGAAGTGTTTGATAGAAGGAATTAAATGAGTTTGACAGAATTGAAAAAGCATTCAAAGAAATAAACGTTGTTTGAGGATTGAATGGGAAATGAAAATAGAAAGGATTTCAGGATATCAGAGAATCAGAAGCAGAAACCAGCAAGTTTGGTGTTTGTTGTCCGGATATCAGCAATCAGACTTGTGACAGTTCTGATTCGAGAATAGCAGCATATTAGTGTGATTAATATCAATAATATCAATAATATCAATAATATCAATAGAATATAACACTCAGCAAACAAATCAGTCGTTCCAACGCGACTTATCGCTCGAGACGCGTCGCAGTGACGCGTTCAGAATACAAAGTAGCATATAATAGCATTTTCCAAACAAACACTTCTGTCAGCCATTACTCTTCACATTACGTTAACACTCCTAAACTCTCAACTCTCACAACTACACAGATTAATATCAGTGATCTGTATTACAGTATTACTATTGCAACTATTCCCGAACCGAATCCGTTATGCATCCAGGCTCATCAAATAAGGTTTAAAGAACACTCTAATAGTCGAGACAGGTTTTTCAATTACTCTTCCTCCCAAAACACAATCAAAAGACACTCCTCCAAGAGCACAACTTCACCAAAGCCACCCAGACACTCTGATATTCTTTTCCAAAGATGTCCTTAACGTCCACTGATCTCGAAGGAACTCTTCCTTTGATCGCAAAAGGAAAAGTCCGCGATATCTACTCCATCGACGACTCGACCCTTCTCTTCGTCGCTACTGATCGCATCTCCGCCTATGACGTTATCATGAAAAACGTTAGCCAACCTCTTCATTCTTCCATATCAGATCAAATCTAATTGCATTATCCAGGGTATTCCAGATAAAGGGAAGCTGTTGACCCAAATCTCAAAGTTTTGGTTCTCAATCTTGGGTGATGTCTGCCCAAACCATCTCATCTCCTGCGATGTCTCGTCCTTGCCCAAACCCGTCCTCAAATACAAGGATCAGTTAGAAGGGCGTAGCATGTTGGTCCGAAAATACAAGATCCTGCCAATTGAGGCTATCGTTCGTGGCTACCTTACCGGCTCTGCCTGGAAAGAGTACAAGAAAGAAGGAACCGTTCATGGCATCAAGGTGCGCGCTGGCATGCAAGAGAGCGAGGCTTTCGATACCCCAATCTATACTCCTAGCACCAAGGCGGATTTAGGAGATCACGACGAGAACATCCATCCCGATAAAGCTGTCGAGATCGTTGGTGCTGAGAACGCAAAGAAGATCGCCGACCTGGCAGTGAAGCTTTACGCTAAGGCTAAGGATTACGCTGCTACGAAGGGTATTATAATAGCAGACACAAAATTCGAGTTTGGCGTTGATGTGGACGGAACTATTGTTCTTGTTGACGAAGTTCTGACCCCAGGTGTGTATCTTTCTTGCTATGATAAAATATATCGTACTGACTTCTCAGACTCCTCTCGATTCTGGCGTGCCGACACATATGTCGTTGGACAGGGCCAGGACAGTTACGACAAGCAGTTCCTTCGCAACTGGCTCACCTCCAACGATCTAGCCTATAAGGAAGACGTTGAAATGGCCGAGGATATTGCCATTAAGACCAAGGAGAAGTACGTCGAGGCATATGAGCAGCTTACTGGCTCAAAGTGGGTTAACTAATTATGTGTTGCGTTGAGATGCGTGCGCTGTGCTAGAGATGTAAATATCTAACAATAAGAAATATGTGGTGTGAATTTATTCCAATTATTTACAAGAAAAGTTCTAACTACAAGTCCATTGTCGGCGGACGAGTCTGCTTTTCGAATTCTCGCTGCTCAACTCGCTTCTCCTCTTCCGCCGCCGCCTTTGGATTGTTCTGCTTCCATACCTCGTATCTCTCTCTTCTCTCGTGTAAATACCGTAAAGCTTCGTCGTCGCTGATGGCCTTGATCCAGCCAACTTTGAGACTAAATGGTCCGTAGCGTCTGTCGAGCAATCCGATGCCAACGGTCTTAACGCGCGCTTTGTCAATTTTCTGATGATGCTCGACTCTGCCCCAGTGTGTTAACAGGAAGAGGTTAAGAGGAATCTATGCTCTGTTAGTACCATAACACATAATTACAATAAAGTACTAACCACCGCAACCTCCCAATTTCCTGGGTCATAAAGGAACAATCTGTGCTGATGAATTTCAGTTGGGAGCGCAGTCTTCGACTGCAGGTTGACAAAGTACTTTCGTCTGTCTCCCTTGACTCTCAACGCGATATGAGTGTACTCTGTGAGATTCCAATAAATGTCATCACCTCTGTAATTCTTTGGTCGATCGTTTGTGCGAAACATGGCGTATCCAGATCTTGTGACTTCAGGTCGCGAAGGAGGCAGATCAAGCGATAAGTTTCCGTGGAAATGAGCGCACTTGTCATTCTCATCCCAGTCAAGATTGGCTGTACTGTATCCGCCCAGTTCTTGGTCGCTTCTCTTCAAGCATTTAGTCAACGCTTCTGGTGAACTGAAATTAATCAAATCGATTGCGTCCGGTCGTGTAGTCCTCGCCGTAGTGCCTGTAATATCGTCAGTCTCTGCTTATTTACCGTTTCTAAGGCAACAAACTCACTGCTCTTCACGAGCACTTGAAGCGCTCGCATCGACCGTGCCAGAAATCCTTGTGAACTAGCCATAATTGCTGTCTTCTGTTCCAAAATCAGTTGACGATGGTGTATCTGTGAGCTCACAAACTATATCTGTCCAGACTTGCGTCAAAGTGTGGTTGAGTTCGCGTTCATAAAATCACAAAAAACGCGTCTTTAATATGACTGCGAGCCGCACTTCGCGATGACCTCGACGACTGCTGAAAACCAGAATCCTGAACGATTGTTTATTAGACAGAGCAGCGTGATGATTACTCCTCAGTTCTCAGTAAAGCAGGATGATGAGTACATATTCATTGATATTAAGGTGGTCCATTTGAAGGTAATTCAAGCAGTGAAGAAGTCAGGTAGATACAGATCACTAACCAATTAACAGGCTCAAAACGCTGAACTGAGCGCTGAAGGCGATGTCTTTCGCTTCTCTCTTCCTCCATACTTCTTACGGTAATGCCACATTCGTTGTCAGTACTTTTGAACTTAGATCTAATGTTTTGATAGACTTCACTTTCCTGGAAATATCGTTGATGACGAACGAGCAAGCGCCTCGCTCGATGTATCAAAATCTATCCTCGCCGTCAAATTTCCAAAGGAAACCACTGGCGAATTTTTCCCAGATCTAGATCTCACAACGAAGCTGTTGGCTAAAGTCAGAGAGCCATCATCTTCCAGTGTTGATATCTCGGATGCGAATGCAGTATCTGCTGTGTCTGTCAACAAGCCATTGATAGAAGAAATTGGATCATCTCTGCCAGAAGACGAGGACGAACTCCTAGAATCCACCGGTCTCAACAAAACACAACGCGACTTCTTGCACGAACTTGAAAATGCAGAAGCATTCAACTGGCAGATCGAACAGTCTCTCCCAGAAGATGAATCACTTTTAACTGCGAAATATGGATTTAATCAGCAATATAGCGGATATCTTAGCCAGACCAGAGATATTGGAAACGATATAATTGATATAGATAATCCAGAGACTAGTACTGCCGATTTGAGGCGGCAGGAAAGAATTGCCAAAGAGGATGAGAAATTTGACCCTGACTATTATCTATCAGATTTACTCGCAAATGATGAGATGCCTGAGCTGTTACGCTATGAGCCTGTCTTGGTGAAGCTAGTCAAGGACCATTTGCAAGAAGTATCGTCAGGCATCACAGCCGAGATCGAATTCACCGAAGAAGAGAAAAAAAGAATGTTGAATTTACCTCGTAAGTCATACATAATCGAGACAATGGAAGAAACAAAGGCACTCTATCTCAACATCATCCCCATTATATTCGCCTACTGCTACGACGCCCGGACAACAATGGACGACCACACTTCAGAATCCGCATGGACTGTCGGAAAGTTAGCTCTCAATATATCATGTCTGGATACATCTGTTAGCACAATTCCGCAGCTTAAAGTGGCTTGTGTTAGACGTGCTCTAGCGTATCCTCTCTATCGACACTACGAACTTGCTTTGAAATGCTGGAATGACATGTACTACATTTTTCGCGGCGGAAAGAGAGCATTGCTAAAAGCTCTCCTAGTCGTGAACCATTTATTCTCATATCATGACGTGTACTACGTCTACTCTAAGATCATTACAGAGGACTACTGTGCTTGGATTCAGACTGCTAGTGATTCAGTCATTCGAAGTCTTGCGCATGAAGTCAACCATTGCGAGATCAGCAAAGCAGACCTAGACTGGGATATCCCTGAAATTGAAAGAGCTGCAGAAGAGGGAACTGAATAAACATTTTGGAAGAATCCTTTGTATTATAGGTCATCATTACAAAAATGGCATCACAGGAAAATACGTGAACATGGGTAGACTAAAAAAAAGCGCAGCAGAGACAAAGCTGTAAACTTCATATAATTATCATGCACCCGAACCACACAAACACCTAAACAACACGCAATAGTATTTTATAAAATATTCAATTATCATCCTCCAAGTTCAGTTGATTGCCGTTATACGTGCGACGATCGGTCGCATCGCCATCATCAGCTATATCGCTCAATGTCTGAGGTGATGAAGACCTTGATCGCCAATTTTGCTCAGCAGGGTCGTGAGCGGCAAGATTTGGCACTCTGAAAGTTACCTCTTCCTCTGCCTGCGTTGGCTGATAGCCGTATCCTAGAAATGTGCCAATTGCACCTATGGCCCAACCAACACCACCTGTGACTCCCCGCTGGATCCTGCCGAGAGCTGTAGTCGGGGTAAATGCAGATGAAAAATTAGATGCTGGCTGCAAGATAAGAGTGGCGGTTGGGTGCAGCTCCAGTGTGACAAGAGTCTCTTTCTCGTCCGAGGCCGAGAAGACTTTATGAGGAAATTGACTGATGATTGAGTATGGATCTTCTCCGTCAGTACGATTCGAGTCAATCCATAATCTAACGTCCCCTAAAGTCGCTTCTAGAGGGAACCTTTGTTTGATAGAAGAACCGTCAAACAATCTTATAGCAAGTGCAGAATCATTGTGATGGTGAATATCCGTAGGCCGAGCAGCTTTCTTTTCCGGACGAGGCGAATCAGACGACATTCTCGCACTAGAATCGTGACTCCGCGCTTTTCGTTCCTCGCGGTCATCGTGCAGCAATTTCAAGATTCGTTGGCGCTCTTCAGTCTCTTGAACTCTCTTCCGGCGCAGTTCATCTTGATATTTTGTATTCTTCGGTTCAGGTGGAGCGCTAGAGTCAGAAATAGCTGTCTGCTTTCGTTTCTCGGCCGCATTCGAAGCCTTGGCTGCTGTACTTTGTGCTCGAGCTGGTGGTTGTGCAATATAGCTGGTTGATGAAGAGGGGGTGGGGTCGGATGCCGGCGTGCTCGAGGTGGCAGCTGCTAATGAGGATGCATTGGAGTTGTAAGTTGTTGGTGCAGTTGGGATTGATGGAGCTTCTGGGGTGGAATCTGACGAAATTAAGGATCTTCTTAGTCGGTCTGTGAGTGTATTGAGATCGACATCTCCATAAGCATAGTCGATCATCGCGCCGTTGCTAAGTCTTGTTAGTATGGATTAAACATGATTATGTCAAGATATGGCGTACGTGATAACATATAAGGAAGGTACATGTGCGATAGGAAATATTTGAGCAAAGTATTCTGCTTGTGAGGAGCCATTCTCGAGTCTAAGCGGGACAGAGTATTGTAGAAGAATGTCATCAATCTAAAGTTCGAGTTCTCATTAGCACAGTACTTAATAGCGAAGGTGTAAATACACACCTGTTCGTCGCCTAGCAGATCATGGGTCCATCTGCGCGAGTCTTCGCTATCATCTACAAATAACGCGTCAGTAATCGTTCTCGTAGTATCCTGGATTAATGCATCATCATCCAGAGTCAACGTCAGCAGTCTCCACCAGCACTCGTGATGATTACCTGCAATGTACACAACTAATGGTATGTGCTCCTGTACAGATCTTCCTACTGCTGTCTCGACAGAGGTCTCAAAGATCTGCCTTTCCTCTGTTGAGGAGCTGGTCGACATTGTGGTCTTGTGATGAGTACCGCTTGCTGCTTCGAGTGGTAGCGATTGGCGGGGTGTCGTGGGCACTAAAAGTAATTCGCACAAACAGAACAGCAATCCTGCACTTCTGTCAATGGCCAGATCTCGTTCTTAACTGCGTCTGAAGTGGTTAGCTGTGAGGCAGAGGTTCGTGATCATCCAGAACGGGTGAGCCTTGAACGTCGATGGGAAGTATCTCCCTCGCAGTCAAAACGTAGTCGATTTATGCAGTCTTTAAACTCTGGAGAAGCCGAGTTCCGGGACGCAGTTGCTACTTGGAAAGATAGCTGTAGAGCTGTACTGGCAAGTAATTGGAAGATATTCAGGCAGTTTTGTTATTAGAGAACTGAGAAATGCAGCGGGTTAGTTTGGGAGTGTGCAGCAGTTCTGGTTTGCTGGCTGCGATGCGGCCCAGGACCGCAGTGAGCAGTCTATTCAGTTCAAACACAGCAAGATCATCGCAGCTGATCCGGTCAGATCTGCTGAAGAGAAACAGTGCTATTTCTCCGCTTTTGGCGCGTTCAATTGTCACCGATGTTGACTGGGAAACAATTAGGCCAAAGAAGCAGAAGAGCTCAGCGCGACGAGTGTCCATTATGACTCTCATGTGTAAGAAGCACAATTCACAAGTATATTGATATACAGCTGACACAATGACTAGTGCTGATGCCTGTTATCTCGTTCGGACTCGGGACATGGCAAATTTATCGATTGGAGTGGAAGACAAACCTCATTGCTGAGTACGAAAATCGACTAATCCTACCACCACTCGTGCTGCCCCCAGAAATCGAGTAAGTATTCTCCAAGTTCATAAGAAAGCAGTTTCTAACTAGTTCCAAGTGCCGAGGAAGCAAACAAATTACAGTATAGACGAGTACTTACAAAGGGCAAATTCCGCTATGACCAGGAGATTTTAGTAGGTCCGCGTACTTATGAAGGAGAGTCTGGATATGCAGTTATTACTCCATTAGAGCGTGAAAATGGATCAACTTTACTCGTAAATCGAGGTTGGATTAAGAAAGAGATGGCAGATCAAAAACTACGTTCTGCGGAGGCCATGGTAAGATTATCTGAGTTCCTCTCTTGTATCTTTTGCTAATTAGATATAGCCGACTGAAGCTGTATTGGTGGAAGGTCTAATTAAAGCTCCTGCTCTGCCAAATTACTTCACACCTAAGAATGAACCCGAGCGCGGTCTCTATTACTTTGTGGATGTCCCGGAGTTTGCCAAAGTTTCCAACGCAGAACCATTCATCATCGAAGAGTTAGTAACTAAGTACACCGATTCAGACGCCTTTGTGTCTTGGGAGGTGCTTGCTCAGATGGGTATCCCAATAGGCCGGTTACCCAGGATTGACTTGAGAAATAACCATTCGCAGTATATTGCTACATGGTTTGGTGTTTGTATCGCGACTACGATTATGTTTTTTATCATGCTGCGATCACCAAAATCAGCAAAGGCGAAGAAGATGCAGCATGTGCGAAAGTACTATGCCTGAACATCTGTCTTTGCAGCTTGGAGATGCAAAGGGATGATTAATATTGTATATACTAGAATTTTATTTAATATCCACAAACTACCTATATAAATAACACAAACTACCCGAAAAGTATTTGAGTAAACTGGAAACCATGTGGAGGCTGCTCCAGACAATTGCTCAATTAAGGCAATCCTCACCGCCGCACCGCTTAGATAATTTCGCTAGAAGGATTGGATCGACACAGAGACCTCGTTCGTAGAGCGCGCCCTGGACACGCAATGTCCTCAGAGACGGTGTCTGTGAAGCGGAGGACGGGGTTTATTGACGAGATAGACGAGAAGGAAATAAAACTGAACTCAGGATCGAGTCGTGATACTGAGCAGTCTGAAATTGGGCAGCATGTGAGAGTTGTTTCAGCGGTGACGCAGATGGTGTCTGCGCAGTGGATTTTGATATTGGCATTGATTTTTGGAGGCTGTTGTTCAAATGTATTTGCTCTTGAAGCTATTGTCAGGTAAGTGTTTTGTAATTGAGTCTTGTATTTATTCCGAGCTGACATTATCGCGTTTAGGGAGGATCCCGAAGCAGGTACATAGCCTACACTCCACATCGAATTATCCTTACTCACAGTTGTCTAGGAAATCTCATAACTTTTGTACAATTCGTTTTTGTTGCATTAGAAGGATACCTTAAATTTTTCTCTCCTACCCGACCTCCCCTGTTCATCGCAAAATCGCATGTCCCATTCAAAAGATACGCCTTCGGTGTAACTCTCTTCTTTTTGGTCTCGGTTTTGAATAATTTTGTCTGGAAATACCATATTTCTATTCCAGTTCATATTATTTTCAGATCAGGTGGAGCTCTGTTTTCTCTTGTTGTAGGATTTATTGCCGGCAAGAGCTTTTCGAGAGGTCAGATCGTTAGTGTTCTGGTCTTAACTGCTGGGGTTATAATTGCCACTCTATATGATGCCAAGAATGTTCAACAGCAGGTGAGAATATTTACACATTTTCAATGTATCATGCTAATATTCCATTAGAGCGAGAAGTCTGGTGAAACAAAGTCATCTACTCAAGAGTTTGCTGTCGGAATATTCATTCTCTTCCTCGCTCAAGCTCTATCGGCCGCGATGAGCCAAATTAATGAAAACACGTATAAAAAATACGGAAGCTATTGGCGCGAGAATCTGTTTTATATGGTTAGTCTCATCTTACTTTAAGTGGCTACATTACTGACATATGAGATAGCATTTCCTTACATTACCTCTGTTTTTACCGGTTAGAAACTCCATCATTGAAGAATTCCATAATCTAGCGCAGTCAAAGCTGGTTCCTTTGATTCCTTCAGCATTTTCATCACATATCCCTCAGATCTACGCTCCCCAGCAACTTGTCTATTTGTTTTTAAACGCGGCCACGCAATACTTATGTGTCCGTGGCGTTAACAATCTTGCTGGAAACGCGACAGCCGTTACGGTTACAATTGTTTTAAATGTCCGGAAATGCGTGAGTCTGTTGTTATCTATATATCTCTTTGGAAACACCATGTCTTTGGGTACCTCTGTTGGTGCTATTTTGGTATTTGGAGGTGCGGGTTGGTATAGCATTGAAATCTCGCGACTTCGTGAAGCCGCGAAACGAGCGAAAAGTGCATAGTACTCTATATTTGATTTTTCATGTAATTTATTCTTCATAGTAGACTAGATTTATTAATATACAATTGTAATTACAATCGTTGAAGTAAACTGACGTTCCATGCACCAAATTTTCGAAGCGTAGATGGAAACTGCGCATTTCGCTTATCCAAAAAATTTACAATATCCTCAATCAGATCACCAGGCAGATCGACACTTTCGGTCACGGCTTGCTGTGTTGGACATTCTGTAGAATACAAGACTTTCATCGCTCGCTGGGGAGAGGGTTGCCATGAGCTGGTATAAGTTATGTCGCTATTAAGAACCCACAACTAAAATCGAAGATTAGCATGATCCACACAGAACTGTCAAATGTATATCAATAGACTTACATAGCAGACCGGATTGTCCTTCGCTGACGATCGTGATAGAATAAAATGATAATTAGCATGAAACTCTCCGATTTCCAGCAAAATTTCTGAAATGAAAATCTCTTTATCATAAGCGAGACTGGAATTATCAAGAGTGATGTCAAGATGCCACTTGTGTATTTTGGCAATCGATTTATCAACCCTGTCAATCACTCCAATTTCAGCTGAACAAGATGGACATAAAATCATTTCCTAAAAATTAAATGTTAGAATGTTATCCAGTAGAATGTGCGTCAATCTACAATACAGACAGATCGCAGAGCAGCACGAGAGGATCAAATAGTTACAACAGTTCGCAGTCTTCCTTTTACAAGAAGAGACTCAGCTTAACCCTGATCAGTAACAATCGGGTAGAGTCTAGGCTTTTCGAGTTTGAGGTAAGAACATTCACGATGTGTATTGTATTTGATATAGGGTTTTTGTATCGATATATTAATGTGGAGGCACAATCACTAAAATACCTTCTTTAAACCCATATTTTGGCTGCGGAGCATTTGCGGAGTATAAAACATACCTTTGATAAAATCCCAGTAAAATTATCTTGTAATACATTGAGATAAGAGACTCCAACCAGGCATATGCCTGAGGTTGGCTTGAGCATGTCTTTTGAGTGTACTTCTGAAGCGTCGTGCGAGTGATCATGATCCGGTTTATGACAGTGCCAGTAGTCCATCATTTCATACCACCCTTCTGACGGGAGATCTAAGAACTTGGATATTCCAGACAGCAGGTTTGTGTGGCAAGATTTGCATTGAATCTGATCTGCTTTAGAGAGAACACCGGCAGAGTATGGCACGACGTGTTCGTTTCGTTGCTTGCGATCTGCTTTTAAACGAAGAGTGCACACGTTATCCTTCAACACAGCAGTATTTTTCAAAGATATAGTCGTATCCGGCGCAACATATGCTGGCAGGTCAAGCGTACTGGCTCTTTCTTCTGGTATCAGCTTGATGAACAGTTTTGATGATCCAAGACGCGAAAGCTGTGCAGGAACCGCGTCTAACGGGGATATCACGAGCGACAACGCTGCTATCTGAGGCAGCAACTCTGCGTAATAGTCAATATCGTCATATTTCCATGCCTGTTCGTTCCTTCCTCTATCACTCATGTCCTCCTGTCGCCATCCCAGACTGAAAGCTCTGAGCTGCACAGTTCACCATCGCAGGCCATTGAAACCCTGACTCAGCTCTCGTGACATCACCTCTCTAAGTCCCAACAATCCAGATCGCACCCAACTCTTTCCTGATATCCCAGCTCAGTTCCAACACTCGATTGTTCACTCTCGAAAATGGGCAACTCGAACTCGTCCGAATCAGCAGAGACCGAAACCGTGCAGCTCTCGCAGCCGGCTTACAATCCAAACCGACCAGAGCTGCCAAAGCCATTACCAAGACCCAAGAAGAAGGTCGTTACTCCTCATGAGAAGCTTCACCAGCTGCTCCGTGCCAACCATGCAACTTTCGCTGTTCTATACAATGATCGCAAATTTCACAATCATATGCCTCATGTGAGTATGAACAGAGCAGAATGACAATTGGCTTAGACTGACGTTGAGCACAGCTGTTGGGATCCGCTTATCTTTTGGGAGCAGAGGTCTATCAGTTGATTGAGCTCTACGAAGAGTACTCAAAGAAACTGGATCAATGGCAGGAAGACAGTCCTCAGGAGGTTACACATTTTGACTGGCAAAGCTTCTACGGAAAGAAAGAGTGAGAAACAGCTATCTGACGCATTGTTCCTACAAGAACTACTGACACTGAATTAATAGATATCAGCGTGGCTATCGCGACTACTTTGACGATGTTGTAGTAGATGCAAGCTTTGAGTGGAAAAAAGTCGTCAGTAAATTCCTGCTTGAAGACAACGCGACTCTACTTCACGGTTTATCCGGAGGACGTAAGCCTGCTCTTTGAATACTCTTCTCACGATAGTGCTAACAACTGCTAGTTGCTCACCCACTGATCCATCTGGCTGTAAGAATGCCTTTATAAAGAGCCGTGATGTCAGATCTAACAGTGTTGAATTTAGTACGCTTATGAGCTGAACAGCGCAGAAGTAGCTACTGAGGGTAATATATCGCTACCTTCTGATGAGTTGATTCTAACATCTTTGCATAGCTCTTACTCTGGATGCGACATGCTTTCCTAGCACTGCAAGCTTTGTGCAAGACTTTATAACCGCGTACGAAGACATGTCGATAGCTGAACGTGCAGAAAAGCTTGAGAAAGATCCTCTAAAAGTTTTCGAGCGTATCAGAAACAGCGTCGAGGTTGACAATGCTCCTATCAATACCGCTGATCCGGCTGAGTCTGACGATGTCTTGGGAAAATCAAAAGACTTGATCCTTGACTTCGCCTTACGCCTTGATTTCTCTGGTAATGTCTCATTCGAATTTTACATAAGGATGAAATACTAATATCATTATAGACTTTCAGAAGACTCTGCAGCGAATTTTCCATGCTACTTCGTTGCTCGTCACCGCCTCGCACAAGCCAGGGTCTTATGAGATCAACTTCTTCCTCATCCATACACTAACCGCCGCTCATGCTGTGCAAGCTATTATCCCGCATTTGCCCAAAAAATACAAAACACAGCTGGTGATTGAGCTTTGGATCTTTGTTGTCATAACATATATCCAACAAAAGCGACCTGTGATTGATGAAGAACGTATTTGGTCTTACGAAGGTCTTTTGAAAGAAGACAGAAACTGGGAATTTATTGTGCGGAATGCACTGAGTGCCGATCTGAGATTTGATGCTCATTATCTTAAAGGTGAGTGAATAATAGTCGAGTAAAATCAAACGATTGCTTACGCTATCTTGCAGTTATCCGCGCTTTAAAAACGCTTTATGAAACATCAAACGTGGCTCATGATCCTAGTCTATATCTGCTGCAAGCTGCCCAGTTTGCACTTGAGACGAAAAGCTGGGTCTACGGACCTGAAGGTATGTTCCCTTATTCTGTGTATGCATACTCATACTAACGAGTTAGCAGGCGAGTCGTCACCTTCTCCTTAATTCCATCTGGTGGCAATGCTGGAGATGAATGAACTGTAGTGGATAATTAAGATATGTTGGAGTGATAGTAACTTTGGAGACTTGTGCATTTAATTCATGCGAATTTGAATTGGTTCTATATAAATACATAATTTTGTGGGGGAATATTGATTTACATAACTATTTACAGTCCCTTGCGCGCCTTATACTTCTGTATCTCACTCTTAAACAAGGCTTGTGTCTCTTCAGGAGACATGTCAGCCAACGGTCGCTGTTCCGTAGTCGAGATATTGAATGCAGGCTCTCGTCTGTCCGCGATTTGCGTGCTGGATGCTGCGTCGTTATCTGTAAACAGACGTTCAGATCCTTCAGCGATCTCCTCTAGTCCGTTCATATCCCATCCGTCACTATCCAGGAATTCGTTGTCAGCTGGAATTTCTTCGCCAGCAGCCACCTTTCGCATCTCTTCAAACTTGGCTCGAATAGCTGGCCGGTCTTCTTCATCTGCCTCGGCAATAATTTCTTCAATAAGTTCACTATCATCAAACTGTTCACTGAATGCGTCTAGATTCATAGGATCTATCTGTTTCTTCAGCTCCTCCGGAAGCTCGCCGTGTTCCATCATGTACTGCTCAGCTTGCACCTCAGCCATGTACTGGTCGAATTCCTCAGGTGCCATAGAGCCTGGTGGGCGCACTTCAACAACCAGGTTACGACTGTAAGCTCTGTTGCCTGCTGCAAGAGATTCTCCGACTTCGGTCATGACTTCTTCTAGTGGATAATCTTTCTCCTGTTCCTTAAAGATCTAAATCATTGACGTCAGCTAGTGCTCAATCGCAAAGTAAGGATGCATACGTTAAGATTATCGACAAAGATATGACCTCGTCCACATTCAGGTCCGGAACAAAACAAGATAACAGATCCTTGATGATAAGCCTGCTGAGCAACAAAATGTCCGGTTCGCGTTCCGCATGATTCACAAGTCGCTCTGATAAAGTAAGTCTGCAAACCCTGTGGAATATTAGCCTCGGCTATCTCTTCTTCAGTCGGGAACTCTGGATCATCTCTGTCGTGAAGAATCTCATGAGGACTATTTCCATCGTCGTATTCACTACGCGGGCGCTCCGCGTCTTCGATGGCTTTGAGTTGCTCTGGCGTATACGCCGCTGTGATCTCACGATCAAGATCGTCTTCTAGTTCCCGAGAAGAAGGTGCTGGTTGCTTTGTTGGTTTTTTTGAAGCACCAGGGAAATATGATGATGCATATCGCAGAGAATATGTGCCGCTGTGTCGATATATATGAGTGGGATGTTCGAGAGACTTTGTTCGCAGCAACAAGTGTTGAAGAGTGTGCACAGCTCTTGCTCGACTCTGAGCTCGCAGCTGCACTCCTGCGCACCTTTGTATTATCTTCCTTTTAATCAAAAACATATTGTATTTATATAATAAATTAGTTCCTAAATAGATACTGTGGAGGTGGTTGTGGGTGGTTGATTGAATAAAGTCGAGTCTCATAATAATTTAACGCGTGGCTGCGATGAGTTGGGAGAACTCTCAACTTTTAAACAATCTCGTTCAGAAAACAATTCCAGAAACCGAACAATACAAACCAATGACTTTGGAGTAGTTTATGAACTATTCATTGCATATTTATTGCTGTGATATTGTTTTGATTTTGATGTGTTGATAGAAGATTGCTTGCAGTGCAGATATGAATCTGCTTCTGACGGATCCGTTTAGTCTCTCGCAAGAATATCCAGAAAACCTCACACATCTTCTCAGTAAGTCCACAATAACTCGGTGGTTGATTACGATTTATGACTCTAATTGTTGTGTTCAGATTATGGTAGATCAACTTGCTTGAGATTTAATCGGAAAGGAGACTATTTGGCGTCAGGGTTGTTTGATGGTTCCGTGATTGTGTTTGACTTTGATACGTATGGAATCGCCCGAGTTTTGCGGGGACATACACGTCCAGTTACTTCATTAAGGTATTTTTATTGCTTAACTGCTCATCAAAATAACAAGCTTACATTGTGATTAGTTGGTCGCGTGATGGACGATATCTACTTACTGGATCCAGAGATTGGCTGTGTATACTATGGGATCTAAAAGATGGCAAGCGGGTAAAGACAGTCCGATTTGAAGCACCGATTTGGGGAGCTGAATTGCACTCATATAATCATCAAATATTTGTGGTGTCATTATTCGATGATGCGCCAACTCTAGTGGATTTCACGGACGGGACTATACGCAAACATCTGCTAAATGATATGACATCTACAAAATCGAACGAGGACCGCGAAGATAATATCGACTCACCGGCTCCTGAAACTCAGAACGACGGTCCGCAAGAAAAACAATCAACTCTAGTCGCGACATTCACAAGATCAGGACAACACATATTCACAGGTACCAGCAAAGGATGGCTGAACATCATCGACAGCGAGACCCTACAGACAGTACGCTCCGAGAGAATCACCACGTCCAACATCAAACATATTGCATTCAGTATATCGGGCAAGCAGTTTATTATCAACTCCTCAGATCGTACGATTAGGCTGTTCAACACCCCGGATTTAAGTTACGTGGATCCTATGAATTGGGAAATAAGCGTGGTTCATAGATTTCAAGATGTGGTGAATCGCTTGCAATGGAACTCAATTGCATTCAGCTGCAATGGAGATTACGTTATGGCATCTACATATCAAGATCAGCATGATATATATATTTGGGAGACTACTGTTGGCTCATTAGTGAAAATTATTGAGGCTCCTCGAGAGGAGATTGTCGACGTACAATGGCATCCCAATAGGACGATTATCGCTGCGTCAGGATTAGAGAAGGGAAATATTTACGTATGGGCGACGGTTACCCCGCAACAATGGAGTGCTCTTGCACCGGACTTTGTGGAAGTTGATGAGAATGTGGAATATGAAGAACAGGAGGACGAGTTTGATGTTGTAAGTTTACCCCAGCAATATATCTTAGACCGCGAAGCTAATTATTCACAGATTCCCGACGAAATTGCAAATAAAAGACGGCTTGATCAAGAAGACGAAGATGATGTCGATGTTGTCACGATTGAGCGAGTACGTGGAGAGTTTAGCGAAGAATCATTTATTATTCCAGTCATACTCGACGATGAAGAGGAAACATTTGTTGATTCAGATAGTGATTAAAGCAAAAAGGACAACAATTTTATTTCGTCATATGTACATTAAGATCTAAATTTCGCATTCTCAAATGTTTATAGATCACCCGTAGCATCTTCAAAATCTTCTTCTTCAGGGTAAATAGTCTTCTCGATAAGCTTGACCATTGCCTTCAAAGGTAATCCAACAACGTTGTTATAATCGCCTACTATTTGATCGACAAGGAGCGCGCCTTTGCCTTGAATACAGTATCCACCCGAAGCATCGTTAGCTTCACCAGCCGCGACATAGGCACTCAAAAACTCATCTGACACATCCTTCGCAAAGTACACCTGAGTCTCTTCAGTATGCGTTTGAAGGTTATATCCAGGATACACGGGCTGTTCGAGAGGCGCGATACAAACGACGGCGGTGAAGACACGGTGCGGGAACTCTTCGTCGCGAAGAGACTGCAGCATTCGGAAGTGATCCATTGCGGACTTTGGTTTTTCGACAATCATGTTTTTGGACAGGATGATTGTGTCAGCCGCGATCACCAATGCTGGATCGTGCCCTGTTTCAACCTATTCATGTATAAGAAAGCTGAAAACTAGGATAATGGGCATGACGTACCTCTTTTTTGTATACTCTCAACGCTTTCTGACTAGCAGTCTCTTTAACGTACTATACAACACACATTAGTTCCACCTCAAATGCACTCAAAGACTACACACCTCGTAAACGCTCATGGATGATTTATCCAAATCCTCCTCAAAAGCAGACTTCACGACCTCAAATCCCGTGATTCCAATCTGCTTTAACAATTCCTTACGTCTCGATGATCCAGAAGCTAAAACTATCCGCTTTCCTTTGAGGAAATCAAACACGGGAAGTTTTAATGGTCGTGATGCGACCGAATCGACGTACGAAGGAGGCGCTGACATGGCTCGGGTTCTGGAATTCAAATCAGTTTCTTTGTATGTCAGAAATATCAAAACAACTCATACTTAAAAGAAATTACAGTATCGTATCTATTTTGATAAAGATACACTGTCAGTGCTGTCGTCGGGAATGAACAGTTCAAGTTCGATAGCGTTGAATATCTGACGCGTAAGATCCAAAGTGATTCCAGATGACTATATTTGGATATCAAAGTTGCCAGTTTGGGAAATACCTCACCCAATAGAGATATTCTGGCTAACGCGTCTACGTAGTTCTCAACGCGCGGTAATTTACGCAATCAGTTGTTTATAAACTGTTCTATTGCGGATAGTTTAGTAGCAAGGAGAGCCTTGATACCGTTGCTAGACTATGGGGTCTCGACTGAATAAGCGCAAACATATCTACAGTTGAAGACACTTTATATATATATCTGCTATCGATTGTAATTAATTGAATAAATACACAAATAATGGGATACTACGGAATTGCGCATGCTACCTTTACCAGGCACACTAGCGTCAAAAATAGTTTATCAAAAAATTTTAATATTCTGTCTACAATGACAATAAGATGTAATCTAGAAACCTGTTCCCACCTCTACACTTACTTGGCAGTAGCGAAGAGCTCTGTAAAATGCGTTAGCAACGACTCTGTCTAAATATTTCATAAAAATCGGCAACTTACTCTCAATCTCGGCAACGCTCTGGGTAAGAACCTGCTGCTGGAACTTGGGAGTCTTGATCTCCTTCTCGATCTTAGCAATGACAGACTCGGCCAAGAGCTTCTGCTCCCGCTGGCGGACGGAGGCCTCGTAACGAACCCAGGAGTCGAGAACCGACTTGGCCTCGTGGGCAAAGTCGACGGACTGCTTAGACTCGAAGGCTTTAGCCTCGAGGACGGCGGTCTCCTTGGAAACTTCGAACAAGACCTTGGTGGTCTCGACGACGTCCTTGAGCTGCGAGACGCTGCTGATGCGCTCCTTGACGGCCTCGGTGTGAGCCTCGCGGGACTTGTTGAGGATGCTAGTCATGTTGGCGATGTATCCGTTGGCCCACTCGGTGTAGGCGGGGGCACCGACCTTAGCAATCATGAAAAGGAAAGCGGAGAAGACGGCGACGATGGTGGTCTCGTCTCCCATGACGTAGAGCTCGTTGCTGACGGCGTAGACGGCAGCGGCAGCTCCGGTGACGAGGGTGCCGGTCTTGGTGAGGATGGAGTCGGGGATGGCGGCAATGAGAGCGGTAGCCTTAGTCTTGGGCTCAGGCTTGGTGGAGTACGAGCTGGCCAAGGCACTATTGAAGACTGTACGTTAGCGGTGATCCAGGAATTTGAGAATGGTCGAAGGATTATGTTGGCGAAGTTGATCAAATCGGTGTATATGGTTGTCTGTCCTCTTCTAGCAGCCGGTTGATTCTGGGTCTGTCCACGGCACAAACAACCCGAATCACATCGCAAGTCCAGTCTTTCCCAAAGTTTCACGCAACAAAAACCTCTGATTCGATCGATTCTAAACAAATAAAACACTGCTAATACGTACGGAGCGAATCGCTGGGCGGTAAGCAGCGACGCAGCCTGCGAGCGAGCGGCGACTACAAAACACACTCAATTAGCCTCAATTGTCCTATAAACCAGGATAAAAAAAAACACAAACAACAGCATACAGCGCAGAGAACGAGCGGCAAGAACGGAGCTCATTGTGAATGACGATGATGGCGAAGAGGAAGAGGTCGACGAAGGCGAGGGTGAACAGGTTTGTTCCGAACGCTGAGTGGTTGCCCGGCACAGAGAATTTTGCGATTCGAGCCAATTGCGATGCGGTATTTGGATTATGTAATGATTATGCAATGAAATGTACAAAGTACACTCAGCAGATTAAGGTTTACAGATAGCTGAAGGAACTCCCAACTGAAAATTTCACCTTCGAGGAACAGTTGCTATAGCAAGGATTACAACTAGTATAGCAATGCCAGAAGCTACGAAAGGGAAGAAGAAAGTGAAAAGAGCGCAAGATGATGTTGCGACTGAGGTGTCTGCGAAAAAGTCACGGACACAGTTGGTGAACGAGGTGCCTACACCGACGCCTGAACTGATCCTTGATTTAGAGAAACAGATCTCAAACTCGACAGAAAACTACAACAACCTCGTCTTCTTACTCAAATATTTAAAGGTACCTGTTATATCTATTCCTTTAGTGGTAAATGGCTAATAGTGTATAGGACGATGACCTGCAAATCATGCTGCTATCAGCCACCGCACTTTTCAGATCCTTTGCAAAGATGATGGCCGCCGGCTTATTGTCCCCAGTCAAGAAATCGATGGCGGGAACAGCTCAAGAGACACTTACATTGTGGTTGAAAGAGAAATATAAGGAGTACAAAGGTGATCTTATCCTGATTTTGGCACAGGAAGACGCAGAGGCTGCCGTAAGTGATTCATGAGTGCTGCATCACGACTCTTCTAACTCATATAGGTCACCGCGCTCACAATTTTTGTCCGACTCGTGAAAGAAGAAAGCACACATCTTGCTCCAACCAAAAACGAGTATCATCTTGCAAAGTCACTGGTAAAACGAGTTTCCTCTGCGCTACTCAATCTGCCAAGTGATGATCTACTGTTGGAGTTTGTTGAGAAATATGTCAACGTATACTACGATATTCGCTATCATTTTTTGAACTTTGCAAGGTACGTCTTTTTGAGGCTTTTTAGTAGCTATTGACTAACTTGTTCACGTACAGCATCCTAGCAACTGAGCCAGCAGACGAGAACACCGCCAAAGACGACGCTCAATTCTCGACAAACCTACTCTCCGCACTCACCGCCGTCAGCAGTTTCCCCGAGGACGTGTCTGATATCGATCAATTTCTAGTCGACGTCCCCGCAAAAGAAAAAACTCCTGTGCGGAAACTTTCTTCTCAACGCGGAGCTTTGCAAGATTGTTGGCTTGCTGTCTTGAAAAGACGGTTGACAGTGGATCAGTATAAGTATATTTTGCAGATTATGCATAAGAAGATTGTTCCGAACATCAATAAGCCGCAGTTATTGATGGATTTTTTGACTGATTCGTATGATGCTGGTATGTATTTTACTTTTAAGCGCTTGCAAACATGCTAATATACTACTCTAGGCGGAGTTGTGTCATTACTCTCACTAAATGCTCTGTTTTTGCTCATTCAAAAGTTCAACCTCGACTATCCAAATTTCTATACCAAGTTATATGCACTACTAGACCGCAATATCTTACACGTTAAACATCGATCTCGGTTCTTCCGACTTCTCGACCTTTTCTTATCATCATCGTAAGTTTTCATTCTTCTACTCAATAAAGTCATATGCTAATTGTGGAACAGACATTTACCAGCAGCTCTTGTCGCGTCATTTGTCAAACGACTTTCAAGACTCGCACTTTCTGCGCCACCATCTGCTATCGTGATTGTGGTTCCGTTCGTGTATAA
Source organism: [Lipomyces] yamanashiensis (assembly GCA_030572775.1). Lineage (NCBI taxonomy): Eukaryota > Fungi > Ascomycota > Lipomycetes > Lipomycetales > Lipomycetaceae > Myxozyma > [Lipomyces] yamanashiensis. The sequence continues at coordinate 241,096 of JAJMBS010000006.1, forward strand.
TTTGCTTAAGAGACATACTACTTGCAATCTGTTACTGCAACGTACAGATTTTGATGATACAGACAACAGCAAATTCGGACTGAGTAAGTACATAACTAACGTCAATACAATTGCATTGATTAACATATTGCAGATGATCCGTTTGACGCCGACGAGCAAGACCCGAATAAAACTGGCGCTCTTGAAAGTTCAGTCTGGGAACTGGCGACTTTGCAGGATCACTATCATCCTAATGTTGGCACACTCGCCAAGATTCTCTCTGAGCCATTCTACAAGCCCTCGTATAACATCGAAGACTTCATGGATCATTCATACAGTACTGTAAGTTCTATTTCTATATACCCCCCCGCCCCCCGCGACAAGTACCCATGGCATGAGACTAACAAAGACTGCAGATGCTCGATGCCGAGTTCGGAAAGAATATTCGGAAACCACCGGCGGTCGAATTCGAGTTAGTCGGTAGTATGTTTGAAGGTACTGAAGTAACGAAAGCGTATCTTGAAGGATGGGAGTTGTAAATATTTGTCTGTCTAGTCCAGTATATGTAGAATAGTCAATGATTATGACTCTAGAATGTCGTATTTGTCTTCAAGCCAACGTAAAGCTACAGCAGAGCTTTCGAATGTCCACATTGTAATCGCACTCGTTGGCGCACTTTTGACCAAAGCAACCCAAAGACCTCTGTATAACCCACGGATACCTTCATGCCGCACAATCGCGCGCGCGCATCCAGTAATCGACGTGGGGTATGCCGGAATTCCCTTTAGCAAATAAAGTTCTCTTGTAGGTCCTTGGACCTGCAAGCGCTTGCGCAGGACATCGAGAGGGAATACACCCGTTTTTGATATCACGCCGGCAAGCATACCCGCAATAGCATTGCCAGAACCGAATGTCTTGACATCAAGTCTTTCATCGAGATCCGACATAACCGACTTCAACGGCTGATACGACGCGAAAAAGAGACCCATATACGGCACGATCTGTGCTATGGCGGGTCTCAATCCTCGAAAAAACCCTTTCAATCCTTCATCTTTGTAAATCTGATGCACGGCGTGGTTAAGTGAGCTGTAAATACGATCGGCATCGCTTCCTTGAGCGGCAAACCGAGTACGCAAAAGATCAAGTGGATATGTAGCTGATGTCGCGGCAGTACCAGCTGCTGCGCCCGCAATGAAATTTTGAGCCGAAGTAGGGATGTCAAATGCGGAGACGAATGCAAAGGTTTGACTGTAGGCTGCGAATTGGAAGGCGCCATAGATGAGATAGAGAAGTTCAGCGGGGATGTTTCCGCGCCAGAGACTCTGATATCTATTAGTATTAATCAGAAAAACCAGACTGAAAAATATAGTACCGTTATTCCTTCGTTTTTGTATATGGTATATAGAGAATTTATGATTCCTCTATATTTGCGCTGCGCTGCGCCAGATTTCAATGAATGAGTCTCGAGTTGCTGTCTGATTTTGATAATGTCCAGCGGCGCCACAAAGAACCTAATCGTTAATTAGCTCCAACTACATTATATGTAACGTCAAGATAATGTACCTAGAGGTAAGGCCAGCTATACCTCCACATATCATCGACTCGCGACCAGAGAGTCCAGCTTTCTTGTGTGGAGTTCCACCATTCTCCAGATTCGACTCTTCTGAATTCCTGGAAGGCATTGATCTAGTCCTTTACTGCACTTGCATAAAATTTAAACTGTTCTCTATATCCTGTTCATTGTAGAGTGGACTGGAATGCGGATTGGAGGTTATGAGTCTTACGCAGTGTACGGATCTTAACCAGATGGGATGAAAATATTAAGCTTTGGGGCGTGAGGCTCGAGTGGATTTGAGACTATTGTCGGATTATTGAATAGTATGTATAGTTGTGTATGTATAGATGCTTAATGGCTGTTTAATAGTTGTATAAATAGAAAATAGATATTCTATACATTTATTGGACTGTATACTTGGAATAAGTGAAGTAATTGAGTGTGTATAAACACTGCACGCGATATGTTTACTATAGGCGCCCCCCCCCCCCATCTTCACAAAACATCACAACAGTTTTATCTCACAATATAAGCAGCTAATTACTCATATTCGACTATTTATACTCTTCCTATTCTTAATCACACAGCTAGCACACATATCCCCGTCCTCAAACAAGGTTTATAGAGCGATGGCTAATTAATTCAGCACCACGCATCAGAGCGTGCTACAACCCTAATCCGCCACCATGTCTGAGCAAAGCAAGGCTGTCAAGCGCCGGGAACGGCTCTGGCTTGGAGAATTCGGTCTCGCTCCGCTTCTTAGGATTCGCATTCTTCTTTCTCTTCTTCACACCTTCTCTTTCCTTATCGTCTCTTATCGCCTATTTCGTAATAACTCAGATAACAACACAATGGCTGCCAATGAAACACTGCCCAAGGCAAAGGACCTCTGGTACAAGCTGTCGCCCGAAGCCCTCTCGAGACGGCCGTCGCCGCTAAAGACCGCCTTCAAGTACGCGATTGACCCGAAAATCGTCTCCCTCGGCGGTGGTCTGCCTCTTCCCGCGTACTTTCCCTTTGAGTCAATTTCTGCGACTGCTCCTGAGCCTCCGTTCTTGACGTACAATGATCCCGCGCTGGCGAAGGATGCGCCGATGATTTCGGTTTCGGTTGATCGTTACAACCACGCCAACGACCCCGGTATGATTCCGCTCGCGACCGCAATGCAGTATGGCCAGTCTGATGGTTGCAAGCCGCTTTTGGCGTGGATCTATGAGCATACTAAGCTTGTGCATCATCCTCCTTACTCGAACTGGGGCTGCCTCATGACTGTCGGAAATACTCAGGGACTCGACGCTGCTCTGCGCTTACTCTGCTCGCGCGGCGACTCTATCCTGGCTGAGGAGTACACTTTCTCGTCTGCTATGGAGACTGCCCATGCTCAGGGTATCAAGAGTGTACCGGTCAAGGTTGATCTTGAGGGTATTCTTCCTGAGGAGCTTGATACTCAGCTTAAGGAGTGGAAGGGCGACCTCCCCAAGTTTCTCTACACCATCCCGTATGCTCTCTATTTTTATTTTGTATATATAGACTGTTAACTTTGAATAGAACTGGACAGAACCCTACCGGTGGCACTCTGTCTGACGAGCGTCGCAAGGCGGTTTACACTGTGCTTTCGAAATACGATATCATGATTGTTGAGGACGAGCCCTACTACTTCTTACAGATGGATCCTTATGAGGCTGGTGTGTCTGACAAGGCGCCTGTTGCTCCACCCACTGCACAGGAAGACCCAGAGAAGTACACCAAGTTCCTCTCGAAGCTCATCACTTCTTATCTTTCGCTTGATGTTGATGGTCGTGTGCTGCGGCTGGATTCGTTCTCGAAGGTCATGGCTCCTGGTACCAGACTTGGATGGATTGTGGCTCAGGAGCCGTTGATTGAGCGCTTAACTCGCCAGAACGAGGTGTCTATACAGACTCCTGCTGGTTTCTCGCAGGCTATTGTTTACTCGCTGCTTTCCAAGTGGGGACAGGAGGGATACCTTGACTGGTTGGTTGAGCTGCGCAAGGAGTACACTCACCGACGAAATGTCTGCCTTGACGCTCTGAGCAAGTACTTCATCGAGCCTACATCGTACGCGCCCAAGGGTCTTGGTGAGTATGCTGAGTGGATCGGACCGACAGCCGGTATGTTCTTCTGGCTTAAGTTTGATGCGCGCAAGCACCCTTCGTTCGGCAAGCTTTCGCCCCTGCAAATCGAAGCGCAGATCTACCAAGCCGCTATTGACCATGGAGTTTTGTTCATTCCTGGATCGTGGTTCCGCGCTGATCAGGATCCCGTCGACGATACGATCATCCCGTCGGAGAGCGAGGACGCTAGTTTCTTCTTCCGCGGTACTTTTGCGACTGTGCCGCAGCAGCAGTTGATTAGAGGTGTCGAGTTGTTTGCTGAGACTATTGCCAGCGAGTTTGGTGCTAGTTCTTAGATTTCCTGTAGAGCTATGTTTTTTTATTTGTTGTTATTTAAGATATTGATCGAGATTGTGTTTTGCGCTGTGCAGCTGGTTAGAGTTGCTGTTGTAGATAATATGCTCGCTGCTGAATAGATGAGTTATGGTGTGCTGTATTGCTCTAAAGACATTTATTCATACAATTGCTGTAAATTCTCAGTGTCAAAACATAAGCCGATTTATACAGTTTGATAGATTTAATAGCAAATAAACAGACAGATAGGATCATTAATACTTGTTGGTTGTTTGTTTAATCGATTATAATATGTAACCACTCAGATGGGAATATTATATAATATATTACTATTCCTACACAAAACCCTTAGGGGTAATGCTTGCAGAGTATGTGACTGCGAAAATGAGCGGCATAGACAACCCTACAAAAAGCCCTAAACGACACAGAAAGTTGAGAGTTGAGGTGAGCGACGAGGGTTGTGTGTGAGATTGAAGTGAGGATATTCGAGTACCACAACGAAATCACAGAAATATACACACAATGTCTTCGGTTTCTAAGTATGTTTGTTTTCTTTTTCGATGTTGGAGAGTTGAAATGTGCTGGGAGTTGTTTATCTGAGAGGTAATGGATGGGAGGGTGCTGAGAAGAGAGTTGAAGATGAGATAGAGTGGTGATATTGAGATCCATGGACGATGAACAACAAAGGCGCAGATGAACAATATACAAGAACAAGGAATACTAATGAGTTATATAGCGATCTTATCTGGGAGCTTACCCGCAGCAACTCGTCGTACCTGTTGAAGCGCAAGACTGGTGGTGGTGTCCAGTTCTCGCGGGACCCGCTCAACGTTTCTGGCGACTACTCGTACTCTGCCTCTGGCTATGCCAACGCTAAGGCTGTTGGTGTTTCGTTGACTGCTGATGGAGCTATTGTTGTTTCGAGCAAGAAGGCCGGATCTTTCGCTACCCCCAAGAGCTCTGTTATCAGCACTGAGTTCAAGCCCTACACCAGCCAGCGCAAGGTGTACGCTGCCGTTGCCGGAATCACCAAGAACTACAGAGATGATTTGAGATTGGTGAGTGTTTTTTCTTTTAGTGAGAGATATTGGGAGTATAGGATGAAAATGCTAACGAAGAATAGACTGCTGTTAAGCGGGCGTCGCAGCTTCTTTACTCGAAGAAGGCCAAGAAGACCTTTGCTAAGAAGCCCCGGGGCAAGAAGGCTTCTGAGTAAGATGATTTTTTGTACGAAAGAAAGAAAGAAAAGAAAAGGGGATTGTGAGAACGATTAGTATATAGTGATAATGAAGACCGTTCTAGTATTGATCTGAGCACACTTACACCGATGGTGTGTAGTATTTTAGTGAAGAGTGTTGGTGGAGTACAGTGATAGTTAAGTAGAGTAGAGTAGAGTAGGCATCCGACAAGCAGACCACAGCCAAGGCTTAGAAGAATCTTAATGAGGAGTAGACTGGGAGAAGAAGAGTCGGAAAGAGGATGATGCTTCGCCGGCGCGGAGACCGGAAACAGCGAGCGAGGATGTTTGCAGCCGATGAGCGGATGTACGGTTGAGAAGAGGATGAGTCTGTAGTTAGGTTACTGATGATTAGTGATTATTGATTGTTAAGATTAGTGATGGTTAGTGAAATTTAGTGATCTACTATGACAATGATCAGGAAGCACAGTGATCTATGATCTGAGATCAGTGACTGATTTTGCTGCAGTTACTGATGCAGTATTACATGTTACTCTATACTAATGCTATATCTATAACTATTGACTAATATAACTAACTATCCACACAGCTACACAGAATCTAGCTCAGAATCAATAAGTATCGGAAGCGGTCCCGGAACAAACCGGAGCGCACGAAAAGTACCCGCCTGCCGCTCTGCCCCGCGCCACATCCGCACTCACCCCGCCAAAGAGGCCTGTTTACTCTCTTCTTGTTCTGGTCAATAATTGTCTCTCTAGCTGTCGCATCACAGTCGCCTTTTCCTGCTGAGATTCCTCGCCTTCCGCGTCCGCTTCGCTGCCGGATCCGCCATTGGCTGCGCAAAATGTAAGAAAACGGGGCTCGTACCACCGTGGCGGTTCGCGGTGCAGAAAATTAAGTGAGCATACAGGCGGAGAGTAAATAGCCCCGCTCCCCACGTTCTGCTCTTCTCTTCTCTTCTTCTCTCCTGGTGCTTATACAGACTACTCTGTCATCTACTGTCTTCTATCTTCTATCTACTATCTACTATCTACTATTTACACAATGGTTAAAGCTGTTGTCTGCGGTGCCAGTGGAGGTATGTCTACTGATCTTTTACTCTGAACTTGCTGACCAGATATCGCTCTTCAGGTATTGGCCAACCTCTCTCTCTTCTCCTCAAACTCGTACGTCTTACCTATTCCTCTACTCCCCTTACAAAAGTGATCTAATACAATCTAATAAGTCCCCCCTCGTCGACGAGCTGGCTCTCTACGATGTCGTCGGTAGCCCTGGTGTCGCTACTGATCTCTCACATATCTCCACCAAGGCCGTCGTCAAGGGATACCTCCCCGCCGACGACGGACTCAAGCTCGCCCTCACCGGCGCCGACGTCGTCGTCATCCCCGCTGGTATCCCCCGCAAGCCTGGCATGACCCGTGATGGTATACTCATCTTGTGTATCAGTATCGATCAATTGATCTTTGTGCTAACTTAAGTAGATCTCTTCTCGATCAACGCTGGAATCGTGCGTGATTTGATCACCGGTGTCGCTACCTACTGCCCTACCGCCTTCATCGCCATCATTTCCAACCCCGTCAACTCGACCGTGCCCATCGCCGCCGAGGTTCTCAAGAAGGCCGGCGTTTTTGACCCCAAGAAGCTCTTTGGCGTCACCACCCTCGACACCGTTCGCTCAGAGACCTTCATTGCCGGTGTCCTTGGCAAGGCCGATCCTACCGAGGTCTCGGTCCCTGTTATTGGAGGTCACTCTGGTGAGACCATCGTTCCTCTGCTCTCGCTTGCCACTCCTGCTGTCTCGATCGAGGGCGAGGCGCGCGATGCGCTCATCAAGCGTATCCAGTTTGGTGGCGATGAGGTCGTTCAGGCCAAGGAAGGCAAGGGATCGGCTACTTTGTCGATGGCCCATGCCGGATTCCGGTTTGTCGACAGCATTTTGAAGACTCTTGCTGGTGCTACTGGCCTTGTTGAGAATACTTTTGTCTATCTTCCTGGTGTTGAAGGTGGTGATGCTATCAAGGCCATTGCTGGTGTTGACTTTTTCGCTGCTCCTGTTGAGCTTGGCGTGAGTATTCCTTGCTTGATCTAGTTGAATGACTACTAACTAAAAAAAAAAAACAGGTCTCTGGTGCGGTCAAGATTGAGAACGTTTTGACCAAGGCGACCGAGTTCGAGAAGGGACTTCTCGAGGCTGCGTATAAGGGACTCTCAGGCAACATTGTCAAGGGTGTCGAGTTCATTGTGAGCCCTGCTGCCAAGTAAGTTCATCTACATTGAGCTTTTCTCTTATGTGTGTATGTGTACAAGTTATAGACGTAAAAATTGTAGTGTTGCAATTGTGTAAGAATGAATTGTATTTACGCATGTATAAGCTGAAATTGTGAAATAATGAGATTACTTGAGAGGCAATGCTTGTAAATTTGTTCAAGAGTAGATATACACACAAAGAATGGAGAAATGGAAGCGCTGGAACGGATCGGCTAACGAGTTTATTTCGGTGTTTAGGATATAATTATTCAATAGGAAGAGAATTTGAATACAGTTGAGATATTGAATATTAGATATTGAAAGGAATTGAGCAGGATATTAATGAGATATCAAATACTACTTAATAGTGCTGAATCACTTGTAAGCATCAATTGTAGTATACTTATACACAACAACTCTCAGAAGATCCTTTGATCCGGTGTCAAGTGAAGATAAGAAAGGAGCAACGGATGTTGATTCGCAGCATTTATATTCCATTCTATTATTCTATTATTCAACTATTCTATTCAACAGCTATTTAAATACTCCAAATAATCCATCTTTCCGCAAACTCCTTCTCACCGTCCGTTTCCGAGGCCGACTCCGGCTTCCTTCCTTCCCTCACACTTGACAATCTTCTCAGTTAAGCCCCGCATCCGAAGAAACCCATTATACTCACACTCAAAAACTCAGACCCCGCCGCATTTTTCTATGCTGGTTTATGGCCCCTCATTTATGTTGTCAGTCAGCTTTGGGGGTTTGTGTCGGCAGTTTTAAGTAAGTATGAGTGAAGTGGAACAGGAGAATAGACAATGCATTGCTATAACAAACTAACATAACATAACATAACGCAGTCAAATACATCAAACTATCTACTCTTCTTTCTTCTTTCCGCAAAAAGACATATCCCAAAAAAGATCAACTAAACTCAGCTCCTTTTTGCTTCTTCTCGGTGCAGCGTAAGTGCTCTTCGTATCTCATTTCATCGTAGTTCATTTCTGTTTCATTTCGTTGCACTTCGTTTGATCATAAATAAAACATCGGTTCTCTTCATTCATCATTCTTCTTCTTCTTCTTCTTCTTCTTCTGAGCTTTGAATCTTTGCATTTGTGAGAAATTCAAAGATCTTAATTAACAAAAACGCGCGCGTGGATAGAGTATGCATATGCTCAAACAGACAAAAAAACAAAAAAGTAATCAAAAAATGTAACAATGCAAATATTAAAATTACAAAAATATATCAAAAAAAAAAAAAAGGAAACAAAAAAGTATAACACCTGACCCTTATTACAATAGAATGACTTTCTTCTCAACACAACAACAACGACAGCAAATATATGTTATACGGGCATTTTCAATTTGAATCAAGTACCGTCTGATCATTGAGCAGGCCGATACCCTCCATACATCATCAAATGCTGCTGCATATTCCCATTCGACGGCATCGACTGTAAACTCTGCTGATACCCCGAATTACCATATCTTCCGGATGATCTGATATCCGCATACGACCTCGTGCTTCGTAAATAGTTATTACTGTTATTGGTGTTGGCATTATTGACATGTGTACTTCGGTCGTAAAAATCGGGAAGGGCGCCTGGATCAGCTAGTGCTTGTCGCGACATCGTCGACGAGTACATGTTAAACTGAGACTGTTGCTGTTTTTGCTTCGCTGCCATGATCTGTTGGAATGGCATTGAAGAGTGTGTATGCTGCGTATTTCGTCGCGAAATCACAATTTCGTGAAGATCTCCTTCTCCCCGCACAGAATGCACTAATCCCATCCCGGTCGCAAGCATACACACATTCCGCTTCTGCGTAACAGACAACTGTTCTCCAAAAACCAAATCATCACGCGAATGATCATCGCGAAACAACAAAATCTCAGAATACAGCATCAAAGTTTCAGGATCATTCAGATCTAAATCAGACGCACTCGTCGTGTTCGCAGACGACACACTCGACGCACTATCGACAGCCAATAGACTATTGATCGACATCGTCGACGCCATCTTTGGCAACTGCGCAAAACTACTCCGATGTTGCTCTTCCAACTGTCCGCGCTTACTTCTCTTCTCGCGCTCTATCCGCTCACGATCAGCTACCGGTAACATCTTCTTGTACTCGACCCGCAGTTTCCGCCCAGATATCTCATGCCCGTTTAACATGTTGATCACGCTAGCGGTATCCTCGGCCGTAGCAAAATTCGCAAACGCAAGACCTCGAAATACACCCTGATCAAAATGATAGTTAAACGCATACGGAAGTGTAAGTCCAAGAGACAACATCGTGTCTAAAAGTTGCTCTTTCTTCACCGCAAACGGGATATTCTTAATAACAATCGCAGTCGGAATCAAATCATTGTCGGATAAAGTCGTATTAGAAGATGCAGAAACTCCATTCGAAGACAGGGATGTAAACATCAGCGACGATGAAGGCTCATTAATCGCGTTCGCAGCCGAATTCTGAAGTAGTCGGTTTTGCGGAGATGTAGAAAACTGAGTACTACTTTCGGATAGCTGGCTTTGATCGGACTTTGAAGGAGAGTAATTAGAAGGAGACGTCGACAGATTACCATTACTGAGAAAAGACATTCGCGGCGGAGGCGGCAGTATATCCTGTCTTTGTTAGTATTAAGTCTTAAAAAAGTAGAAATGGAACTTACCGATTTCCACACATATTCACTCGAAAGCTGTGGTTGATGTCGTCCAATCGGTGGCGGCTGATCATATCTCTCACCCAACGCCAGGTTCGCCGGATCCAGCATTGGATCGAAGGATGCTTGGTGCATTAATGAGTGCCTGCTTGAGGATATGTTTAAGCCCGAAAGACCACTCGAAAGCCCGTCAAACGAATTTTCCGATGGAGGTTCAAAGTACCGCGACTGCGCTCGTCGCAGATGATGCTGTTGCTGTTGCTGCAATCGTATTAATTGAGAGGAATTTATCGTGAACGGTTGTTGCTGTGAAAGTGTCGGCGAATACGAAGAACTTTGCTGGTGTCCACGACTGCTCGCGTTATTCTCCGCCGAATCATACCATTGCATAAACGAAGACTGTCCTCCTCTTCCGGATTTTCCGAATTGTGTGTCGAGGTGAGAGTGCGTGACTGGAGAGGTCGAGAGAGAGAGCTCGGAGGAAGAGTGATGCGACTGAGAGCTCTGCATCGCTGCTGCTGCCCCCGACGACGAGAACGAGGGCGAGGGCGCTGTCGGCGGAGACGAGGACTTTGACGAAAAAGTCCGGTCCATTAGTTGCTCTTTATTCTCTTATAAGATTGAGTATAGTAATAATAAAGCTGATTAAATAAAAAAAAAGCTGTCGATGACTGATTCCGATGTGAAACGTCTACCTAGACGAATGTGGGATACCCAAAACAGTAACGAGCGACAGTAGAGCAATACAATACACCAATACAACCAGACCACAGACGATACAGGTTCGACTTAAACGAGTGGAAGTCGTGCGGATCCTCGTGGGCTGCTGCGTGAAGGGGTGCGGATGAGTGTCCAAGGGGAAATCTGAAGACTGGACTGGGCTCTGACGAAGAGATGCGTCGCAGTGGAAAAAGGCAAGGGTCTGTTTTCTGTCTTTTTCTTCCGCTTTGGGAAATTGACGCAAAGGGGAAAAGAAGAAGCGAAAGGGGTAACAATGTCACGTGGATTTCTTGTTTATCAGATTGTACAGTGTGAAGATAGTAGAGTTTACATATTCTTCTAGATAGCTAATTGTGTATAGATATACAATACAATAACTGCTTTTGACTACGCAGCACATTCAACTGCAATGCAGGCATACGTACGCCGAAAGTCAATCTCACTTAGACTCCTCCAGTTAGCTGTTACTAATCTTCTCAAATTCTATGTTATTCAATGTCTGTACTCTACATTTCACAATATACAACATATTATAGCAACCATCTATACTACAACAAGCAGTTATCCACTCTACTCAAGAACAAGTTCATCAATACATCTGCACGCGAGACACGTGACTTAATCAGTGACACAAAGGCTTCTCCCAAGTCCCAGAGCGCCTCGGGAAAATTAGTTACGATCAACTCCGTCATCCAGGATATCACAGCAGAGACTCTGCTTGTGAGGAATATCTGGCTAGAGGACTAGATAATAGACTACTGTTTGTTCATTTAAGGTAATTATATTCATTATGTTGCTGTGGTGCTACAAGTTCCAGCGATCCAGCTCGGTGTGATCTTGCTCACCATTGATTTAGATGCGATATCCACGCCTCGTCGCTGCACTGGCAGCACGACGCTCTTCCTCTTCATGCTTGATTAGCAGGATCTCGTCGCTTACTACAACTGCTTCTGTTTTGAATGTGCGTTCGCTTCGGACTGGGTCGTACTCGCCAAAACCGTCAACATCGTCCTCGTCGTCCCCGGAATCGGTGATCCCGCCGCCGCATCCCGTCTCGACCGGCCCAGGCTCTACAGCCGAAGACGACCATCTACTCCGTGCTATCTTCGACTCGCCTACTGTCTGGGGTTCCTTTTTCTCTAGTCTAAGTGACACCAAGCCTGTCGGGCTGCTCAACAACGCGCGGCTCACGTCCGCGCACTCGTTGACCGAGTTCGCAGAATCTACGTTACTCTCCGCGCAACGCGTCGCGGCGGCTATAATCGCAATCGACACCGGCCGGTTGACGGATAATGACTGTAAACGAGTCGTCAGACTGTTTGATCGGTTATCTGACATGCTTTGTCGGGTTATCGATCTCGCGGAGTTTGTGAGGACTGTGCATCCGGATGAGGCGTATCTGGCTGGTGCCGAGCAAGCGCATAATCTGATGATGGGCTACATGATCCAGTTAAATTCAAGCGACGAGTTATTTGGTGTTCTCAGAAGAGTTCTTGAGATCGAGGGAATAGAACATGTGCTCTCGCGAGAAGAGATGATCGTCGGGAAGTTATTACTCGACGATTTCGAGAAATCAGGCGCTTCATTGGATATCTCGATCCGCGAGAAAGTAGTCACTGTCCAACATGACATTGCAACCCTCTCGCGCGACTTCATGATGAATTTGCACCCGGAAAATGACACTATCTCGGTCGATATAAACGAGCTGACGGGTCTTGATCCGACCCTCGTCAACGGTCTTCGCGTCACGGCTGCGCTCGAAAACGAAAAAAACTACAGTTTTGGCAGACGTTTCAGAACCGGGAAACCATCTTCTCAAGCTCTTGCTAAAGTGCGCAAAGTCAATTTGCCAACTTCCGGCGCTGTGTCGCGGATGGCGGCAGTAAGCGTACACTCGACCAAGATTCGCGAACAGCTTTATATCAACCAGCGTAAATCCTCCGAGAGACAGATTGAGACTCTAGAAAATCTCTTGATGCAGCGAATGCGGCTGGCGAATCTGATGGGCTCGAAATCGTTCGCGGAGTATCAACTTACGGATAAAATGGCACGTACACCGGAGGCTGTTCAGAAGTTTCTAGATAATCTGGCTGCTAAAACGCGACCAGCTGCCGAAGCAGAGATATCACTGATTGAGAAGTTAAAGGCTAGCGATAAACGGAATCAAGAAGATCCGGTCTTTAGAGCGTGGGATCGGGATTACTATTTATCGCAGTATATCGAGCAAACACGGCAACCGAGACTGCGCACATCTGATTTTTTGAATGCCTATTTCTCGGTTGGCACTGTGATGCAGGGACTTTCAAGGCTATTTACGAGATTGTATGGCATCCGATTTGTGCCTCGCGAGACAAACTCTGCTACGGGCGAGACATGGCATCCTGATGTACGCAAGCTTGATATAATGGCAGAGACGGCGCGCGGGGAGCAGAGAGTTGGAATTATGTATTGCGATCTGTTTGCTCGGGAAGGAAAGCCCCGAGCTCCTGCGCATTATACGGTGCGCTGTTCGCGACAAATTTACGACGAGGAAAATTACGATCAGATTGACAGCGGGATCTATGATATCCCGACCCTGACTGATAGTAATGGGTCGGTGTTCCAGCTCCCTACTGTTGGTTTAGTATGTGATTTTTCGTCGCGGTCGGACGGGCGCGCAAGTTTGCTGTCGTTTGCTGAAGTCGAGACGTTATTCCACGAAATGGGCCACGCCATGCATTCCATGCTAGGTCGCACTGCGTTGCATAATATCTCTGGAACCAGATGCGCTACCGATTTCGTCGAGTTGCCGTCAGTGCTGATGGAGTACTTTGCGACAAATGCCGACGTTCTGGGTTTGTTCGCGCGACATCACGAGACTGATGAGCCCTTGCCGATGCCGTTGCTTAAAGCGCATCTTCGCGAGCGTGCGGGGTTCAAATGTAACGACACCTACACACAGATCGAGATGTCTTTGCTTGATCAGGCGTTACATTCCGTGTCGTCGGATAAGTTGTTTGATGGAAAGATTGACTCGACTGCGATCTGTCGCGCGCTCGAGCAGCGATATTCATTATTCCCAGCTGTACAAGGCACGAGCTGGCAAGGTCAATTTGGACATTTAGTGGGCTACGGCGCGGTTTACTACTCTTATCTTCTCGACCGCGCGATGGCATCCCAGGTCTGGATCGAAGTTTTCAACGGCGGTGAAGACGGTGGTGCTGTCTCAAGGGACGCCGGTGAGAAGTTTAAGAATGAGGTATTGTCGTGGGGTGCGGGGCGAGATGCTTGGCAATGTATTGCTGGAGTTTTAGGCCGAGACGAGTTGCGGGTTGGTGGGGAGAAGGCGATGGAGTCCGTGGCTATGGGAGCCGACAAGGATGCCGGTACATGGAGATAGATGGCGAGATGACGATGATGTGGAATATCAAAAGTAGAATTAAGATATTTCAAATTGATAAGTTTGGCAGTATCTGGTAATTGATTCTGATCTGATTTGTATATGTCAGAGTGTACGACTCCGAAGATAGTAGTTTGACGTGGTCGATCAATCAAATAGAATACAAGGTTAAGCGCAACACGCGGCACGGCGGTGAGCACAGTCTGGAGAAACGGTCCAGAGACTGTCTCAGGAGGAAAAGCACGGCTGGAGGATCTTCCGTGACACCGGGATACTCCTTTCAGGTCGGAAGGTGAAAACTTCCGGCGGGAAAGTAGAGAGGAAAGTGACTTCACAAGGAGAGCTAAGCGAGGAAAGTTGACCAGTTGAGATAAAAATAAATATAGACTTTTAGTGTGAGTCTGATTGATTCCCCTGAAATCCCGAAACAGCACCTAATCACCACCAAGAGCACACACTGCCTGGGGCGTCAGTGTACCTGGCAGGATTAAGAAGTACCGGTGCCGAAATGAGAAAGAAGGCCATGAAGGCCCGGGCTGGTGATATCGTGAAGTTGGTAGCTAAAAAAAAGACCATGGTCCTTTTGCATGTAGAGTATGGCTATTGGCGATTGTAGTTTACTACTGGAAGATTTTCTAATTACTACGTACGCCCAGAGAGATTATTACACTGCGAAGGTTCGGTTAGTTGTGTGCTATCCTAGTATTTCCTGCTCTGTATCCGATGTTCAGCAGATGTTTACTGCAGCGGAAGCCGCGGAGTCCATCATAGTGATATCACAGCTAGTTGTAGTGCAGTTGTTTGCAATAAGACTGGGCATATTAACGATGGCTGCAGATAGCGCACTAGGCCACTCTAGATTATTTGTCCAGATATTATGAAACTGACTGTATTCTTCCTTCTACTTCTTGTTGTCCCTATTCAGTGTCTATTCCTCACTAGAGACTCTGCTCTTCCTCACTAACACCACTATTCCACAAATATTCCTTAAATCCCTACTTCTACCAATGCACGGCTGCGTCCTTCCCCAAGAGCTTAAACTCTCTGCCAGACGGCGACCTGACCAGCTAGATCTTCTGTCGCAGTTGAGCCACAAACTTTCATTCTCCTTCGCACGCACGGCTCAGAAGTGTTTCTGTTCCTGCTTTAGTTTGAACAACCGAGGCTGCTGGTTTTTGGCCGCCGGTGTAGTACGTAGTCTGCGAAGTTGTTGTGCTTTTACATATGGTCATAGTATTGCTATAATATAATAGTCGTAATACAAATACATAACTTATAATACAAAATAAACACCAGTGACTACAATATACAGTGTCCAGGGTACTCAGCATGTGCACAGAGTCAGAGCCAAACTCCTCCCACTACGTCATAACCTTTCCGCTCTGCTCTCCCACGTTTCTCCTACACTCTCGGATCCAGCACATCATCCTCTTCTAAAGTTTCCTCGGCCATGAAAGCCTATTGCAATAAGCACATCCGGAGAATCCTCCTCCTCTGTGCTATTTTTATACCTCCTATGCTGGATCTCCTGCTCGTCTAGATGGATATATAATACACTTGATTCTTCCTTCGTTAGTCGAATCCATCCTCATCAAACCACTTCTTCTCTTTTCTACAAGCAAACAGCTAGCAACAAACCTCAACAATGCGTTTCTCCTACTCTTCTCTTGCGCTCGCAACTGCGACTGCCTCTACCTTGGTCTCGGCCACCTCCCTCGCAAAGCGGTACTCCTCCGACCAGTCCTTTCAGGTCGTCACCATCCGCTCCGGCTCCAATCTTCAGTACGCCGCTGTTGGCGCCAGTGACGGAGTCGTCACCATTGGCAAGGACGGTGTCAACTTTGTGATCAAGGACGACGTGCTCTACCTCGATGGCACCGAAAACATCGTCTACGTCGATGCCACTTCTCGCGAGGTCAAGTACTCGGCCAAGCCGCCTTCGGACGCTATCACAAAGTCCTGGGCCCTCGCCGACTACCTCGTGCTTGACAGCGAAGCTTCTGGAATTGCTTGCCCCGACGGATCGAGCTATACTCTTTACTGGGCAGCTGACGGACAGAGCAATGTCTGCTCTGGTGGTGTCGGTGTTGGCACTTACTACGTCATGGCCGATGGATCTACTTACACTCCTTCGACCACTTCGTCTGCTGCCGTGGCTTCCGCTACTATTGACGCGACTCCTAAAGACTACTTCGACGTCGTCGGTATCCACTCTGCCTCTCCTATCCAGTACCTTGGTCTCTCAGTCAAGGGCGATGGCTACATCTACTTTGGCAGCGATGCCTTGATCGAGAATTATCTCGAGGACGGACATCTCATGCTCCAGGGAACCGACTCCACCGTCTGGATCGAGCCCGAGACCAACGCGCTCAAGTATAACACCGCGATTCCTTCCGGCGTCAAGACCACCACCTGGTCGATCACCGACAACATCCTCCAGCTTGATGGCGAGAGCAAGGCTATTGCTTGCGGCGACGACTTCAAAATCTTCTGGTCGCCTGATGGATCGGACGCGGCTTGCAACGGTGCTACTGCCTACGGTGCTGAGCTCTATGTCAACTACATTTCCTCTGCCGCTGCTGCTTCCGCTACTCCTGTTTCTTCTTCGTCGTCGTCATCGTCATCGGTTGCCGCTGCTACCACTACCAAGGCTGCCTCCACCAAGCCCGCTTCTACTTTCGCGACCTTGACTCGCTCTTCTACTTCTGTTAAGGCTGCCACTACCTTTACCAAGGCTGCTGTCTCTACCACTGCCGCTCCTGTTACGGTCAAGGCTTCCACTGCCGAGGTTGCTGCTGCCACTGCCACTGTCCTTCCTCCTAACTTGTTGATCCCGGTCAAGAAGGAGTCTCCCAACACAGTCTACGGCGCTCAGTACACTGGCTCGATCGTTTACGGCAGCAAGGAGGTTGACACATTTGCCTCGTTTGATATTCCCCAGCACAAGGACTCTGTCAAGTCTTGCAAGCTCATCTGGACTCCTCCTTCCGCAGGCTCCTTCCCTTCGACTATCTCAGGCACTAAGAAGTTCTCCGTCTACAAGATCGCCGACACTCTCGACGAGTCCAAGCTCTCCTGGAATGTCCGTCCTGCTCGCGGTGAACTCGTTGGCGTCGTCGATGCCACTACCGGATACTTCACCTCTTCCTCCGTTTCCTGCGACTTTGGCAAGAAGCAGCAGTTCGAGCTTGTTCCCTACGGAAACTCGGCTGATGAGGTTTCTTGGTTCCAGGAGTTGAACCCTATGACTGGTTTAAACTATGTCATGTCTGCTTAAGTGAGAGTGAGAGTGAGTGAGATGAATGTAAATAGTGGTTACTACTTCGTAAATATTGTGATTAGGCCGGAGTATATGAGTTGATTGTTAGTGCTCTTATTGTGAATTATGAATATATTTATATCAATTATTATATCAACTGTATATAGTATTACTCTTAACAGTGGTATATTCATTATATAGATCATCCACACATCTAAGAAAGGCTGCTCATGGTATCGTTATTGCAATGAGAATGGGTTCAAGAATAGCTAGCAATTATCCCAAAGAGGCAATCACATCACGTGCCAGCCGCATACTTTTTGAGCCTAAAAGGAACGTGCCAATGTAGGGTTATTGCGGCTCATGTAGGGTTCATAGCAGTCACGCACCACTCG
This sequence comes from [Lipomyces] yamanashiensis, assembly GCA_030572775.1. NCBI lineage: Eukaryota > Fungi > Ascomycota > Lipomycetes > Lipomycetales > Lipomycetaceae > Myxozyma > [Lipomyces] yamanashiensis. The sequence continues at coordinate 258,910 of JAJMBS010000006.1, forward strand.
CAGCCCAGTTTCCCCAGGCAGAGCAGCAGCACTGCAAACCGCGAGAGCACGCTCAGTCTCGAAGATCGCGAAGTTCCTGCCCACAGCCAGCAAATCGAACTCAACCATCACCAACCACCACCACCTTCCTTCACCAACAATGTCGGCTACCAACAAGCTTGTTTCGCCTGCCACTGCTTCGGACTTGGAGCTTTCAATTGCTCAGAGTCTGTATGACCTCGAGACTTCGGTCGCTGACCTTAAGGCTGATCTCCGACCACTGCAGTTCTCTGCTGCCAAGGAGGTACGATATTAGTGTGTTTATGAGATAGGACTGTATGAGACTGCGAGGGAGATATCATGGAGTTGGGTGAAGATTTGAATGAAAAGAAAAGAAAAGAGAAGCAGAAACGAATACAAAATTATCTCAAAATAGAGCAAGATTAACATTCTATAGATTGATGTCTCCGGCGGCAAGAAGGCCATCGCCATCTTCGTTCCCGTTCCCCTCCTCGCTGCTTTCCACAAGATCCAGCAGCGTCTGACCCGTGAGCTCGAGAAGAAGTTCTCGGACCGCCATGTCGTTTTCATCGCCCAGCGCCGTATCCTCCCCAAGCCCGGCCGTCGCTCAAGACAGCAGCAGAAGCGTCCCCGTTCGCGCACTTTGACTGCCGTCCACGACGCTGTCCTCGAGGACCTCGTTTTCCCCACAGAGATTGTTGGCAAGCGTGTCCGATCGCTCGTTGGTGGTGGCAAGATCCAGAAGGTGTACGTATTACTTTTAGAGATGTGAAGGCGATGATGAATGCTAATAGAGCATATTTAGCTACCTCGACAACAAGGACTCCACTGCTATTGACTACAAGCTCGAGTCGTTCCAGTCCGTGTACTCGAAGCTCACTGGCAAGCAGGTCGTTTTCGAGTTCCCTGCTATCCAGGGAGAGGTTTACTAGATTGGGTGTTTGTGGATTTCATTCGGTAATTTTGTTTTTGAAGTTACGCACAAAAAATAAAATTGAAAAGCAAAGATTAAAAAAGAAGCAAAAGCCTAAAGACTGTGAAGCGGTGTTCTTTTCTGGATGAGAAGAAGACAAGGGAGAAAAAGTCGGGGAGCATTTGCCGGGTTTTTCGATAAGCAATCATTGTACTTGTAATGTGTAAATACAATTTACGTTTTTTATATTTATATTATTTCTGAATACTGTGCTATTATATGTTAGTATAGTTATCCAGGTAACTTATCTAATAGGATAATAAATAGTAATAGTGAGCCCAGTCAGGTCCACCAGCACTGCGTATGTAAGCGTTGAAACTCTGGCCACTTGCGCAGTTTAACCCTTCGTCACTCTCACCGCTCACTCTGCGCCTCCTATCCACTCGTCTTCACACACACACACACACACAAATGAGCGCGATGGAAGCAGCACCGTCGGCGCCTAAGCCGTCTGCATCGGTAAAGCTGGTTTTGTTGGGCGAAGCAGCTGTTGGAAAATCCAGTCTGGTGTTGCGGTTTGTGAGCAACGACTTCCAGGAGAATAAAGGTGAGTGGGAAGGTTACTGGTCTGCTTGCTGTTGTGATGGGCTGCCGTGTGCGATAAGCTTGGTTCGGGATTATTATTAGCATGGAGTTGGCCTTGGAGGCGAAGGACTAGTTGTTTGTGGTGTTCTTACATTCGATTTCTTGAGATATCGCAGTGTAAGCCGGCGTGCGCTGATCTGATCCCGCGAAAGCAAGCCCTCGTCATCGATTATCGTGATACTCCAATACCAGTCCTACGCCCCGCATTCTCACATCTCTTCTTGATATCTGTATTTGAAGCGTATTTTGTGTACGCTAGCGAACAGTTTGCTGGATTAAAAATTTGTTGGATGGGTTATTGACCGTCAGTGCGCTTATCAGTCCAGACTACTCTCCACAACGACAAAACATCACAACAGCAGCCTGCCTCTGAATATTCCTGTGAAATCAGATTCTAACTACATTTTGCATCTAGAACCCACTATCGGAGCTGCCTTTTTGACCCAGAAATGCTCTTTGCCCACACGAACAATCAAGTTCGAGATCTGGTATGTACACATTCCTCGCATCCTTGAGGCACCCACTGACCACTTCTTTGCATGAAGGGATACTGCCGGACAGGAGCGATTTGCCTCGCTTGCACCAATGTACTACCGTAACGCTCAAGCCGCACTCGTTGTCTACGACCTCACGAAGCCTACATCGCTTATCAAGGCTCGCCACTGGGTCAGCGAGCTGCATGCCCAGGCCTCCCCCAAGATTGTGATTGCTCTTGTTGGAAACAAACTCGATCTGTGTAACGACGGCAACGAAGGTGAGGATGCCGAAGAAGACCGACGCAAGATCGCGACTGAGGAAGGCAAGAAGTTCGCTGAGGAAGAAGGTCTTTTGTTCTTTGAGACATCGGCAAAGACCGCCGCCAATGTCGAGGAAGTCTTCTTGTCCATCGCCGCCAAGATCCCTGAAGAGCTCGTTAACAAGCGGGCTGGTGCTGGTGCTAGAGCTGGAAGAGCCGGTGCCGGTGAGCGGGGTGTTGATCTTGATGCACGCAGCGGCGAGAACGGTGCGCAGGGATGCGCATGCTAGAAGTTGAGATTGTAATTAGATCTCCCTTCATTTTTTTTTTTTTTTGAGTTTGTTGTTTTCGGGTAATTTTTATTAACTTTTCGTTTCTGCTCTTTTGTCTTTGTATTGTTCTTTACTTGTATGTGTTTTGCAGTTTTATTGGATCTGTGTGTGTGGTGAGCAGCGGAGTGAGGAAGGATTATTATTCACAGCCATTTCTTGTGATCAGAGAGCGAGATAAGTCAGTTTGAATTTATTTTTTTTCTTTCAGTGATCAAATCAGTCGCTATTAATTACTTTTCTTTGACCACTAGAAACATGACCGATTCGATTAGTTCATGATATGTTCCCTGCAAGGTGATCATTTTTTGTACCCTCTATTTGTACCGATAACGGATCATTGTGTATTTGATGAATATTTTGATATACACTAATTTTAAACTATTATTGCCTCAGTAGTCTCTTAGTGCTATTTCCCACGTAAACCTGCATTTTGCTATCTAGTTTATCTGATTAGGCTCAATATCGCCAGTAGACTCACGTGACTTATCTGTGACATTGATCACACCCTAGACGCGTCAGTCACAGAGCTGTGATTGACAACGAAAGGAGAAGCAGCACACTAGTCAAAAGTAAACAAACCGATCGCGAGTTTTAGCATCAAAACACTGACAATTTGACTGTGCTTTTAGTAGCAGTCTAGAGATATTTGCCGTGTTGTTGATTTGAATATTTTGACTGTGTTTGTTTAGAAATATAGTCTGTGTTTTCAGTTTTTGTGAGAATCTGCGGGTTTTTTTGATTTTGTGTGCGTGTGCTGCTTGCGATTGAAGTGAAGCTGGATTTGTTTCTGTTTTCAGCACTGCGAGGAAACGAGAGTAATACCGACTCTTTGTAATTACAACTGGTATGTTATTATTTTTGTTTGCTATTTTTGTGTTTGGGCGGTGATAGTGGTGTATGGCGTCAATGCAACGGCGTACGGCACTGGTAGAGTGGTTACTGCTCTTCCAGATACACCTCTTCTTCATACAACGATCTGACATTATACTTATAGTTAGAACTAAACCATACGGTCTATACTAAAGAGAAATATTAAAATGGGCGAATCAAGATTAGAACTTTTGGCGTGGATGAGCGATCTCCTTCAGATGGAGTTTCGTAAGATTGAACAGTGCGGGACCGGTGCTCCTCTTTGCCAAATCTTTGACAGTATTTATGGAGATCTTCCAATGTCGAAGGTTAAGGTATTTACTCCTTAGTCAAGTTTTGCGTACTTTAGAGCTAATGATTGCAGTTTGATGTAAACTCCGAATACCAATACCTCTCCAACTTCAAAGTGCTACAGGCCAGTTTTGTGCGTCACAAAATCGACAAGACGATCCCCGTCGAACGCCTCGTCAAATGCAAAATGCAAGATAACCTCGAATTTTTGCAATGGGTCAAGAAATTCTGGGATGCAAACTTCCCCGGTGGTGACTACGACGCGCTTGCGCGCCGGAAAGGACAGGGAATTTCATCAACAGCACCGGCGCATGCACCACGCGCTCCTTCGGTCGTGTCGAGCCGGAAGCCTGTTGCGGGCGCAGCGAGTAGTACCAGCAGCGGAATTACCCCGCGAACAAGGACGCCCTCTGCGGGTGTCCAGATCCAGCAGTTACAGACCGAGAACGCGGCGCTTCGCGAGCACGCTGAAGGGCTAGAGCGGGAGCGGGATTTCTATTTCAGCAAGTTACGAGATATCGAGATTCTTGTGACTACTGTTGCCGAAGAGGACGCTGGCTTAGCTGATGCGGATGGTATGCCTGCAAATGCGGAGAAGGACGGCTTGATCAAGCAGATCCAGGATATTTTGTACACAACGGAGGTATGCATATTTCTAATTATTGTTCTGGTAGTAGTGACTAACAAGGGTGTAATATTTAGGAGGGTTTTGAGATTCCAGAGGCGGACGGAGAAGTTGAACTTGAAGCTGCGGACGAAGAGACATTTTGAGAGGAAAACAGACACTAGTCGTTTTTTCCCACATTTATATATATATATTGTTAAACTGTTTGCTTTATTTTTGTTCGTTGATCACAAAATATGTAATCTAAGTCCTAGTTGACTTTTTCTCTAGTGTTTTATAAGAGTTGAGTTGACGAGACAATGGGCGCGCTGTTATTGTATTTTTCTAGGATCTGGTTTTTGATATCATGTCGTTTGTTTGGCTCTCAATGTGATTTGTTGAGAGGTATAATAGTGAGAATATAGAACCATCTGATCTGATTACTGCAAGTAATTGTCGATCGTAGGAAGGAGTGTAAGGTGGTGATGGTGCGGTTGGGTATAGTATAAGTTTCAGCTTTGAAAATGATGAGTTGATATCATTTCGTCATCGTCATCAAAACACCAATAAAGGGCTCGGGATGCAGACTTAGGAATATAACCGTGCAAAGAAAAGCCGTAGAACGAAGGTTTTGAGATACTGAATCTTTTCTATTTCTGTGTCTTTTATTAATCTGATTTCGAGGTGTCATAATTTACTATAGTTTACTACTTTAGATGCGACGACTTGTGACTTTGCTAGCAGTTTCAAAATAGAGAAAGTTCCCGGATGAAGTCATTATCAAGGAATGATATCAATCCAAGAAATTCCAGCCATCTTCGATGATGCTGACCAGCCGAAGTAGTATTCTGGGAGAGCAAAAGCCTGGACTTTGTATTGATCTGCAAGGGGCAATGTAGCCGATGAAAGCAGTGCCTTTTCCGATCCGCGTTTTAGGCGAGTATCAGATGATTAGTGAAACTGAGGTATATTTTGAAGCAACGGGATCTTGGGAGTAGAGTTGATGGTCTGTGGAGTTGATGAGAAGGTGAGAGGGGGTAGAGAAGGTATTGTATTCTGTACTAGATTATCAGATATCAGAGCACTGATTGATTCACAGACAATCTAAGGCTCTTCTGTATCATTTACAGCACTCAATTCAAATGAATCACTTATTTCAATTCCAAAAATAACCCAGCAAAAATGACATTTAAAATCCATTCCAAAATACACTTTCATTTTATGCTTCATCCCTGCATCCATATCTATACAAATAGGGTTCGGTTCCTGCTTGCGTGGCGTAAATCTACGTCATTTTCAGGAGACGAGATGAAGTTGATCAATTGGAGAGAATTAGATGTGTTGTTGTTGGTATTGTATTTACTGTAGAGATTGATAGAATAGAATTTTAGTAGATATATTGTAGATGTATTGTAAAAAATACAATAGATAGAAGAAATAGAAAAGATACAAGAGGCGAAAGATGAGATAGAATAGATTGACGCACACCCTACCCAATCTACTCCTCCATCACCACCACTGTGCTGTATCTTCACGGCTCGGATGTCCTTTCACAAGTACAAATGTTTAAATGATAAGTTGTTTCTGTTTTTATTCTGGTCGACTGTCATCACTGTCCGAGGAATAGCATAAATAGCCAGCAATTCCTTGCTTTCTCTTCTAATCATCAGCTCACTCTTCTCAATCATCAGCATTCACAAAGCATTCAACACTTCTACAATTTACTAAGAAATGAAATTCATCTCCTCCGTCCTCGCTATTGCTGCCGCCGCTTTATTCGTCTCGGCAGCTCCAATCGAAACTACCACCAGCTACTTTGGCGTCCAGGCAATCCGCTCCGGTTCCCCCATCCAATTCGCTGGTATCTCCTCCAATCTCAAAGGCATGATCTTCTTTGACGTCGGTTCCGACGAACTCAAGGAATTTGGAAGTTACCTGGAAGATGGACATTGGATGGTTCATGATACTAACCAGATTATCTGGGTGGATCCGGAGACGAGCGCGCTTCTTGTCGGTCCTACCGCGCCGGAAGGTGTTAAGCTAGGTACCTGGTCTATCAACGGCACCACCCTTCTTCTTGACGATGAAAGCAACGCTATCGCATGTGGTGACGAGTATCAGGTATACTGGTCCACTGACGGCAGCGACTCTGTCTGTGGAGACGAGACTGGTCTTGGTGCTGAGCTTATGGCTAATATTGTTCCTGGTTCGACCGCTGTCTAAATCGAAGTATGCTTAATAGAATACTGACTCTGGCTAAGTCATCAGAGCAATTATTCTTGCAAGATTTTGTGTGTATTTTTTATATTTGTGATTTCATTTTGAGTGATTTTTATGTAAGTATATTCTTTTTCATTTCAATAAATACATTTGAAGACATACATGCCATATATTTAACTTTCTTCAATAGTTGATTCTTTAGTAAACAGTAGTCGTGCTAATCTAATTCAATTTCTAACAGAAGACAAGTAGTCTGAGCTGTGCACAGATGAATAGTTGTAATTTCACTAGATGTTGCTGCTATTAGCGATGATATATCACAACTTACTGCAATATCCAGGTCTCTTTACGACTTTTATTTTATTTACTTGCAACTCAATGTTTTGTTTTAGCCAGATCTTTCTTAAAAAATGAAAACAAATCCTATCACGTATTTCTTTTAATAATCATGCTACATCACAAAGACAGAAGCGATCTACCACAAACTTAGCAATACGCCGTTCGCATCGACTACACAATAATCGTAAAAATCTAACGTCTGAATATGGATTATGATGCGCTGTGTAGTCATATGATCGGTTCGGGGTGGGTAAACGTGGGGTGTTTATTGGATCTCATAGTTTTGTTGGTATTTGTCAGATTACATTACCAGTATACTACCCAGCTGGAGAGTGCTTCTAGTGCTGCTAAAAGCCTCTGAATAGTTCTGGGTAGTATGAATAATATGGATGTCTGAATACAGAATAACATGATGTTTACTCTAATGCAAATCGAGCATCCTCGCCAGACACTAAAAATAACCCAAGTCCCGAGGCCATCTGGACACAATAAGCTTTCATTTAAACTTCAGCCTTGCCAATTTTTCTCATACAAATAACGTTCTGTTCCTGCATGTGTGGCGTTTAAAGTACGTCATAGTTCAGTATTAGACAGGCCTCGTGGTGGATCAACAGTGTTGTTGATTCAGCCGTGTGTGTCTGTTCTCTTTGTATTATGTGGTTCTGTGGGATATTACATAGAATAATAGTAGAATATAGTGAATATAATGAACACAATGCAATAATACAACTGATAAATAATCAAAACACCAGATCCTTAACAAAGATACCCCGACCTACACCAAATCCAAAATCACTCTCTCGTCTCCGCCGTCCCCCGCATCACGGCTCGGATTTCCTTGTGCAATCGAAACCTTCGTGGATTCATCGTCGGATTCTATTTTTATTCTTTCTCTTGATCAAAGCAGCAGCAGCAGTAGTATATAATCACCACCTATGTTGCCTCGTCTTTTCATCATCATCGCCTCCTCCAAACATCTCAAGCAAACAGCTACCACTTCAATATGAAATACACCTTCTCCGTTTTGGCTATGGCTGCCGCTGCCTCATTCGCTTTGGCTGCTCCAGTCTCGTCTGCATCCGACTCCTACTTCGGTGTCATGGCAATTCGCTCTGGTTCGCCCATTCAGTTCGCTGCCTTCTCCTCCATTGGAGATGGTAACGTCTACTTTAACAGCGGTGCCAAAGGCTCGAAAGAATTTGCAAACTACCTTGATAACGGACATTTGTTGGTTCATGACAGTAACCAAATCATATGGATCGATTCTGACACTCACGCGCTCCGCATGGGTGCGAAGGCGCCATTTGGAGCCAAGGTAGGCACCTGGTCTCTAGATGGCACTACTCTTACTCTTGACGGAGAGAGCAACGCTATTGCCTGTGGTGATGATTACCAGGTGTACTGGTCCACTGATGGCAGTGACTCTGTCTGCAAGGCAAAGACCGGTCTGGGTGCGTTGCTCATGGCAAACATTGTACCTGCTTCGACCTCTTCGTCTGCTGATGCTGCTGCTGCTGCTGCAACAATTACCGTCAAGACTACTCCTACCGTTGCTGCTCAGGCTGCTGCTGCTGCTACCGCTACCTTCCTCCCTCCTAACTTGTTGATCCCGGTCAAGAAGGAGTCTCCTAATACTGTTTACGGCTCTCAGTTTACCGGCTCCGTCGTTGCTGGCGACAAGGAAATCGACACCTTTGTCTCCTTTGATATCCCTCAGCTCAAGAGCACTGTCAAGTCCTGCAAGCTCGTCTGGACTCCTCCTTCAGCAGGCTCCTTCCCTTCGATTATCTCAGGCTACAAGAAGTTCCAGGTCTTCAAGATCGCCGATACGCTCGACGAGTCCAAGCTCTCCTGGAATGTCCGTCCTGCTCGCGGTGAACTCGTTGGTGTCGTCGATGCCACTACCGGATACTTCACCTCTTCCTCTATTTCCTGCGATTTTGGCAAGAAACAGCAGTTTGAGCTTGTTCCTTGGGGATACTCTAACGACGAGGTGACTTGGTTCCAGGAGTTAAATCCTGTTACTGGACTCAACTACGCCATGCTCACTTGAGTGCTCAGTATAATAGCCATTATATGATCCTGACTTAATGCTCAATTATTATTTGTTGCTTGTTTATCGGGGAGTTTCGATGGCTATGTAAATATTTGGGAAAATGAATGAAATTGCATGTATATATGCGCAGGATATCATGATTATGTTTGCTTTTACTCTAGCTTGTGAATATATTTTTTATTGATTAGGAGAATTTCTTTCATGTTTTTATAGTGTGCCGACGTAGTTAGATTAATTGTAGAAGATAAATGTTGTGGAGATAAGCAATTAAGCGAGCAGATAGTGGATGACATAATACATTGATTACTCTGAATATTGTAACAAGACTCAGTTTACTCAAAAATAATCAGAAAGACACATAAAAAAGTCCATAAAAAATATAAATTTACACTTCACAAACTAATTATAAAATAAATAACAAAAGTACGCACAATTACGCGCAAAAAAGACACAGAATAGACACCCGAAGACTTATCGTAGTCGCCGACCTCCGGACCTCGCCGCACACGATCTCGAATCCCAACTCATCACTAATCGCATCCCTCTTCAACATCTTCACACGCACACACACAATTTCAGATATACAGAGACACACACAGAGAGATATGAATGTTTGTCCGGCGTCGGCGATGAGTGCAGCGAGAGCAGCGACGCAGCAGAGACGGATAATCGCTGCTTTGGCGACAAACTCCACGATACTCGCGCACCGCACTGTACTGCTTTGCGTTGGATCAGTATCACAGCAGCAGGACATTCCAATTGCATTGCAGCGTAAGAAGTTTTCTGGGGTTTTCTTTTGCCGCAGTTTCTCGAATAGTGCTGCGCTTCACGCTGTTGCTGCGGGAGACTCTGCGCGCGTAAGATCCGGATCGCCAGAGTCTAGATCAGCTTATTTCAGCTGGCCAACAAAGCCCAATCCAACACCCTACGAAATCTTCGGAATGACACCAAAGACCTTCAACGAGCGTGATCTCAAACAACGATACCGCATCCTGGCAAAACAATATCATCCAGACACTGCCGTAACGCGACTTGGCGACAGCGACTCTGCGCGCGCCGCGAGCAAGATCATTCGCGACCGGTTCCACAGAACTGTTACCGCGTACGAAGTCCTGAGCAGCGGTACAAAACGGCATGCGTTTGACATTTTCGGACAGCATTGGCCATATTCGAGCGTCGATCCTGATCCGCGCGAAGCAGGAGCAACGGCGAAAAAGACGTACACGCCGTATAGTTATGATCCGTTTGTAGATGAACGAATGTGGGCCGCTGGACGCACCTATGATTCCTATGATCCTCAAACGAGAGCCAGACCGCAGGCGCCACGGTCGAAACCGGTTGACCATGAAAAGAACACGCGAACGTTGATGTGGATCATTCTCTGCACGACAGTCGTCACTTTTCTCCAGAGTCTGCGCGTGCTTACTTGGTCGGCGTATGATAACGGGATGCCACCGACCGCGTTTGCCTCTCCGAGTCCGTCGAACGAAGTTTTTACAAAACTACCAGGAATCGATCCTGACGGGGCTTGTCTTCCCGAAACCCTCTTCGCATCGCCTCCTACTCCGCCGCCACCTCCACCAACACCGAAAATGTCTCCAGAGGAAAGCAGAAATTTGCAAAAAATCAGAACTTCCTTTGAAAACCTTCAGACCCGCGCCCAATCCGACAGTATTAACCGCGATTCCCCCGAATTTCGCTCGCTCGAAGATAAATATCTCGACCAGTCTCGAAGGATAGTCATGAGCGAGCGATACCCCGGACAAGCATCGAGAGGACTAGATGTGCTTGAGAGGAATATGAATACCGATTATGAGCGGATATTTGGGAAACCGTTGCTTGAGCGGAGGATGCGAGAATCGGGAATGGGACAGTTTGCTCCGAAAATATCTCCCGAGGGTGCTGTTGCATCTAGTCTGACCACTTCACCAGTTGATTTAGGCGCAGCTCAGAGCACGCACAACACTGCTCTAGATATCGACAAAGTAGTAACATAAATAATTAGAAGCGGGGTTGGGTTTGGTTAGTTATTCGCAAGTTTATTATAATACATTACTCTTCTTGAAATTACAAACATTTAGGTATTCAAAACACATTTATAGCCATCTGTTTACTCAACCCATAGCTCTCATCGCCAATTCAAAAGCATAAAACGTACTAGCATTTACCGGCGCCGCCCTCAAGATAGTGGGAACGAAACCGCGGAAAAAGCCTCGGACACCTGTTGCCTGGAATGTCTTTTTGAAACAGTCGAGCATTGAGGAGAATTGGCGTTTGCTGGGATCGAGAGCGTCGGTTTGCATTTTGGATTTGACTACGTCGAAGGGGTAGGCTGTCATCCATACCTATGAGAGTGTTAGTGTTGTCAACAAAAGGAGAAACGAAAGACGTACACTGTAGCCTGCGCAGCCTCCGTAGATACAGAGACGCCAACCGGGAATTTCTGTTCGCTTGATTCCGTTGTCGCGCATATCTTTGTTAACCAGATATTCGTAGGTCAAAAAGTAGATACTGTACATAATTTTCATTAGCCCTGACTCGACCGGTTAGAAAAAGAAGAGCATACATACCCCATGCCGTGTCCCTCGCGAAAAAGGGTGGGCGTGATACCTCTGAAGACACCAGAAACGCCTGAAGCTTGACGGAGTTGTTTAATGACATCTACTGGACCGCTGAATTGCTTTGGAATAGTATTTGTCTGAGTTTGCAGTCGGATACTGTAACACCCGCCCGTCAGTTAAATTCACACCACAAAATTAAAAGGACAATACCGAACATGCTCAATTGGTCCAGCAAGAAGACTGTTAGCAAGACCAGCTGCAGTGCCAGAGATGTAGTATTGCGGGTAAGTCAAGGAATCCGAAACGATTCCATTTGCTTTATTCTGAGCGCTGAATAGACGTTTCATGCCTTCAAACACACCGAATTGGATCGACACTGGGGTTTTTTAGTATATATTATCAGAATATGCTTAAGCAGATCAATTCATACCACAAGCGCCAACTACACAAACCGAATGTTAGCTTGATTCACATACAGATCATGAGTGCTACATACCTCCGACCAGCGGAGTCAGAGTGCCCTTATAGAACGCCAACGGTCCCTCAGTCTTTAACAATCTTGTGACAACATCCAAAGCGCCAGAATATGTTCCGGGAGGTGAACTTTGGAGGCGGACCTAAATCAACCAGATCAGCTGTGTTCGTTGTGGATCAACGGCTATTCGTACTTTGGTCGTGTCAAACGGTTGACCAACAAGGACCTGGGCTATATTCACAGTCAAAACAGTCTCAATAAACAACAACAATCGAAACAAGAGTGAATACTGACCAATTCCACCACAAGTTCCAGCAGCAACATCCTTCAGCACACGCAGTCTGCTGTCCGAATCATGCTGCTCAACCGCCTCAATAAGATGTACATCCGCTTCCTCCATAATTCATTCTATTCTCTCCTTATACCAAACGATTTATGCTATATATTTCCTTCTAAAAACTATCTAGAAGTGCAGGCAATCTTTGGGGATTTTTCTCAGGTCTGGCGAGTTTTTTCAGTTTTTTTTTGAGGATTGGCGGGGCGATGAGTTTATTACGTAACTTTGCGCCGCACCGCTTCTATTGTGGTGGTTTCTAGTCGTATTATTGTTATTGTTTGGGAAGGAGAAATAGTGAAGAAATATACGAAATAGTAAAGAAATGAATTGGAAAGAGTTGAGGAACAGCTGGGAATTGAAGTTTGAGTGGAAGAAAGTGAGTGCTGTGGTGAGCTGCGAGTAGGAGGAGAAGGACTGATATTGAGCACCAAATATGTGAATAATTGAAGTATTTTTGAATTCAATTGCATTGAATAGTTCTTATAAAAGGATATTAATTGAGAATTAGCTGAATACTCTTACAATAAGAAATCATTGCTATTGCGCTTCAAACAACTCCCTACGACCAGGCTCACAACCTCAGCATCACCAACCTCACATAGAACAATGCTTTTTTATTCCAATTCACTTAAATAGCCGCTAAAGCATTTTGATTGTCTATTTAATCATATAACCACTCTTCTGCCAGAATACAGTCCGGGGTGCAATATACCTCCACAAACCCCTTGCATACGACGTCATCGTTAAGCGACAGTGACAGCCTCGAGGCGCACTTCCCGATTTTTATCAACAGGATTACTTATCTTGACCGTGAATTGCACTTATCAGGACATTTCAGAACCATGAACTTGGTCAGCCGATTGCCTGGTGTTGCGCGACGGGGAGTTGTTCCACGAGTTTACGCTGCTGGATCGGTGGTGTCTTGCTCAGCGAAGTTGTGGAGTCGGACGGCCTCGTACGCGGTACGCCGTGATTATTCTGTTGAGACCACCGCAATTGTGTTTCCTAAGCATGGGAAGCCTTTGGATGTGCTCAAGTGTGTTGCTCTATTTGGTTTTAAGAGAGTATTTGCTAACAAAGACAGTGTGCACTCGTTCGCGCTGCCCGAACTCACGGAAGAGTCGATCCTCGTCAAGTTCCTTGCAGCGCCTATAAATCCAGCGGATATCAACCAAGTCGAAGGCGTATACCCACTCAAGCCGCCTTTCCAGACCTCGGAAGTTGGTAGCGGCGAGGACACACCGCTGGCGATGGGCGGCAATGAAGGCGTTGTCGAGGTCATCGAGGTCGGCACAGGCGTGAAGGATTTTGTGGTGGGTGATCGTGCGATCATGAGGCACACTCTGTTCGGCACCTGGCGCACCAAAGCGATAGCGACCACGCGTGACTTAACAAAGATTCCGTACTCATCCAGCGAGATCTCTGCCGTCCAGGCAGCAACAGCTTCCGTAAACCCAACAACGGCGTACAACATGCTGCGCGAGTTCGCGGATATGCACCCTGGCGACTGGTTCATCCAGACCGGTGCGAACTCTGGCGTTGGACGGGCAGCGATCCAGTTTGGCAGATTATTGGGATTCAAGAGCATCAATGTCGTCCGCAACCGCGACGATATTGACGAGCTTAAGAACGATTTACTCAGTCTCGGTGCTACAAAAGTCATCACAGACGAAGAGCTCGCCGATAAAGGATTTAGAAACACAATCAAGGAATGGGTAGGCAAGTCCAAGATCAAGCTAGGACTGAACTGTACCGGTGGAGATTCAACGACAAACATCGCCCGCCAGTTGTCAGAAGGTGGACATTTGGTAACGTACGGTGGCATGGCGCGTAAACCAGTGACACTCCCCGTCAGTTTATTCATTTTCAAGGATATCACGTCGCACGGATACTGGCTTTCGCGGTGGTCTGATGCGCATCCGGAGGACAAGGAGGTGATTGTTAATGAGATTTTCTCGCTCATCAAGCAAGGCGAGTTGAAGGACGTTCCTGTCGACGAATGGATCTGGACCGATGATATGACTGATCAAGAGAAGCTTGAAGTGTTTAAGAAGGGTGTAGCCGCATACATCAATGGCGCAAAGGGACGTAAACAAGTTATCGTCATGAAATAACTTTTCAATTCAAACTATATACAATTCAAAATACATGCATAGCCTTAACTCCTTTCCCCTGTTTAATAAATCATTCACTTGTCCATTGTTTTCATTGTGTCTTCTGTCTCTGCGTTTACAAGAGCTTCTAAAGCATCTTTACCGTATAACTGTTCTATTTCCTCACGCGAGACATATTTTCCTAAATCCAGCGGCGTAAAATCAGTCTTCATCTTACGACTCTTTTTCGTCTTTGGCACCGGGGCTGAAATACAATCTCTGTTAGCACATCTGAGGGGTCTAACAAATGTGAATAGAGAGTAAATACCTTTATCGTTTTCCTGGAGATAGAATCGGCGGAGAAGCATGATTGCTTCTTCACGATAAAATCCTGGATATGCCGGATACGGCAGTTCAATAGCCTCACTTAACCCATCAGCATCTTCTGCACGATTCAATGCACTTCACAACTTACTCTGAATTAATCCGTAAAACACTGCCACATCCACCAAACCGATCATTTGCACATCCAAAATACACTGCTCGAATCTTCAACTGTCGCAGCGCAGAAGCACACATAACGCACGGCTCGACAGTCACGTAAAGATCTGTGGATTCGAAGATTGACGAGGGATGGCTCTCGAGGATCTTTTCGATGCCGAGGAACTCTGCGTGCCGAGTTCCCTGAGTTATATTAGTTCTCAGCGCACTTTCTGCTGATATGAAGTGGTAAAAAACATACACAAAGAGATCTGTTTGTATCATTCATGCCTTTTGCGAGTATTTCCCCGTTGTGAACGTATACACACCCAACCGGAACTTCATCTGATTCAAATGCCAGATTCGCCTGTTTTCACTAATTAGCTCGTTTTTCTCCAACTACTTCACACATTAGCAATATTTTCTACCATTTCTAAAGCCGTTGACATGAATTTATGGTGTATTGTCCCCATTTTTCAGAGTATTCAGAGTATTTAGTGTGAATATCAGCTTTCACAGTGGTTGTTCAAAAATAATTTCCACAGTCGCGTGCGGCTCAAGCGATGAGCTGGACACGCGTTTTCAACTTCTGCAACACAGAACACTTGCAGCTCAGTTCAGAATAATACACAGAAGAAGAAAGAGATAGGAATGGCGCAGGAAGGTCGTGTGTACCTGCGTAATATCGCGTCGTTGAACGGGCGTCTTCGGGCGCTGATCTCGGTGCGAAACGAAGAGACTGTTTTATCGGAACTATCAGCTCTCAGCAGCAGCAGCGAGGATACCACTTATTCTGACAAGAAACAAGCAAAATTACAAGGAAAGATTGTGGTGTTGAAGGATAATATCTGCACAACGTGGGGAAAGACTACGTGTGCCTCTCACATGCTGGAGAGTATGTCTGCCTCAGCTGCTATCAGACAAATACTAACGACAAAACAGATTACAAAAGCCCATATAATGCTACGATTGTTGAAAGAATAGCAGATCAGAAAGCAGTATTTATTGGAAAAGCCAACATGGACGAGTTCGCAATGGGGTATTTCTCCCTCTCTTTGTCTCCTACGCTCGTCTGCTAATTCATCCAGAACCGACAACATCCACACGATCTATGGACCATCTCTCAACCCTCTCTTTTCTTCTACTTCACACTCAACTGGCGGCTCGTCAGGTGGTTCAGCGGCCGCAGTAGCTGCTCACATGTGCGATATTGCACTAGGCACCGACACCGGCGGCTCTGTTCGTCTGCCCGCGGCCTTCTGCGGTGTAGTCGGGTTCAAGCCGTCGTACGGGCTTATCTCGAGATGGGGTGTTGTTGCATTCGCGCAGAGTTTGGACACAGTTGGGATCTTGGGCAGGGATGTGTCCTCCGTGAAAACCATGTTTGACGTGCTTGAGGCGTATGATGAGAAAGATCCGACGAGTGTATCGCCACGTCTTCGCGAGACTATTAAGGCTAGAACAGCACTTCTTAAATCTCCTCAGCAACGAAAATTCCGAATCGGAATCCCGCGCGAGTTTAACGTCGACTCACTTTCTCCCGTCGTCAAAGCAACCTGGTCATCCGTCCTCCGCTCCCTCCGCGCAGCCGGCCACGACCTCTACGCCGTATCATTACCATCCATCATCAACGCCCTGCCGACATACTATATCGTAGCGCCTGCTGAAGCAGCGTCAAACCTCGCCCGCTACGACGGCGTGCGGTTCGGTTTCCGCGCCGACGTCGACCGCGCGCGCACCTCAGACTTTGAAGACGACGACGTGCTCTACGGAAAGACACGAAGCGAAGGATTTGGAACTGAAGTGCGTCGTCGTATATTACTGGGAAACTATAATCTTTCGTCAGGTGCTATTATGAATCATTATATCCAAGCACAACGTGTGAGACGCAAGATTCAAGCCGATTTTGATAGAGTCTTTGCCCTATCCAATCCACTTCATCCTACCTCGGAATCCTCCTCAGACGACATAACCCAAGAAGAAGGCAAAGTCGACTTCCTCGTAACACCCTGCTCAACAGGAACAGCACCATCCCTCTCTGACGTCCTCTCCCAAAAATCACCACTCGATGCCTACGTCAACGACGTTCTCACAGTCCCAGCCAGTCTCGCCGGTATTCCAGCCATCTCAATCCCTCGTCCCTCGTCTCTCCTCACAAACGACCCTGCAGAGGACGGCGAGAAAACGGTGGGGATACAGATTATGGGACAGTACGGAGATGACGAGCGAGTTCTTGATTTCGCAGAGACGATCATGAAGTTATGATAGATTCTAAAGTATCATTCTTATTATTTGCATACGTATATAGCTAGAAACAACCGGAAAGGAAACACAAATAGAAACGAAAATAAATATACTAAAAACGAAAAATAAATACAGGTAATCTAAGCTAAATATCAATATCAGGCCTGCCTGACAAAATAGCAGACACCTTGCGCATCTTTGTCCAAAACGTTCTTCTCGGCCGGCGATTCTCCGTCTCGGTCTCGTGCTCCATCAAGTGTCTGATCGAAGTAAACACAACGCTAGCACCCATGATTCCAATCACGCTAGCGGTTTCTTCGGTAGAGCGGCCTGCCGGTGCATCCTGCGCTTTCTCGATAAACTCCATACATTTAACGGCTAATCTTGTCGCGCGAAGTCGGTCCATCGGCGACGGAATACCTCCTTGCTGAACATGTCCCGGGTTCGCAGTGCGCGCATCAAACCGCCCCTTGGCTTCCTCGCGAATCACATCGGCAATCAACTCGGTTGTAAATACGCCTGACGATTTCTCGTTACGCAGAATCAACTTGCCGGCACGGTTCTGGCCCTGATCGTTGGTGTAGGATTCGCGCAGGAACTTGACATCCTTGTCGAGCATTGTCAGTGAAATGCCTTCCTCGGGTGTGTAAACCGCAAGTGCACCAACGCAGAGTCCAGCGTACGTCGCCACATAACCAGATTTGCCTCCTTGCACTTCGACAACAAAGACACGGCGACGCGTTGCAGACGCAGACTGCTTGATAACATCGCAGTAATCAACAAGCGCGTTCAAACACGTGTCTGAGCCGACAGAGTACTCAGTTCCCGGAACATTGTTCGAAATAGTGGCAGGCAAGCAAATCATAGGAATTCGCAGCGCAGGGTACGACGAGCGCGCCTGCTCAAGCTGCGCAAGCGACAAAAACGCCTCAAATCCACCGACAAGCATGAGTCCATCAAATCCAAACTTCTGGAAATAGTATGCAATCATACCAAGATCGACCTCGGGTAAGTTACGGTTCGTGCCAATCTCGGATCCTCCGCGAATCACCCAGTTCTCGACATCGAGCCACTGCAATTCCCTGACCGAGCCGTGTCGCGCAAGACCGGTGAAACCATTGTGGATCGCAAAAGCACGATGACCGCGCGATAAGCAGTAGCATGTAGCAGCACGGGTAGCGGCATTCATGCCACCAGCGGGTGCACCAACATTGATGATGGCAATCTTCAGACGCTTTTCTTGGGGAAGCTTGAGAGATTCGTCATCAATACTATTGATCGACTTGAAAGCAAGTAAGTAGTCGGCAAACTCAGTGTCACGAAGCGACATTGCGCGGCTAAAGTCTTTCTTCTTGATCGCTGCCGCCACCTCCTTTGTCAATGCAACAGACTCGACGAGTGGCTTACGCGAAATTTTGTTCTCATTAATACCAATCATCGGCGACGGTGTCTCAGGCGTCGACTCAAGCACGGCCTCAACCGCCTCGTAACCCTGCATCGTCGCAATCAACCTGTCGTAGGCAACAGCCGCGCCTCCGCGCTGCACGTGTCCAAGAGTAGTGATACGAGTATCGAGTCCGAGACGGTCAACGAGCAAGTCCTTGACATTGTCGGCCGTAATCGGGTTCAAATCTGAGTCAATTGCACCTTCACAAACAATCACAATTGTTTTGCGTTTGCCATTTTGTCGGTGCTATTCACATATCAGTATATACAGGCACAAGAAAAGTACACAAGAAAAAAACTTACAGCGTCGACAACAGCACAGATTTCGTTACCCCATTCAGTAGCACTTGGCGGCTGCTCGGGAATAAACACATAGTCCGCTCCAGTAGCGATTCCGGCCATCAAAGCGAGCCATCCGCAGTGACGACCCATGACCTCGACGACGAAAGCGCGCGAATGCGAGAGCGCAGTAGCATCGATGAAATCGACACTCTGGCAGATTCTAGTGAGTGAAGAGTACGCACCAATCGTGGCATCGGTCGAGGACATGTCGTTATCGATCGAACCGACGAGACCGACGATTGTGAGATGCTCATAGCCCTTGATCTGAGTGGCAGTGAGCTCGTTGGTGGAGACTAGCTCGCCAAGTAGATCAGACCACTCAGCACGGAAGAGATCTGCGCCAGTAAGAGAGCCATCACCACCGCACACGATGAGCGCGTCAATACCATTGATGATCATGTTTTTGGCGGCCCTGAGTCGCCCAGCACGTTCACGGAAGGCGGCACAGCGAGCGGTACCAATAAGGGTACCACCCTCGGAAAGCCAACCACGGACGTCTTCCCACTGCATCTGCTTCATCATGTGGCCACCCTGGACAAGACCCTCGTAGCCCTCGTAGATTGCAAATGCGTCACAGCCCTTGTGGATTGCCGCACGCACCACGGCGCGGACGGCAGCGTTCATGCCCGGAGCGTCACCGCCGGAGGTGATGATGCCAATTTTTTTCCGTTTATCCGACAAAGAACCTCTAGCCGCGGCTTCAGGAGCAGCCGATAGGCCGTCTTTCTCAAGTCCAGAAGCGCTCAAGATGCTCTCAGGAAGCTCTAGCAGCGTTGGACGAGCAGAGGTAAAAGGGTTTGCTTTGCCCGTGAAGCCGACCATATTTCCAAGGGGATCATGAGCGTAGACTTCGATAGGGTCAGAATCCGAGGGCAGAGGCTGGTAGAGGATTTTGTGTCTTCTAAACATCTGGATAAGACTGTCTATGTAAGGCGTGTAAAAGACAAAAGCAGCACTCTGACCGCGCCAGTCTTGCTCCTTGCGCAACTGAGCTTCACCTGAAGGAGTATCTGACCCGTCCGAGGGCACATGACGAAGAGTGATGGTGACGCGCTCGCCCTCAGAGGCCTTTGAGCCTGCAGAATAGAGCCAAGACTCTTTGGCGGAGTCGAAGCAGTGATCAGAGCGCACTATAGGTGACGGGTTTGAACGGTCATAAACAAGAAGCTCAGAAAAGCCCAAATCAAGGTAGAATGAGAGAGTGCGAGTGAAGAGAGTCGCGGTAGGGGCGACAAGCGAGAGAAAGGAAACTCCATGAACAAGAGAGAGGGTGTTCGACAGTGATGGTACACCGAGGAGCGACTCTTCCGGCTCTGGGTATTTCTCGGGCACGATGTAGGGCGATGTTGCCATTATTTTCTAGTTTCTTGTTGCTGGATCCGGGATGCGAGCGAACGGGCTAAGAGAACCGTAGGAATTGCGAGAGACGAGGGAGAGAAAGGAAGAGAGTGTGAAGAAGGAACAGTTTGCGACAGTTTGCGATGGCTTGGACAAGGGCAGAATAGGGTTTGGCTTGAGTGGTTGCAGCGTTGAGCTAGTCAGCGGCTCAGAGGGCAGGGTGTGCGCCTAGATAGGCGCCAGGCTGCGGGCGGAGAGGTTGGCTGATGATGGTGGAAATAGATAAGAGGAGTGGGTCAAGAAGTGCTTGAGTGGTCTGGAGCGAGTCTGCGGCCTGGAGAGAGCAAGGATGGATAAGACGGGGCGGGTGTCTGGTGGTGGTGGTGGTGGTGGTGTGGAAGAGTCTGTGGAAGCCAGGTGCGACGGCTCGCTTGTGGCGTTCGCGGAGTGACAGAGATGAGAGAGAGATATAAGGAGAGATGAAAGGAGATTGGAGGAGATTGGAGAATTATAGGAGATTAGTATCAGAGAATCAGAGGATTAGAGAGAAGTGAGTGGTAATGAGAGGTGGTAATGAGTGCGCGTTAGGTTTTATAGCGTTGGATAGTGGATACAGCGTGTAAAGTGCAGGAAGAGAGGAGATAAGGAGACACAGCGACGAAGATAAGTCGACGAATAGAAAACACACAAATGATTGACAATGAAGACACAAACAGACCTGAAAAGCAGAAAGTAGTAGGACAATTGTGATGTGTGCAGGCAGTAGTAGCAGGCATTAGTTTGCAGAGGGCTGCAGTAGACTGTGATGAGCGTAGTGATTTGATTGAGGAAGAAGAATAAGCAGAATAGGTATGATACTTAGAAGAGTTCGAAGAAGTAGAGAAGTAAGAGAAGTACAGTAAAGAGAAGGAAAGAGAAAAGAGATCAGGAAGCTGAGTGGTAGAAGTAGTCAACTGGAAGAGCTTGTTAGATTTATTATGTAATAGAAAATAGTATTAAAGTTACTTGTTACCCCTAAAAGTCACAAAATAGTCACAGAGTAAGTTACAGCTTGAGCCGCGCAAAAGTCACCGAATGAGCTTAATCTGTCTAAGCATCCGAGGTATTTGTGATAGAGAACATTATTAGTAAGTTATTAGAATATCAGATTATTAAGTATTATAGAACAGTATAGAGCAGTATAATATAGTATAACTAGTATTAAATAGGAAAAATTGCGCATGGAATAGCAACAACACTGCTTAACAAGGATTGTTGAGCGAAAGCCGACCGATGCCATTGAAGCGCACTGAATCACGCACTTTTCTGAGCTTACTCTGGGATATTCACACTATCAACTACAATTTATGTAATATGATAACTATTCCTGTTTATAATTCTCTTACACAACACTGCAATGCAAAGCAGCAACACTGCAGCTTCAATACACACAAACTAATAAAGTACTCTCTGCGGCTCATCTCACTCACAACCTTATAGTGTAATCACAGTCCCACTCACAACTCATAACTTTCACCGGCGTAGTAAAACCTGGTTGTCCTCTTTTGCGCGCAAACAACCACCTCGTCTTCCAACTCGTCCTCGTTCCTCCTCGAAAACACCTACTCGTCCTCTTCCCGGCTTCTGTTCCCCTATTCTCCACCCTGGCTGCCCTTCTCCCAGTCTTATCTTCTCCAAGTAGTCCTCCCAGTTCATGCGGTGCGCCTAGAACAGCGCCCGCAGTCGTCGCCGTCCCTCAGCTATGCGCCGTGCCATTCATGCCGTCCTCCTCCTCGTAGGCCTTGTCCTCGCTACTGCGGACAACACCCTAAACTACTGCTCCTCGCAAAATACTGGCGCAGATTCAGAAGCATGTACGTATCTTCTCTTGTTTTGTGCTGTTCTTCTTGCTCCCGCTTTCCGTGCTCGGCTGTGAGTGCCTGGGCAGCTCTGTTTATGTTATGGCGCTGACAATTCCTACAGCATACAGCATCTACCAGTCCTACGGTCTCTGCTCCACAACATGCGCCGGCTATGCCTTTGGAATCCTCCAGGACAACAACTGCTGGTGTTCTAATGTCATGCCCGGCTCCACCACAGACGTAGCCGACTGCGATGAGGCCTGCCCGGGTTTCCCGTCCGACCCGTGCGGAAGTCTCGTCTTGGACCTCTTTGGCTACATCCAGCTCGGCAATCCCACCAGCACCGCAGTAGTCTCTGCTTCTTCAACAGCTACGTCCTCGTCTTCGTCGACAACGACTGAGGATGAGTCTACGTCCTCCTCAGACCAGGCGCAATCCATATTCACCACTGCTCCCACATTAATAGTGGAGCCAACAACATCATCCAATGCAGAGTACTCAACAACTGCAGCAGCAGCTACATCAACTGCGGATCCCGAGACTGACTTTGTGCGTACAAGCACTTCAACAGTCGATGAAGATTCCGCGACATCTTCCGCACAGCCAGCAGACGAGCCTACCTCTACAGCACCTGCAACCACCGAATCATCCTCCACAACCACTACCTTCAAATCATCTTCCACAACCACTACCTCCGAATCATCTTCCACAACCACTACCTCCGAATCATCCTCCACAACCACTACCTCCCAAAGTCCATCATCCATTGAAAGTCCATCTATATCATCAGCCGCCCACTCACATACTACCTCCTCCTCATCAATCATCACCCCATCGCTGATCATCTCCGTCGTGACCGTTACCGGCTCTGGCGCGACCAAAACTCTACTAATCACAACAACATACTCAGGCGTTGCGTCCACCGCCCCAGCTACGTCTGCAGACTCTGCATCCAGTGCTATATCCTCAGGAGCTGCCGGATCGTCTTCAGCGGACGGCAACGGCAGCAGCTCGAAATCTAGCGGCTCTTCGTTCTGGGACGACAAAGGCAAGGTTGCTGGCACTTTTGTCGCCGTTGCAATCGTCATCATCTTACTCATTTTACTACTTATTTTCCTCATCCTGCGCCGTCGTCGACAGCGTGAGGACGAGGAGTTTGCGTCGGGCATGTCACCCAAGGCGCGGAATTCGCCTCAAATGGGAGACGGATCGAGTCCATTCATGGCCTACGGATTCGGCGCCGGCCGCCTTCAGCGATCAAACAACTCTGTCGACATGACAAGTATTTCAGATAAACGGGCCGCTGGTGTTGGTGCTTACACTTCCCCGCCACCTAGGCCAGAGACTATGCAGGTTGATCAGAGAATTGATCCGGGAGCGATGTATATGCATAACAACTACTCGCGGGGATCCGTCAGAGATGAGTATGATTACTCAAGAAAGGTGTTGCGAGTGCTCAACCCTGACGATATGTAATCAATTGAGTTATTCTGCTTTTTAACATGATTGTTTTTGCCAGCGCGGTGGGCTGCTGGCCTGTATTTTTTATCTTTGCGACCTTTCACACATGCATGATAGACGGACATGTCTATCCATATTCCATTTTCTAATAATCTTCAATTGCTTGAATATCCTTCAACTTATTTTTTTGGCGTTGCGTCTGATTGCTTTACTTTGCTTGCACACTAGAAAAGAATTATTGCGGGATGGCTAGCCCGGCACAAGGACAGAGAATCTGATTTTGTGTTTGGCTGAAATGGATTTCTAAATCTCGTCGCGCTTTTTGTTGTTTACATTTTGATTATCGATAATAGGCTTATGCTCTTTGTATTTTGACTACTGGCTGAATATTAATAAAATCGTAATAGCACAAAGTATTCTCGCTACTAGCAGTCCTCTAACTACACATACAAACACAGTCTCGAAATGCATATTCCAGTCCTCGCGATGTCTGAACGCCACGGATCACACACACACACTGACAGACAACATTCTTTGGCTGATGCGCTGCTGCTTTAGGTTTAGACAGGGTCTTGCTTTCTTCGGGGCTTTCTTCGGGGCGGTGAAAAGCCATGCCGGAATAACGTCAAATGTCTTGAGATGGGCCAGTCGTCTGTCACTTCTTCTTTCACATAGAATAGACAATATCAATAATTATCATTTACTAGAGTACTTTTAGTTGACAGTATTCACTTATCAGCAGCGTTCAACCACGAGGCAATCTTATCTACACCGTCGGCTCGTCTGTACTTAAGCCCTATCTCCTAAGTCAGCTTTTTGCGGGCTGGCATTCCACGCGGCTTCCACGGAGATGCCCAAAATCCAACTTTGTTTCATTCTTGCGTTTTCTGTGTGTGAGTGGATGTGAGTGGATGTGAGTGGGCGTGGGCTTTTTAGTTAGTGAGTGAACGGTGGACGGGGTCGGTGCATGGATAAGCCCACACAAACTCAGAAATGAACGCGAGAGACAAGCCCAAAAAGCAAAAGAGAGTCGGAAAGAGACAGAACGGGAGGGGATTGAATCGGGGTTCTTGTCTTTCTACAGCTTTGGAAAGGAGTTGAGAGGCTGAAATGGGGTGTCCGAAGTAGGCTTGCGATGTTTAGATAAATGTAAACAAATAACGCGGTACCTTCACACAAGCTGTCACGTAAGATAGCTAACACACATTCTGGCTGCATATTGTCTATCTGCTTTTGTCTTCTGATCACTCGTTTATCGCTGAAAAAGTGTCTGCCAATGCACGACTCTTCGCCGGAACCGAATCCTCGGGTGTGGACGTGCATGAAGAGACACAACTAGCTGTTTTCTCACTCAGATTGTAAATATTATTGTTTGAGATTACATACGTGGTATTTTCAACTCTTTCGCCTGTTTCTCTACTTATTTCTACCTTGCTGTCTTATTTGGGTATGTGCGTGTGTGGAGTTGGACTGTTTGTTTTGATTTGGGTGCTGATCAGCTTGTTCTGGTTGTTTGTCCAGTCTGCTGGATTTTTTCTATTTCGCTTTGTTTACACAACAATCTCATGTGTCTTTTTATCCATCTGATTATTAGTAACAGATAGAAACAAGCTTGCATCTTCAAATCACAAAGATAGTCATTATCTATTTCACATTTGACCATCCGATCCTTCACTCACCCCACTCAACCAGCATAATGATCTTCTGGGCTTCGTCAGCATCGGCATTTTTCTCCTTCTTATGTCGCATCTTTCCTATCTTTTGCAATTTCTGTTTACTTTCTGTCTCTGATGACTTGCTTCAGCTGATCATCTAATCATGCGATCGAAATTGCCTTCAGTAGTTGACACACCTCAACGAGATACAAGTCTGGGATTGCTGTTATATTCAAATACCTTTAAAAATTATATCCATATTCTACGATGACCGCGAATGCTACCACAATAATGATATATATGACTTGATATCTACTACATTCATGACCACAAGCAACAGTCACAGTCATACAAATATATCATTAACAGCATAGAACTATTATTCACATTTGCTTTTTCATTGCCCTTTGAGCATTATAAAGTGCATCATGAAGCTGCGACAGTGCGTTGAAGCTCACGGATATGCACATGATTCCAGAAGCAGTACCTGTTGTGAACTACGACAACTAATATGTTCATCATATATATATATCTTCTCACAGAAATGTAGCAATGCTCAAATAGTACATTCCTTACCAAACAATCTTGATCTAGTTTTCTCTCTCCAAATGACCCATTTCATAACTACTTTAAAAACCACATAAAATGCAATAGCACATCACAATTAATAACATTAATCCGGTGAAAACAGTTATAATACTGAATTCAACATATCAAAACAGACTGCGTAAAACATCTCCATAAGCGGCTCGGAGAACGCCTTATCCCAGCATTATTATGGTATTGAAAATACCACTTTAGTAATAGTACAATCTGTAGACTCTTACCCAAAATAGTGCACTGATTAATCTGCTTGTTAGAACCACAGAGACAGCGCCTGGTTATTTTCACAAGGCAGTCCTCGTCTGGTTTGGCATCAAAGTGGGAAATATATAGCGCAATTCTTATTAAAGCGTATTCAGAGTGTTCTTGCTCAGTTCATATCGCTGGATATTCTGCAGATTGCAGCGAAGTGGCAGAAACAAACTCTGAATTCACAGCGCAAGTCCTCGTCTCAGAATCTACATCCTACTTGATCACCATATAGCAAACATGATCTCGGGACAAGTCTCGTCCATGTCCGGCACCGGCAGCGGTGGCCACGCTTCGGGGATAATTTCAGCTGCTGGGTTTGAGCGAAAAGCGCAACCATTTCCGATTTTTGAGGAGAATATGCCGTTTTCGTCGTTGCTGTATCAGATTGAACTACATATTGTGCGCACTGTCGACTCGCCTTATACGTACGAACAACTTAGGGGACCGCCGTTTTCGAGTCATTTGATCAGACCTTTGGGTAGGTGTTTTTATTATTCGCATTATCTACGAGATCAGACAACGTTAACACTTTTATGTGCAGTCAAGTCGATAGAGCAAACACGTCATCCGGCCGTCATCGCAGCCTTACTCGCCGCCCGTCTCGATTTCTCAGTGCAAGAAGATGACCGAGCGATTCATGAAGCGAGAGCATTTACTGCCGAGCTTGTTGCTATGCGGTATGCCGCTCATCTTCCTGAAGAAGAGCTGATCCAGTACGTCACTTACGAGATCCCGAGAAAGCCATCGGCGTCGTCAGCACCACCTCCGGTTTCGTCGACAACGTCCTCAACCAGCGTTCCGACTGAACGTACATCTTTGCTTAACGACGAGCGCGAACAAGAAGAAGGCGCGCGTGCCGCTTCCGAGATTGATATTGAGAGACAAGCTGGCGCAAATAATTCCACCTCGGCAAACGACGGAGCACCTTATGTCGCAGACTCTGCTATCGGATTGAATGCGCTTGAGCTAGCAATTCTCGGTGATGCAAAAAAGTTCTTACTTTCTCGCTCTATTGAAGAGGTTATTACCTCGATCTGGGAAGGCAGGATCGTATTCTGGGATTCAATCTCGATTCAATCCAAGAAGCGCGCAATGTTTTACAACCCTGCTCGCGCGGGAAACGATTTGTACTCCCGTCTTCGCGTTCCTAAATACCGTACTTTCTTCATGATGCTCAACTACGCTATTCTGCTCGCACTCTACTACGCCGTTCTTACCGAGCGGAATGTTACACACATCACCGCACTCGAGATTATCCTCGATATCTGGTTCGCTGGGTTTGTATACGAGGAAATTGGGCAAGTTCGTGAATCTGGGAATATCAAATTCTACGCATCAGATTACTGGTCTTCGTTTGATCTTGCCATGATTGTGATCTTCATTGCTTACTTTGTTGCACGAATCATGAGCGTGCTACCATTCAGAGAAAGGTATGCTCACGCGGCGTTTGATATTTTGTCACTCGAGGCGTTATTACTTGTGCCCAGAGTGTTTTCTAGTTTGTCAGTATCACCGTATTTTGGTACTTTACTTCCTTGCCTAAAGCAGATGACGAAGGACTTTATGAAGTTTTTGGTTCTAGTATGTCCCTTATCCCAAGACTTAAACAATCCACTAACGCCGATAGATTGTGATTCTTTACGTTGGATTCTTAACAACCTTCTCATTCCTCGGAAGAGACCATTTCTCTGTTAACCAAATGGCATGGCTTTTGATCCGTGTGTTTTTTGGTGCCCCGTACGACGGCCTCGATGCTGCTGGCACTATTTCACCGATTTTTGGGCCTACTTTAATGCTCGTGTTTGTTATTCTCACAAAGTGCGTTTTGCTTTTAAATTATATGATATGAAGACGGCCTAACGGGGTTTAGTGTGTTACTTATTACTGTCGTTATTTCGATTCTGTCACAGCGATTTGGAAAGATGATGAACAACGCAAAGTAGGTTCTTCCTGTGCGTTTATAGATTGTTTGCTAATTGTTACTTAGTGAGGAGTATATGCTTCTGTTTTCATCTTCTGTTCTCGAATCTATTACGACCTCAGATCGCGTGACGTATTTCTACCCACCTCTTAATCTTATCGGTATCGTTATCCGTCCGCTTCGTCTGTTCCTCAATCACACAGAGTATCGCAATCTGCGGATCTACATTCTTAAAGTGACGCACGCGCCGCTCGTCGCGATGCTCTGGATCTACGAAAGTATAGAGTACCGACTTAGTGCTTCACGCGCCGATGGACATAAGAGCCTTTTACATTTACGCTCAGCGAATGATAAAAAACGACTTTGGAAGTCTCAGTACGGCACGCGCGAAGGATCGGCTATCGCGCGAGGCCTGCTTGTTACTAACCAGGTTGTCCTGTCCGGCGCGGAACCGGAAGTTCTTCAGAGTGCGTTTGTATCGGGTGCCAATGGCGTTTCGAATCCATTGTCCGGCGGCCGAAATGGTAGTTCTGCTAGCTTTGGAGCGAGTGGAAGAGGCGGGGGAAATGATGCAGCGGGGAAGAATATGGTTGTTAAACGACGCAAGACTCGGAAGGGTACGATTGTTGCGCAGAATATAAAGCATGATGGCGATGAGGTAGCCGGTGCGAAGTCGAAGTCTGCGCAACCGCTTTCGTCTAGTTTTGGATCGATTACAGGTGCTGGGGATGACATCGCAGCCGTATCTTCTCCAGCTCCGACAGCCCGCAGCGATTACAAGAGCCCATTAACCTCACGTCGCGCACGCACCGAGAGCAGCGCATCAGCGCAGCTTCTTGCCGCAACCGACCGTCGCGCTGCCCGCAACAAGTCCAAGCTCGCGATCTCACTGCTGCGCGACCTGCGTCAACGTCGTCGTAGCATGACGCTGTTACAACCCTCCGAGACGGCTTCAGATGCCGGTGGTTCAGACGTCGGCGGCGTGCGCCGTGGTGAAGGCGCAAAAGCCCTCGCGACCCGCTCGATGGCTGATCCAACCGACCAGTACGACGAGATTGTGCGGATGCGATCATTATCTCCTCGCCAACGAATTTCACGGCGACGACAGTCTGGGGAAACGCTTAGTCCTATCACGGGCTCATTCCAGGACCGGGACTTTAAAGACACCTTGGCCGTCCTCGAATCAGACGATGAAGACGATCTCGACGATATCGAAGCCGGCCGGGTCGAAGATTACGATACCGACGAACTTGGCCCGGACGACGACGATGACGATGATGATTTTTTGAGCTTGTACGCCGACCAGACTACTGTGCGTATCCGTGGGTTGGAAGAGCAGGTTGCGAATATGCAGGATATGATTGAACGAATGAATCATCTTCTTGTGCAAAATTTGCAAAAGGAGAAACTTACTTAAGTCTTTCATTTTTGGTTTTATTTCACTTTTGGGGGTGTAGATTGTGTTTTACTTTCACTTACGGTTTGGTTTGGTTTGGAGATCCTAGCCTAGACATCGCTATAGATAAATATTTTGAGATACAATAAATGTTCATAGTTTCATCATTCGTAGCAATTCATTTACTCATATCTCCAATTAAATATATCCACCGCCGAATCCACTGCTAAACCCACCTCCTCCGAAACCGCTACCACCACGTCCACCTAGTCCTCCGGGAAATCCTCCGCGGCCATTAAGTCCACCGCCCATGCCAGGCATTCGTAGTCCGCTGCTGCCCATACCCATCATTTCAGGATCTTCACCTGCAGGGTCCATAGGCGGATCCCATCGCGCACCAGGGGGTCTGATTCCGCCTACACTACCCGAGCCACGCCCCGCACGTCCCGCAAAAAGCGGATGATCTGGCGAAGGCTGCATTCCGCGCGCTCCACCACCGCCCATTCCGAATGGTGAGGTGAGACCGGGAGTCATACTGGGATGCGGGCCGAGGCCTGGTGGGTATAGATCGTCGTCGCCGATTGAGAAGGGGGAGCGCATGTCGCCGTTGCCACTGCCGCGAGGACCGGTGAGGATTTCGTATTCATCTTCAAAGCCTGGCGGTCCTGTTGTGAGTGGAGCAGGGGATCTTGGCATGGTACCGGGAAACGAAGGGATTCGCGGTTCAGCGAAATCGGGATGTGCTGGACGACGAGGATCGCTTCGTGATGAGGCAGAACCGTCTGGATATGGCGGTGGTGGTTGGTTATTGTTTGAGTCTGTTTCGCGGGTATTTGCAGTAGAAGAAGAGGCTGTACGGTCTTCTGTGTACCCGTCCTTTTGAAGATTAGGGATTAGCCCTTGAATGACTGTTTTCTTGAAAGTCGTGATGAAGGCTTGTAGCGCGATCGAGTCGAGTACTTCAGGAAGCTGACTTGCGCTAATATCCAGAGGAAACTCAACGCCCTCAACCGGCACAAGCTGCCCTATCCTCACTTCAAACCCATGAGTGTGGTCGTCATCTCCTTCAGACAACGCAGAGATCATTAGCTTCGGCCCGAGCTTGGAGGCGCTGAGCAGGAATGGCGAGAGCGCTGATTGCGTGTGCTTATACCGGAAACTGAAATGCGACGCGGACGCAGCGAACACCGGCACATCTGTGCTTCCTTCTTCATTACTGCCCAGATACTCAAATCCAACAGAAAGCATTGCGGAATGACATAGTAGTGCTAAAAACTCGCTTGGAGAGAGGATTGATGATCGTGACGAGAGAGCGGTTTTAAGCGTGCTGATGACGTTTGCGAGCTGTAGAACGCCGTGATCTGACTCTGAGTACGGCGGAGCAGACATCGTGTCTTTGAATTTTGATATTGAGTCTTGAAATCAGACACAAAACAGTGCTATTGGAGATATCGAAGAGGTTCCAGGAACTGAGGAAAGATGGAAGAGCAGAGCAAAGAAGAATGGGGATCAATCAGTTTAACGAGTTGGGAGTTTAGATAAGGTTTTGATGACTATCGCTTACTGAGGACACTGAGCAGCAAGAAGACAATCTGGCTCAAATACTACATAGAACAATAATCATAATATATATACATTAGTCTATCCTCTGACAACAATATCAGTTCCCTTGGTCATGTATTTCACACCCTTGTAAGGCTTCGCGTTCTCCATCAGACCCTGTCGGCCGCTGGTTATCCTCAGACTGTCGACCTTAGTCCCACTCACGAGCATGCCCATGCAATCATACGAGATCTTGATGAACTTGGGGAACTCCTGGGGTACAGTACCGTCCTCGCCAGGCTCGAGGTCCTCGTTGACAACCATTGTGCCGCGAAGAGTCGCACTCCAGCCCATGGGAGTCTTACCGGGAAATCTCCAGACACCGGTTCCCTTCTTCTCGATATTGAATTCACCTGATGACGCGCGAATGCCCTTGATATTCTGCACCCGATCGCCGTCGTAAACTAGTTCCAAGCGCAAGTTCTCGGTGAACTTGACATTGCGGGGCACTCGACTCCAGATACGCACCTCGAACTCGTCCTTTGACGCTCCAAGACCGGTCTTGAGATCGCCTCCGATGGGACCAGACTCAACACCAGAGATAGTATACTGCAGCAAACAGCATTTACCATCCGGTGGGACAAACGAGAGAGTGCCGGGATGCTCACGCCAGCGGGCGAGACGCACACATGGATGGAAAGCCGGGCCTTCAAGGATTCGGTTACCGAACGAGAGGATGATCTGAATATCTGGGATTCCGGAGAGACGCGTCGTAGCGTAGACCGAGCCATGCGCAATCGACACGATCGGTTCAGGCAGAACCTGTGGTACCGAAGACGCAACTGTGTAGAACGCTGACGCGGACGGGTTCGTGTCGGATGCGATCGCGTTCATCATCTTTTGTGCGGGCGAGAGAGCCGGGATGATGACGGACAGCGACTCGTGAATGTCAACGTAAAGTTCATTGTTGTTATGCTTGACGTTGGAGCGGCGCCAGGGAACGTTTGAGCGTGGACCGCCGACGTCTGCGGAGGAGATTGATTGCATTGAGGTTGATGAGCTCGTGAGCTTTGAGATGGAGTTTGTGGCGCCCTTGAGGTACTTTGAAATTGAGTCAGAGTACGGAACGAGGTCTCTAAGAGCGTTTTCCTCTGTGACAAACGGATATCCGTCCTCGATCATTTCGTTGAGTAGCATCATGATTGTCGAGAAGTTCTTTTCGATTTTTTGTCTTGTCAATGGCGGCTGGAAGTAGTCATGGAGCACTTTTATCAGATGCGATATGAACTCGAGGGGTACCAGCGCCGGAATAGTCGCTGTGCAGGGCACTAGAAAAAAAAGAGAGTCTTGTTTTTTGTGAAAAACGAGTTCGTTGGGGGATAGTCGGAGGATGACATCTTCGGGGGACTTGTCGCGGAGGGCGACTTGGATGGACTTGTTGGTTGGGGGATAGTCTGCGATGGGGTATTCAAACAGCTGTTGCCTGTATGATTAGCGCAATTAGTATAGTTATTCAAATAAAACAATAAACAAAATTGCCAAATATACCCGTTGATATCGGTGATGTAAAGCGCGAGGATGGACATTGTTGTTGTTATCTCTGGCTGCAACGAGCTGCTGATGATAGTTGAGTCTCCTCGGGCGGACTAAGCAGCACACAATTCGATTACTAATACACTTTGACGCTTAGTGGTACTTGTACACACACACTCGAAACTGTTCACAGTCCAATTCACTCAATTCAACGATAACTGAAGCAGCCCAGTTGTTGCGCAACGTGCGTCCGCGATATGACACAAGTCAAAGTTCGAGACCAACACGAAGCCCATGAAATTAGAGTT
Organism: [Lipomyces] yamanashiensis; assembly: GCA_030572775.1. Classification (NCBI taxonomy): domain Eukaryota; kingdom Fungi; phylum Ascomycota; class Lipomycetes; order Lipomycetales; family Lipomycetaceae; genus Myxozyma; species [Lipomyces] yamanashiensis. Next base: position 291,744 of record JAJMBS010000006.1, read on the forward strand.
CTGTGAGCCACTTGCTGTGGGGCTCGCAGCTAAATGGTTTTCTTCACTCTTTATTACACTCATCTACTTATGTAAACTACATACATCACAGACTCAGTTATTATACAGAAGAATGGTCCTCGAAGCTATTAGATACACTCCAGGAAATCTGCAAATCCTAGATCAGCTCAGACTGCCTCATGAGTCTGTCTACATCAAAGTGTGCACTGCAGAAGACGCCTTCCATGCCATCAAGACCATGACCGTCAGAGGTGCGCCAGCGATTGCTATCGTAGCTGCGCTGGCGCTGGCTGTCGAGGTCGCTGATAACGAGGCGAGGTTGGAGAATGTGGATTTTGCTCGTCAGTTTATTGCGGAGAAGCTCAGATATATGGTGACTTCGCGACCGACCGCTGTGAATCTGTCCGACGCAGCAAGGAAGCTGGAAAAGCTCGTTAATGAGACTGAGGGCGCTGGAAAGGACATTGTTGCTGCATATATCAAGGCAGCTGAGCGCATGCTGGTCGACGATGTCAGTGACAATACCCGGATTGGAGAAAACGGAGTCAAATGGGCACAGAAGAACTTCGGATCAGACAAGTTCTCAATCTTGACAATCTGCAACACTGGGTATGCCTTACTCCTCTTCTAACAACATTTAAACAGAGTATTTAACAATATTATAACTCGTATAGATCCCTGGCAACCGCAGGCTACGGTACAGCTCTTGGAATCATTCGTTCAGTGTACGCCAGTAACCTCCTCGAACACGCCTACGCCCTCGAGACAAGACCATACAACCAAGGCTCACGACTCACCGCCTACGAGCTTGTCCACGATCACATCCCCGCTACTCTCGTGACAGACTCTATGGCTAGTGTGCTTTTGAAAACACACCCTGAGATCAAGATGATTGTCGTTGGAGCAGATAGAGTTGCGCGCAATGGAGACACCGCGAACAAGATCGGTACTTACCAACTCTCAATCGTGGCCAAGCACCACGGTGTGAAATTTGTGGTCGCGGCTCCGACTACTTCCATCGACATGAACACCAAATCTGGTGACGATATTGTTATTGAACAACGTAAACCTGAGGAAATGGTTACAATGCGTGGTCCCGTCGTCGGATCTGACGGCGAAGTGAACAAGAACGAGGTCAAGACCGTGCACATCGCAGCTCCAGGAATTGGTGTATGGAACCCGGCTTTCGATGTTGCGCCCGCTAGTTTGATTGATGCTATCGTTACCGAGAAAGGCGTGGCGGAGAAAGACGCGTCCGGTGACTTTCACTTGGAAAAGCTTTTTTAAATATGCATTACCTATTAAGTCGTTTCTAGAATGGCTATATACAGTATGAATTGTACACTACTTTAATTCAAAGCTTGAACTTCCTCTTCTGAAACTTCAGGTTTCCGCTCTGTGATCTCCATTCCATCTTCCAGCAGCTTGATAATATCGTCTAACCGCTGCACTATAAAATCAGTTTCCGGCGCTTCCTTAAGATGACCGTTGACGTCTGATTCGAGTAGAATAGTCGTAGTTCCAGCACGATAACCGGCTAGCATATCGTCAACCGAATCGCCTACCATAATCAAATGCTTTGGGTCGATTTTCTGGACTATTGTTAGCAAAGTCACAAAGTCTCCTTGAAGACATACCCAATGCTCAGCAATATGCAAAATTCCAGCCGGGGATGGCTTTGGGGGTTTGAAATCACGAGTCACAATAGGATGGAACAGCTTTGAAGGGAGGAATTTTGTGAGGAGATGGTTGACAGGTTGCTATAACTGGTTAATATATACCGAGAATAAGTGGAATAGAACGCACAGGAAAGTTGCGGGTGCAAATTGATTTGAGGAGCTTTTTCTCTTCAAGGAACTATATTTATTAGTGATAGGATAATTGACTGTGTTAGTGAACATACCTCCATTAACTCGTTTAGACCTGGCTCTTTGTCAGCAGAATACCACAGACTCAGAACAATGACATACCAGGTTGTGGTTCCTATTTAGCGATAGTCAGTATCTGATCTCAATAACAATACCAACAGCATATATTCTCACAATTTGAACCATCGCAGTGCGCTCGACTTGTCGCACTTTCTCATGTGCGATTTCCTGCTCAGCGACCTCGAGCGAGTAAATGTGGTCTAAGATATCGGTACCTTTGTTGATTCCGAGTATTCTGCGCATTTCTCCAAACATCCATGTCTATATCAAACCGGATCAGTCTATATGTTGCGAATAAGTAAAAGAAGACTGTAAATACCTGGGGAAGACACAGAGTGCCGTCCATATCAAAGACAATTCCCTTGACGAGAATGTCGGTTGGCGCTTTCGGATTCAGAGTCAGACGAGGCATTTCAATTCCTAATATAAACCACAGATCGATTGTATTATGTTTATTTTAATTGCTTTGAGAGCTGTTTACGGTGATATCTGGTGTAACTGGACTGATAAGAGCTGCTGGGTAGTAGATGGAGTGTGTGTTATCCTGGTGCGCGTTACACCTTGCTCCCACATTACTATTGCCGTATTCTGCACTCCACAACACAACCCAGGACCGTGCGAGCAGGTGACCTTGATTCCAGACTGAAAAGCTCCTCATCAACTCCTGTTTAACCACGCAAATCCATACACAACATTCACAGCACCCAAACATATCTTCAAGCCAGCAATGTCGCAAGCGGACGCGACGCTGCCAGTGCAGGATTTCTTGGACACTACCATAACGAGCGCTGCTCCCGAGCAGGAGCGCGAATCGGCGGAGGCCGAACAGCAGCCTGAGCAGGCACCGCAGCAGCGACCAACGTTGTCTTCGGGACTCTCGTTTCTCGCGAGCTCTGCTGCGTCAGAAACCCTGTTTCCAGACGAGTTTGATGCTGGGCCGGGATTCTTTGATAACGAGACCGTGGGTGCTGGAAACACGAGCAGCCCGTATGCGTCGACGTCGCTGCCGACCTCGGTCATGGACGCGTATGCGGACCACGACGACGAAGGCTGGGGTTCTGGCGTTGATCCCTACGCCTACGTCCCTGTAGAGGTAGTGAAGCAGTCAGAGGACGAGGAAGAGGAAGAGGAAGAGGAAGATAACAATCCGATGGCAGCGCCAACGGACGACGAGCGCCCAAATCTGTTTGGCTCTGACAACGACCAAGAGCCTGAGCAGCCAGCAGCCAGCACGGCGTCGACTTCGACTGAGATCCCACGATCCTCGACTGAGACCACAGCCAGCTCAGTACCATCAGAGATCAGCAATAAGCCTGCCCCGAAAAGCTATCAGCAGCAGCAGCCACAGCATCGCCAGGGCCCACCTCCTGAGCAACAGCAGCAGCAGCAACTACCACCACCACCACAGCAACAACAGCGATATGCTCAGCAGCAGTATTCTCAGCAATACTCCCAGCAGCTTTCAGGCCAGTACCCTCGGCAACGGATCCCGCAGCAAAACCACAACTCTGCTCGCTACGATCCGCAATCATACTACCAACAAGAACCCACTCCGCAGAACCAGTACTATCCTCCTCAGCAACCTCAGCAGTATCCTTACCAGAAAAATCAGCCTGGACAGCAGCAGATCAGGCAGCCACAACCGCAGATAATTACTGAATATGTCTTGCATACTCGTGTTACTGGCATGGAGCGATCCGGCAAGAAGCCTCCTTTGATCAAGTTTGATGCCTATGTAAGTTCCTTGTTAAAATTATCTACATTCGCCGGCTAATATCGCAATATAGACAAATCTTCCACGCTTCCGCACTACGCAATTCCGTGATATCCGTCGCACCCACGGAGAATTCCTGAAACTATTCAAACACCTCTGCGTCGCCAATCCAGAATGCCTTGTGCCCACCATCCCGATGGAGATCACTGCCGCTGGAGCAGGCTCAGATGAGGATGAGTATCGCGTCAAAACGAATTTCCAAAAATGGCTCGACAGAGTGACTTCGAGTCCGATCCTCATGCGCGACGAGGAAATGATGTTTTTTATCGAGGCTGATTTCGGGTACTCACCCATCACTAAGCGTAAAGCTCCTGCTACCGGATTGCGAAGGAAAGCAATTAAGCAGCTTGCGCCGCCGCCCGATGACTGTCAAGAACTTGTTTCTTTCCGGCCTGTTGCAAAGCAGTTCTACCTCGAGTCTGAGAAAGTGCGCGAGAAGCTTGAGAAAGTGAGTAAAGTGCGGCGGAATCTGGGGCTCGCGCAGATCGAGCTTGGCCACAAATTCACGAACCTTACCTCGCTTGAGTTCCAGTCTGGGATGATAAACATGTGGAAGAAGCTAGGCAAGACGGTGATGAGCGTAGGCGACATCGAGGGTCTCAAATCTGTTGCCGAGATGTCTAGTCTTGCCGATGGATTATCGTGGTTATGTAACGACGCGTACGTGGTCAAGGAGACGTTGACGAACCGACAGATCTTGATTCGCGAGCTCATATCCGCGCAGTCGACGAGCCGGAACCGTCATGCGACCGCGGCGCGTCTGCGCAGCTCTGCGACGATCAACCCGCTTCGTGTCGACGAAGCGCTGAGTTCGCTCGAGGACGCGAAGCAGACCGAGGCAGTACTAACAGGCAAAGTTAAACGTGTGACCGATAACCTTGTGCTTGAGAAAAAACGGTGGTTTGAAAATACTCAGAATGATATTATGGGCTACATGGCCGAGTACGTGCGTCGTATGATCGACGCCGAGCGCAGGACACTCGCAATCTGGGAATCAATCAGAATGGATATCCGAACCGCCGATGGATCAGGTGGATTATCGAGACTTGGCAGAAGCGAGCTGCCACCTGTACGTCGCTCGGATTTGGTCGCGAGCCAAGGACCTAAAGGCGATGGCTGGAGCGGAGATCGAAAATCAGCGCATGGCAACGGGTTTGTGCCTATCTACGACGACGATGACGATGAAGGAATTTCAGAGGTTGACGCGAAGAATGCGGCACAGATGCTTGCTGCTGCTACTTTTTAATGTCTTTGATTATTCTGAGATAGTGACGATGAACTGTGTTTTGAGATTTGCTTTGGATTTTGTGATGTTTTATTGTTGATGCATTGTTCATGCGATGAGTTGTCTTCAGTTATGTTTATGATGATTGTTACGAGAAGTGATTCTTGCTGTTAAGTTGATTAGCAAGTGTCTGAATCTTCTGTTATTTTTTCGTTGAGTTTTTTGATTTTTTTCAAAGAGATTATGTATTTTATACGCATGCTCACATTATGTACAAATTCTATATAAAACTGCAAACATAATCTAACGCCAACTGTAACCCAAACAATAACACAGACATGAACACAAACAAATTCGAATATCATAATAAAGAGTATCAATTATACAATGCAATCAACGGTTGCTCCATGCCGCTCTGGTCTCGCGGGCGATAGCGCTGAGAGTACTCGAGGTTGACGATAACGAGAGCGTAGTCGAAGCGATAGAACCCTTTTTATTGCCATGTAACTTTCCAATCTCATCTACGGCCGCAGCGATATCGGTTATGTTTGTTTCGACGACCATACCGCCTTGCACGATTTCGTTGAGCACGACATGGAGAACTTCCCAGCCAAAGACGAGGTCGAGTTCGCAGACGTTGTCGAAGCAACGGTCGAGTGACTCGACGAATACTTGGATCAAATCAAGAATTCCGAGTTCTGATTCCTGCTCGTCCACGACAAAGACAAAGTAGAGAGTCGCGTAGTGACGGTAAATTACGCGGATATCGTCGAGTTCAGAGGAGAGCATTGGCGGCGGCGTGAGGAAGTTGCATTGGGTTGACGGGCGCGATGAGAGCAGTTGGAAGAGCTGTGAGATGAGCACTTGCTGTGTTTGCAGGTCCTGTAGAAGCACATCAGTTAGCATATAGCAGATACAAACAAAATGAGATACTTACCAGAGGAGTGTAGAACTTTGCCAGGCGAGGGACGCCAAAGTTGTTGACTGCACGAGGTCAGTTTACTCTCAGCTCAGCTTGGGAGTTCAGCACAAAACACTTACATATCAGCACTGCGTTAATCATAGTGCTGGCTACTGCAATTCCGCAGTCAATTGATATCAAAACGGGTTGCTTGTTGTGCACTCGCTGTTGAGATCTGAGGTGGTGGTGTTATCAGGAGCTGATTATGAGTTTGGGGGGGAGGGGCGGGCGATGCGTTCTGGATCCTATCTGATTTATGATACCAGAATAGTGTACAAATAATACTTGTAGGGTAGATATTAAACTGGGTGCAATTACCTTGCTGAAGCAAACATCTAATTTCAACATGACTTAGCACAAGCTTGTTTGTCAACCAGCTGTGCATTCTCAATTACTTCATTCTGATATTCAATAACTTCTTTAGTTTATTTTTGTGATTAATAGAGAGCAAACATGTCAGATTTGGACGAGGATTTGTTGGCTCTTGCTGGCGCCGGCGGAGACGAGGATCGTGCACCACCTTCTTCTTCTTCGAGGAAACGTGCAGCGCCGAAGAAACGCACCCCTGCGAAGCGGAAACGGAGAAAGTATGTACTATTTAGCAGTATTTGCGAGAGTGTTCCAGAGTGTGGTTGATGAGCGACGAGAAAGATCCAAGACTAACAATGTTTTCCAAGTACGAGCGGTAGTGACGACGATGATTTCGGATCACCCGAACAAGACGATTTCGAGGACTCAGAAGCCGAAGATGACGATGATGGTCCCGATATGGCGGTTAGCAAGCGTCGGAGTAAACCGTCCGAGACGAAGAATGATGATTTTGATGACGAGGATGAGGAGCTTGGAGAGGAGATTGTGAATCCGTATCCGCTGCTGGGAAAATATAAAGATGAACGGGATATGAGCAGGTGTGTTATTTTTACGGTATTGTTTATAGAGTATCAGGCTAATACATTACAGGCTCGAAGCGATGGGTGAATTCGAAAGAGAGCAAATTCTCTTTGAGCGATCCCAAGAGGTGTGTTGCTTGTAGATACAGCCTTCGACAATGTGTATTAATTATAATATAGATGCAACGATTCAATGAACGCAAATATCTTGCACAGCGTTTGAAGCAGGACAAGAAGGACAAATCAGCCCCTACACGATGTACGTATTTCTGTATCGATAGCTAGATGAGGACTAACAGAAGTAGCCTCAACTCGAGATACGCCTAAAGGATCTACGACTAAGCGATCACAGCTTTCAGAATTAAAAAAGAAGCGTGAGGAAAAGAGTGACCGAGCTCGTCAACGAGTAAGTAGTATTCTTTACTCCTCACAAATCGGCACTGACCTAGATAGTCTGGCGACTCTGAATTCGGTGGTACAAAATTACGTTACGATGAAGATGAAGATGACGATGAATACGATGGGGACGAATGGGGAAAAGAAGATGAGGATGAGGATTTAGTATGGGCGGAGTCTGGCAAGAAATCCGAGACCAACGAGCTTACGGTTGATGATCTTAATCGCGTGCGAATTGGCCGGACATTATTTGCAAAGTATTGTCATTATCCTGAGTTTGATAAGACTGCTGCTGGTGAGTAATTTCCTTTTATTTATATGAGAGTAGTGTATTAACTGGAGTAGATTGCTTTGTGCGGGTTAATATTAGCAACAGCGAAGTGAGTGCGTACCGCGTTTGCCAGGTTAAGAGTAAGTTCTAGTCAGTTTTATAAAGAAGAAAAGCTGACGCTTTGAAGGCCTTGTGGAAGGTAAATCGTACGAATTCCTGAATCGGACGGTGAATATGAGTTTGCTGGTGATGCATGCTGCTGCCGAGAAAGTGTTTGAGATGAGCGTATGCAGTGATCGTCCGTTTTCGCCTGAAGAATTTGAGACGTGGAAGAAGGCGATGAAGAGGGATACTTTGACGATGCCATCGAAGAGAGTGTTGGATCGTAAATTTGAGCAGTTACATGCTATGCGTGAGCGGACACTAACGGCTGTAAGTATTCTTTGATTTTTTTTTGGTGAGTGCAGGACTGACAACGAATAGGACGAGGTAAACGAGATGATTGACCTGCGCCAGCGCTTAACAGCAAACAAACCAACCAACGCCGTCCTGCAAAAGACCATGCTCTCGCAGACACGTGCAGTCGCTCTCGCTCGTGGAGATATGGAAGAGGTAGCCGACATCGACGCCAAGATCGCGGCGATCGACCATCGCCAGGAAACTCAGCTGTCTAATGTCATGGATGATTCGCAGCTGCAAAAGCTATCTAAAGTGAATGAGCGGAATAGACGTGCGAATCAAGATGAGATCCGTCGGGCGGAGGTTAAGAAACAAGAAGAACGACGTCGACGAGCACTCGATTCGAAATCTGAAGTGACGTCAGATCCATTCAGTCGCTTAAAAACCAATCCACGAATGTACCTGGACTCAAACACTTCTGACGCTACAGGCGAGCAGCAAGCCGCCGCCGAGATGGCAGCAGCTGAGCAAGAGGAAGAGGAAAATGAGCGAGAAAAGGAACGCAAGAAGAAACTGGCAGAGAAACTGGCGAAACAGCCATTAAGCGCTATTGACGATTTATTGGCCACGACTGAGTTTGGAGTCGATATCGAATTTGATTTGTAGATTATCTTAGCACTGATTAGAGTAGCTGCCATTATGAACATTACGATTATTGTTTGCAACTATTTTTTACAACGAATAATGAATAAGTAATTACCGAATACGGAAACGATCACGTGATTTGTGCGGCGTGGGGATGGACAGTTTATCGGTGAGAGTTCGTGATCAGTTCTGTTCAGACTGGAGAATTTACGATAGATTGTGGAGGTGTGGAGGTGTTTATGAATGTCGGGGTCGAAGAAGAGTCAGGGTCGAAGAAGAGCCAGGAGATGAGGAAGGGCTGTGTATGAGTACGCAAAGAGAGAATCATTGAAGACCGAAGGTGTACATATCAGCAAATCCCCGGCACGCGATAAGTAGTTACAAACAAGCTAGAACAACGAACAACAAAATACAAGAGTAGAGAGAAGGGTGGAGAGTAGCGGCGTAGGCTACTGAATGTAGAAATCAAAATACTTCTTGCCGTAGTATGAGGATGTTATGAGACCGACTGCGGTCAGGCAGAGCGGGACTGGCGCGCGGGTCTGCAAAGCGCGAGGAGCGCTGGCGGTGGTGAGAAGCTGTGAGAGTGTGAGATGGAGGGTAGATCATATAGAATAGAGGAAGACGTACAATTGAGCCCGAGAGAGCGAGGTGGATGCCGTATTCGCGGTTTTGCTGGATGAGGTAGCCTTGGAGGTTGTCAGTATAAGAGCGTAGGAGTATCTGGAAAGCAAAGAAATGAGTACCTCCGGCTCCGTAGAGAAGGCCGACGGCGAGGCCGCCGAAGAGGGAAGGCAAGGATTTTTTCCGGCTAATGATCAGTTAGAATAAAACCCGGAGACCATGAGTAAGAAATAGAATACCTGTATCCGATTATACCGCCGACAGAGCAGAGAACCGCCATTGTATACGCAGGGTGTTCCTCGAGAGGAATGTTAGTGGAATGGAAGAAGAGGAGGAAGAATCATCAGCAGCATGGTAGTGAAGGCAGCTCGAGAGATTGTAGAGATGCAGTCTCAAGTATATGAATACATGAAGGATATGAAGTGCGGATCATAAACAGACACTACCAGCCAGGATTGCAGTCGAAGATACGTGAACAAGAGCAAGAGAATACCATACCATAGTGTGCTGTTAGTGATGAGTTAATGCTGTGATGAGGTGCAGATTTGCTGATACTGTGTTAGAGCTCCGGTGACTTGTGAATGCAGTGAGTGGTGTTGAGTAAATTCAGGAGATGATCTGAGAACAAGACTGAACAGTATCTGTCTGAGCAGTAAAACAACAGAAGAACAGACTGATAGGAGAAGAAGAAGAGTAGGAAGAAGAGGAGATTTAATCCAAAGGGTATCTGTCTGGCGTTCCTGACTTTAAACACGCAAATCCAAGCTGCTGCTGCGTCTGCTGCGTGGCAGCTGCGTGGAACTAACTGTGCCAGTGCCGGAATGCCGGGTCGGAGGCTTCGAGGATGGTTTCTGGTGGTGATAATTTGGGATTTGATGAACAGATAGTGTGCGAACCCGGGAGTGTTCGGCTCTTATCAGCAGCTTATCAGTCTTATCTATTCATTAAATACTATCAAATACTGTCATTATATATCTTTCTATATTTCACAACTCCATCAACTGCTCATACGTGTCCTTTGATCCAACTGCTCAACTGCTTTAACTTTCCATTCTTCTGGATCTTATTATGTAACCGTATCGTTCATTATGACTAATTACCCTGACCCAGCTATCTTGCACCCTTACCGCATCCAGCCAGCTGGATCTAGCGCGGGTCAAGCACATCACCGCTTTAGGGCATTAGTCACTAATTATAAATCATATTATCTAAGCATTACTCAATATTATACGCCGCACGAAGAACGGCGCCAAACCGCTTCACCGCTTCTCTGGCCTGGTCGAGTGCAACTGCAGCGAACGTAGCTCGGAAGAACACGCCCCTACACTCGGCTGCATCGACCACTTTGAACCACGAGCCAGGCATAATCAGCACTTTGTTACTAATCCCGCTTTCAAACAGTTCTTGTTCGACCTGCTCCCGACTCAGTTTGGCGTGGTTTGGATAATGTTCGTAGGACAGCTCAATCCACACAAACATGCCCCTGTATCTGTTAGCATTTCTCTTTAAAAGCCTCCTCAGCACAGTAGAATATACTTACGCAGCAGGAGCAGTCCACCTCGCAACAGCCTTTGGCAAATACTCCTCCATCGCATCCAAAATCGAGTCTCGCCGCACCGTATACTCGGCGCGCAAATTCACAAGCCAGTTCACATACATCTCCTGGCCCCATGCTTCTGCGAGCAGACCATGCAACACCGCCATCGAAATACCGGACGGAAACTGCAAGCCGACTTCATTGTGTCGTAGAATGCGCTCCACGAAAATAGCCGCGCCGGTGATCCATCCGCATCGCGTACCAGGCGCAATCACCTTCGACAGCGAATCAAGACGCAGTACACGTCCTTCTGTGTCAAGACTCAGCATCGATGGCACTAGTGCCCTTACAAACTCGTTGTTGCTGCGCGGAACTGGAACTTGTGCCTGTCCATCTGCGCCTGACGCTGCCGTAGCTCCTTTGACGTAGTCCGGCATCTGCAGAAAGTAATACGGATCATCCTCGATAATCACTAGGTCATACTTGCACGCAAGTTGATAAATCTTATGACGTCGGTCGACTCCAATTGTCGCTCCAGTAGGATTCTGCCCAGTAGGAACCATGTACATCACATGTGGCCGCTTGCCCCCGCGCTCGGTCTCATCCCATCCAGAGAGCAACTCCTCGAGCCGATCAAGACACATACCTTCAGAATCCACGTCAATTCCAATCAATCGCGGTCTAAGCGGACGTAACCCATCGACTGTTTCGGGAAATGCAAATTCTTCCATGATGATGTAGTCACCTGGGTTAATTAGCATGCGGAATACAGTCTCCATTGCGTGCGTATTGCCACCAGACATGATGCACTCCCAGTCTGAGTATTTAGGCTTGTGGATTCTCTGTTCATAGCTGCGGTTAGCAACTTGTTTTATCAAGTAATTGAGTATAAATGTACCTCCGTGTGCTCTTTCAGAAACTTGAGTAGCTCGCGCGAACCAGTTCCCTGCTCGTACTGCAGCGCACGCGACAGATCATACGCAGACTTCCCCTCCTCCGTGCTCTTCTTCGTCTTACTGAATTCCATCGTAAAATCTTTTTGCAGCCCATCACCGCGCCAGACACCTTCCGTTCTCGCGCTTTCGGGCTGCGGCATCGCCACACGCGCTGCGACTTGTTCGATAGGAAACAGTGCGGGCGACGGCAGTCCCGCTGCCAACGACAGAATACTCGGATCCCTAGTGAGATACGAGCTCGCGAGCTTGAGTCTGCTCTGTTGGCGCAGCTTTGACTCAGCAGAGATGTGGTGAGAAAGCTCTACAGCAGGTTGAATGCTCCGAGTTGTCTTCTGATCCTGAACAGTCTTCGCCGGTGTTTCCGCGACTAGCTGTTGAATATCTGTCTGAGTGCCTTCGTGTGGAGTCATTATGTTTTTGACTGCTTCTATGAAATCTATACAAACTATTGAAGTTCTGGTGATAATCGACCAAGGTCTATAAGTGTTTGCTATCAAGGAGAGCTGAGTTGTCTGAAGGTGACTCTTTGAAGCCTCACGCGTGTTTCGGCATAACATGAACTCTAATTCCATGTCTATTTTGCATGCATTCTATTCTAATGTGTTTATATTGTGATTGTTTATAAATAGTCTGATTATTTGTTATTCTGGATTAACAAAATAGCTCATTTGCAGCAAGCAAGTGTCAGAGCCAAATCACATCTGTGTTAACCCTTCCCCGATGCTCTGCACGTGATGATTCCTTCAACACAGCTCATCCTGCTGCTTCACGATATGTCCTTATTCACATCTCAACTGCACTTTATAGTCCACTGCAGGGACAAATACGCTATACAAGCTGATTCCGGAGAAGAGACCTGCGCCGACCGTTTCTTCGTCGACGGCCGCGACTGCAGCGGAGCGACAGAGACGGCGGACTGCGCGCGCTGTGAGCATTGTCTTTACAGCAATGTAAACAGATCAATTAGCTGATATGTATTGTTTAGTGTGAAATATGCCGGATCAGAAAGACAAGATGCGATGGAAACCAGCCGTGTGCGTCTTGTTTGGAGAACCAGGACGAGTGTGCGTACCGCGAAATGCCAAACCTGTACGAATGATGTTGATATCTGAGATTGACCACAGCTAATTCATATCAATCAGAGGCAAAAACAAGACAGATATCCTGCTTGAAACATTGTTCCAGCTACGCTCAGAAATTGGCGACATCAATTTAAAAATCGATAACAGCCTGCTCAACCGGCACGAACCAGCGGCCCGCACAGGCTCATCGTTAACTACATTTCCCTCTCCAACTTCGTTATTACCAGTCAACACAATCAGCCCCGAGCTCGATGTCTCGATTCCGCCAAGTCATCACTCTGCAACAGAGAAGTTTTTGTCGTGGGAAATCTTTGATAGTGCGCCGCTGCTACGGTCTCAGTTTGTATCGGCATTCCTGCTTGAGTCGCAGAGACCGTCAGTCCAGCCGCTTCCTTTGAACGCGCATGCTGTGGATATCAGTGCCGATGATTGGCATCGTCTGTGTTTAGGATATGGTCGTCATGTTAACTTCTTTTATCCCGTTATTTCCAGCACTCGTCTCGTATCACTCTACCCTGCTCTTCAAACCAACAGCCTCGAGGGTTGTCTGTCCGCGCTCGTCATTGCCCTCGGTGACGCCTGTCTCTATATCGAACACCGCTACAAAAACGATAGCAGCTGCTCCGACGACGGTCTCTCCATCTGGACTCTCGCTCGCCCTATCGATGGTTTGGCTGCCTTTCTACGTGCGTTGTCATTGATCCATATCGCTCTCGCAGAGATGAATGTGACTGCTTTGTTGATATTGTTCTCGACCGCGCTGTATTATAACTTTCTGCAGAGACCGTTGCAGGCTAACGTATTTCTGAACGCATGTGCGCAAAAATGTCTGACAATGATGCGATATTCGACGTCTACCATGTCGGCTGAAGAATACGAGACCGTCAAGCGGATTTTTTGGAGTTGCTTCATTTTGGAAAGGTATGCTCTGCACTCATTTTATTGCCTCTTTACTAACTTTTCAGTGATATTCTTATTGAACTAGAGGGCGTTCCACAGTCAGGATGCGCTGCTATGGAATCACAAATCGCCCTGCCATCTAAATTTCAAACTCACGATACACCCGAAACCAGCGACCTCTCTACACTATACTTCCTTGCCTGCATCTCCATCCGTCGTCTTCTAAATCGGATTCATAAACTGCTTTACGCTAAAGAGTGGATTGTTCCAGATATGGGCTTGATAAAAGAACTCGATCTACAAATTGAAGAATGGCGCGAAATCCTGCCACCCTATCTCCACTTCGAACTTTCCGAAATCTCTCAACCGGCACGAAACAGCCACCAGGGCTTTCTCAGACAACGATACCTTGCTGCTAGATCAGTTGTTTTCCGACCTGTGTTTAATTTCGTCGTGACGATGCATTTGCGCGGATCACAACCACCTGGATTTTCTGACGCAGTCGAGACAGCTGGCCTGTGCATCGAAGCCGTGATGTTACATATGACAAATCTTCGCGGATTCACACACACCGTCATTATCGATACTTGGATTTGCTCATTGTCAATGACAGGTGTCGTTCTCGTGCTGTATATTGCGTGGCAAACACCGCCGTTGAGAATTATCATGCAGAAGAAATACGGGATGGAGCAGATCAGAGTGGAGGTTGATGAGTTACAAGCTAAACTTGATGGGTTTATGAGATGTGCACCGGAGATCTCACCTAGTGTTAGGCAATGTGTGGAGATGATTGAGACTGTAAAAGGAATCATCTGGCATGATTCTGCATAAGTGTGCGGAAAGTTATATCACTAAAACTGAACCATAAGATACAATAATATACAGAGCCGTCTCCTACGCTCCGACTTCTTTCAAATCCATACCACCTCTCCGCACCAAAATCCGCACATTATTCAAAAACCGTCTAACCCCATCTTCAAACCCATCATCCGCCTTCCCACTTTTAATAGTCCTTATATGGTTCAACGCGTCATCCATATCCAACTCTACTTCAAGTTCGTGCGTTTTGCCGTAGGGTGCGATTACTTGTGTGAGGTCTACTCGGCTGTTGAGATGAACGTAGCTCACGCGGTCTTTCACGCGGTCGTTGTTTTGTTTTGCGCTGGCGGGCGGGTCAAGTGTTTCTGTGATTCTGTTAGTACTGAATATAGAAAACGAGGAAGGAACATACCAGGCCTTTCTATGTTCAGAGATATTCGGACATCGAATTTTGATCCAGGACAGAAAATCATGAGATCTCTAATTCGCGTCTTTACACATTTTTGCAAAACAGTATCGGTCTTCATATCTGTCGAAATCCGCAGTCTCTCGGCTTTACTGCTTGATCGTGAATTGTATGATGTTGTCTGCGGCATTGAGTAGAATGTATCGCGAGTCTTGGAATGTGTGTATTTGATTGGGGTTTTTGTATTCTCCGATCGTCGAAGATGTTCGTTCAAAAACATGTTGAATGCTTTATGTTGTAACTCGCCCATATCGCTTTCAAACGCGATCTGACCAGCGAGCATATCAGTATTTAGCAAAGTCTCGGTGTCGACTGGAAGTACAAGCCGTTGGTTTGTCTCTTTTGAGAGTATGGTGCCTATCTTTGCTTCGATCTCGACTTGCGATTGCGTCTCAGGCGACATCTCAGAGACGTTGGCGTACACCCACGACGTCACGCGTCTGGTAATGTCCTCATATGGCTCGACGCCAGTAAAGGTTCCAGCCTCTGCGGAAACTGCTGACACCGACGATGCAGAGGGGTTAAAAGTGTACGAAGGCACTTCGCTGCTACCGTTTTTGTCAGAGTGGCCGTTTGTTGAGTTACCAGCATATGCGGTTTTCCAATCAGAGCGCCATTTTCTCGCAAAAATAGGCGGTGTATCGTATTTCTTTGGCTTGCTCTTGCGTGGTTTCTGCTGTTGCCACTCGTTCTGTGTTTGTCGAGGTGGTGAACTCTTGCGGTCGTGATCGGCTTCAGGCCTGGCTCGTCTTTGCTGTGCTTGCTGTGACGACTGGAGTTCGCGTTTGGGAACATCAGGGCTCGAATACACACTCCCAAGCGGACTCTGCGTTGTGCTGTGATTCCTCGCCTGTGCTGAGGCAGGCGGCGTGTCATCTGTGATACTCGAGATACTCATGCTACGACTGCGAGCAGACAGCAACGGCGGAGGCGGCGCATTTGCAGCAATCGGCGAAAACGAAGCAGAAGCGCCAGCTGACACTGTCACTAATGATCTCGTGAGCAGGATCGGCGACGCTCGCTGCGAAGCCATGGCGGATCGCAGCATGCCGCTGTTGCTGTTGCTGTTGCTGTTGAGAGGCAAGGTGCCTAAATACGGAGACGCACTCGGCGACACCAGCGTCTCTGGCGGCAAATCCTCAGTATTAACAAGATCTGCTATTGACGATCCCCGTCTCAAAGATGGCGCTGGGTGCGAATGAGAATGCGAATGCGAAGGAGGAGGAGGAGGAGGAGGAGGAAGTGGATTCGAGGACGCTTTCTGAGCCGAGTCTTCGTTGATGATTGACCGCAAATCCATTCAGTTCTGCTGATTACTTGCACTCTCTGAATTTCTGTTTTCTTATCGCTTTGTGACTATCTTATCGTTTTATTTAAAGATCTGGGCTGCTTTCTCTGATCTTTGCTGTCCAATATCAGAAAACATTCTGCCAAACAAATGTTCCTTTGTGCAATTAATTGCCCTAACCCTATCTTGTCCAAGACTGGACTTTACTCAGATATTGGAAGATTACTTTGAATAAGATGATTACTGCATAGTTATTGAATAGTTAATGTAAGTATATTGTATAGTTCATTAAGCAAGCCAAACTCCATAAAATAAAAAATCTTATATATACATAAAACTAGCTAATCCCTAACTCTGACTTCCCTCTCCCGATACCGATCATCATGATATCTATCTGCGTCTCGCGAACTATGCGACGACGAATGATGATGGTGATGATGATGGTGTCTTTGAGAACTTGAGCTGCTTGTTCCGTAAGAAGAAGAAGAGGATTTGTGTCTGCTTTCGGTGCGGTCGCGGGGACGGTCGCGGGAGGATCCGCTGCTGCGTCGAGAGTCGGTGTCTGTGCGCACTGGCGATAGTGAACGGTCTCTGTATCTTCTTGAAGAAGAAGAGTTGTCGCGTTTTGAAAATGAGTGTCTGGACGATGAGGAGTGTCTATCAGACGACTCTCTGTGGTGAGATCGCGAACTTGACTTTGACGATGACTGCTGCAACGCCACGAGTCTTTCTGGGTTATTTCGGATCGCATTAATAACAGCCTGCTGTTCCTTCTTAATCACAAGCATCGGATCCTCACGAACTTTTGCCGCGATATCTCTTGCTGAAGTGCCGCCAGTCGCGCTTCCATTAGCCACAAACGACTCCTCCTCGTTCTCCTTCAACGTTCCCAGATTCTCACTCTGCCTCAACAACTCCTCGATTTTATTCTTTCCCATCAGAAACGCCTCAACTTCATCAGAAACACCCAAATTGCCTCCCTGAGGTGCAGCATACATCCACTCGACCCTCTCCTGCGGAGCCTGTCCTCCATTCTGCAACGCCCGCAGCTCATTCCTCTCCCTCTCCTCCTGAATCTCCCTCTGGCGTTCAGCAATCCGTTTCCGCTCGTCAAGCGCTTCTTGCTCGCGTTTCCAGACTGCTTCCTGGTTGCGCATCAAACCTGGATGCCAGGATTTCTTCAGATTGAGATCGCCACCCATTGTTTTTTTTGATCCGAGATTTGACTATCTGTGATTATATAATGTGATAAGCAAGACGCTATTGTCAATATTCCAATAAACAATATTTTTGAAACAGATATTACTGGCAATTACTGAGATATCCGTGAGCTCGTGGGTTGCAATATCTTACATGAGCTCGACTTTCTGGATGACCTTTAGGTCTTTGTAGAAAGCCTTCCGCACGTGACCAACACGTGATTAGACTGAGGCGGGACTGCAGTTGTTTATTACTGTGATTTATGAATAAAATGACCAGTAAGTAGTTAGAGCAAGGAAGTGCTTTTAATGCGACTGTTATTGCAGTAAAAATAGGGGCGAGAAGAATGGAGGAGGGACAGATCATAGCAAACTCCATATATTGGCAATATAGTACACTAAGATACACCCAACGTAATTCTGGCATATTACTTTCTCGCATATGTTATCCTGACCGAATGGTTTGCAAAAGACAAATCAACCGTACCCTGCTTTGCAACAACGGCCTGTTCATCGGCTTCGTACTCCACGAACGCGATACCCTTGCGTCCAGGCACAAGACGCACTTCGAAGAAACCTGGGTATGCTTCGAAGATTTCGGTGAGAGTGTCAGCTGTGATATCGTCGGGCAAGTTTTGCAGGAAGAGGATTTTGTTTGGTGGTAGGAGATCGTCTGCAGGACCGCCTGTTTTTTTGGAAGGACGACCAGAGGCAAGTGCACCGCCTTGTCGTTTGCGTTTTTTGAGTGCTGCTTCGAGTTCCGCTTTTTTCCGTTCTAAATTGCAATAAGTTAGCTGTAGTTTTTCGTATTGTATGTAAGAGAGAGCGTGGTCGATACCTTTCTCTGCCAGTCGTATCTTCTTGTGTTCTTCTAGCTGTTCTTCTCCGTCTTTCTGGACAGTCGCGTCGCTTTTTGATTTCGCAAAATGTATTTCCTAGCAACGTATTAGTATATTCTCTTTAAACACAAATACAGTAAGAGTGTGCCCACCAAAGGCTTATCGAACAAAGGAAATCCCTGCACTTCCTCCAACGCCTTCGAGGCAGTCTCAACGTCGTCAAAGACCACAAACGCCTGTCCGCGCATCCTGATATTCGCATGTGCAATGATATCTAGAACAGTGCCATACAGACTAAAAGCAGCATCCAAGGACTCTTTCACGACTGGGATCTTGATGTTCTCGTTGATGTTCCTGATGTACAGTCTTCGTTGCTTTGTTAGTCTTTGTTTCCCCAGCACAACTCGCAATAATACACGATCAACATACGTTTCCGACGCAGACAATTCTGCTTTCTCAGTCGCCATCTTTTTTCTCTTCTTTGCCGATTCTTCACTGTTGAAATCAACGGAAACTGATCAGTGGTGAATTGAGTGTCTTCACAGTGTCAAAACTCTAAACAAGCGTCGTCTGAAAGAAACTCAATCAACTGAGTGTTGTTCACCAACCTCACCTCGAAATCCGCCAGTTCACCAAACACAGTTCTCGACAACACCCTTCGCAAGCACAGAAAACGCCTTATCGCAGCTGAAAGAGTACATTTCAGCTGTTTTCAGTCTCAAAACAGAACTCAGCATGGCCGAAGACCTCAATGATGACGACTTCGACTCAAACACTCCTTCTTCAACAAACAGCAGTACCGCATCGGAAATGGCGACCCTCCAGAACCCGCCGTTTCATAAGCTTGTTCCTCCTTTGAATTTCTGCCCGGTTGAGGACCAGTTGTACAGATCCGGGCAGCCTACGCCTATCAACTTCCCGTTCGTGGCAGATCTGGGTCTGAAAGCAGTCATCTGGCTCGAGATGGAGGATCCGTCAGAGGTCTTTGTCAGTTTCGCCCGGAGCTGCGGTATCAGAATATACCACCTTGGATTGGAGAATGGTCCAGATGTCGAAAGTGCAGAGGAAGTTGACGCGAACGGGAATCTACGACGAACACTGCACATTGCGAGTGAGCTGCCCGCCGCGCCAGCCGGCGGAGCTGCGTCAGCGTCTTCCAAATCCACGAAAACGACGGCGAATCCGTGGGACCAGTTGCCAGAGAAGTCTATTGTTAGAGCATTAGAAATTATCGCGAATAGAGAGAATTATCCTTTGCTGGTTTGTGGCGGTATGGGCCGGCATCGGACTGGGACTGTTATTGGTTGCTTGCGACGAGTGCAGCGATGGAATCTTGCAAGGTACATAGTATCTTTGACATGCTTGAATATTGCTGACTTTTGAATAGCGTTTCAGAAGAATATCGCAGATTTGCTGGCTCACGAAAACGTGTGCTAATCGAGTTACATATCGAGGTATGTTTCATTTTTAAATTCACATATCAGCTACTAACAGTTTTCCCAGGCATTTGATACCAATTCAGTTCGGATAGATCCCGAAATTGCTCCTCCTTTCATGCTATATTAATTTTTTTGTATATCTCTATATTTATGTCTACGTATTGAGTTTTTGGGAATCATGGGTCGTCTCGCATATCAAATGCCAGACAGTAATTTGTATAATAGGTCAAGGATGTCATGCATCCATATAATATTAAATCTTACAAGAGCAACGTGCTTTAATCGTAGCTTACATTCTAGTTGTTCAAGAGTCTCAGAGACAGAGCCTCCAAATCCTCCAAAGTCTGAGGTTGCTCAACCTCAATCGCATTGCGAAATTTCTTGCGTGCACTCTCACCCTCACTATCATCATCCTCGAACCATTTTCTAGGACGTTTCGCAGGAACTGGTTCTTCTTCCTCTGATTCTTCTTCGTAATCATCTTCAGACTCTTCCTCCTCTGCTGCTGCCGCTGCCGCCGCTTTCTCCTTCATTTTGCGCTTCTTCTCTTTTCTTCGCTCTCTAGCTTGCTCTTTATCAACAACATCAATCTCCTTCATCCTTTCAGACTCTTTACTGACAAACTCCTTGATTTGTTCATCTGCTTTACCGCTCTTGGTAAAGTCTTCTTCATCTTCGAATTCGTAAAGTGCATGCGGTTTGCCTTCGTCGTCAAAGATAAGCTTGGTCGGGTTGGATTTAAACTTGAGCATAGCTTTCTTTGATAACGCAGCCTTTGCCTGTCGTTTTGAAACTGGCGCACCATCTAAACCGACTAGAGGTCCAGCAGTTGTGACCTTTAGACGAGCATTCTTGGCGTTGATTGCAGTAGCATCGAGATCTTCGTCGTCTTCGTCTTCTGACTCTTCGGTGTCTGAGTCAGATAACTGATGATTATGTCGCTTGACAGTCATAAAATCCTCATTCTCATCGTCATCTTCAGCTGCATCAGCCGACGCACCAGATTTCTCGTCTTGAATCATATTAAGATAATGCTGCGACAGCACACCTTGATTCTGACGCTCAAACATACGATCGTATTTAGTCCGCACTTGACGGTCAGTCTGATCATCCCCGCTTTCCTCTTCAGAGACCGCATCCTTAGCTTGTATGGTGTTTTTCAATTGTTTTGCGCGCTGGTTGCTCAGGAATTTGATTCGAGGCGCACCTGGGAGACCTAGACTTTCTGCATATTCCTGAGCAGGTAGTTCGGCAAATTTGAATATCGTCTTGTCTTTTTGAATAAAGATCGATTTGCAGTAACTAGCGAACGCTTTCTGTCCCAGATATTTGATTTCCGGGTTTTTGAAACATAAGTTCTGTAAATCTTGCTGAATGCTCTTCTTCTTATTCTCCTTGATTGTAATCTTCTCAATCGGAACTTTCTTAGCTTTTAGTCGTTCAATCATACCTTCTTCTTCTGTAGGTATCAGAATCAATAATGCGCGACCGGTCGCCTCAAATCGAGCAGTTCGACCAACACGATGGATATACGTTTCCGCGTCTTCTGGCGCGTCAATCTGAACAACCCAGTCCACAGCCGGAAAATCAATTCCTCTCGCAACGATATCAGTACAAAACAAGCATGCATATTTCGACTCTGAAAAGCGATCAGTAACGTCGATTCGCGCAGTCTGTTTTTGCCGGCCGTGAAGGTGCATTAGTGGGATACCTGGATGCAAGGTTTTGAAAGTTTCAAACATGAATCGGACTTGCTTTGATGAGGATACAAAAACAATGATTTTAGACTTCAAATGAGTTTTCAGAAATCCAAATAAAGTATTCAGCTTCTCGGGTAGAGGTGAGATCACGTAGTACTGTTGTAAATTCTTGGGTGTGCTTGCTTGGGCTTTCTCATGCGCGGAAATGTACTCTGCCTTTGACGATGATAAGCTCAGTCGCGCAAGGTCACTGACCGATTTCGTCTGTGTAGCTGAAAATAGCAGTGTCTGGCGTTCTTTAGGAAGATGCTGAACAATAGCGTCGACGGTTTTCTTAAATCCCATGTCTAGAATACGATCGGCTTCATCCAAAATCAACATTTTCAGGTTTCCAGTGTCAAAGCCCGCTGCCTGATCCATGTGTTGCAGAATTCTACCAGGAGTTCCAACAAGGATATTCAATCTTGAAATACGATCCCGCTCAACTTGCACGTCTTTGCCACCGATAACAAGACCGGCTGAGAAGGAGTGGGCACGACCGATTTTGCGAAGGACGTCAAAGATCTGGATCGCGAGTTCTCGAGTAGGTGAGATCACAAGCGCGCCTAGTCCGTCATACTGAGTCCATTGATTGCGGTATAAACATTCAAGTAGCTAAACACACAGAGTAAGTATTAAATAGTTGTTTATAAATGATGAAATGACAGTGAGGGACCATACCGGAATCAGAAACGCCAGGGTCTTTCCGCTTCCAGTCTTCGCCGCTCCAAGCACGTCACGTCCTTTCAGCGCCATTGGAATTGACTTCTTTTGAATAGCAGTCAAATTAGTAAAATGTGACTGCTTAATTCCAACAACTGTCTGCTGCGACAACGGCAGCTCGTCAAACAGCGTCGCGCTCTCTGGGTCGAACTCCTGTACTCGCTCTTCCAGCTCTCTCAACTCCTCGAGCTCTTTCTCACGACGCACTCGCTTGCCATTCTTCCGCTTGTCTGTCGTATTCTGTCCGTCTTTATTGTTTTTTCCGTTGATCCCAGTAGCCATCGCGGTTCTTCTCGTTGTGTCCAAAAGCTGCCTCGAATGTCGTCTGGTTTCCTGAAGAAATTCTTTTTTTTGTTTTTCGCTGTTGGGAGTTAACATTGAGTGTTTAAGGTTTCAATTGAGCCGCAGATTACTTAAAAGAGAAGTCAAGCTACTATATTTGGAATAGCTCATAACTCTAGTACAATGAACTCCCAAACAGAAAAAATTGATTGATTGCCAGTGTTTTCAGACTACTCACCACAAAGATGGTATCTACAGCGCAGTTGTCTTCGAACTGGCTTGCGCTTCAGAAGAATCAGACATCAAATGACACAAAAGAATCAGATAAGAAAAGGAAGTTGGGTGCGTTGAAGGAGACAGTGGGATCGTCGAGCAAAGTCACGAAGAAGCGGAAATCAAGCAAGGCCAAATCAGTTGAGAGTATAGCGCGGGAAGTCGCTTTAAGCTCGATAAAGACTGAAGAGAATTTAAATAAAGGAAGCAAGTTAGTCGAATGGGCTGCAGAAAACGATATTCCTTTAGGTGATCTTGAACAGGCGTATGGCAGGGACAAGGTCAGAGACAGTCTTGCGTCTACTTCGAAATCCACTACGGCAGAGCTATTCGCGAATATGGGATCATCAGAGAAAAACTCTGGGATAGCAATCTCACGAAAGTGGTGGAATCGACCGATAGAGATTGACGAGTCGAAGACCGCTATTGGGAGATATGTCGCTCTGGATTGTGAGTTTGTTGGCGTTGGTGCGGAGGGGAAAAGGTCTGCATTGGCGCGAGTTTCCATGGTCAATTATTATGGTGCATTAGTTATGGATGAGTTTGTGAGGCCTGAAGAAAAAGTTACTGACTGGCGTACATGGGTCAGTGGTGTCCGGCCGGAGGATATGATGGATGGTAAGTGGCAACGTCTTTTGGAGGCTGAGGGATTACTAACATGCAATAGCCAAATCATTTAAAGAGGTGCAGTACAAAGTAGCGGATATTCTAAAAGATCGCATACTAGTTGGCCACGCAGTCAAGAACGATTTAAAAGTGTTGATGGTCTCGCATCCAGCAAGAATGATCAGAGATACTTCCAAATTAGCTGAGTTCCGAAAACTTTCAAAAGGACGTACGCCTGCATTGAAGAAAGTCGCAAAGGAGATTTTAGGACTCGATATTCAAGGTGACGAGCATTCGTCGGTGGAAGATGCCCGAGCATGTATATTACTACTGCGGAAGTATAAGGATGAGTTTACCAAGATGGCACAGCGAGGTGCGCGGGATATGAGGGATACGAAGAAGAATCAGCTGCTTCCTGCTGCTGAAGAGGCATAGAATAATGAACATGTATATATATATTACTGGATACGAATCAGACGGGGGCGACCTATCGATGCTAACAGCGACTTGCACTACTTGCACTAGTGGAAACGTAGAAACTCTGCTTTTGCACAGCCAATACCAGACAGCTACGCTAGGCAATTCTTTGTCTTAGCGCATGTATTTATATCAATGTCAATTTCACGAAGCAGCTCAGAAGAGGGAATTGTCTGTTTTCCCTGGTTGGGCAGTTAACTGCGGGTTTGGGTCGCTTTGGTCTGCGGCTCAGACACTGTAGTTAAAGTTCAGCGAGTTTTGGCGGACGAGCGCTGGAACGGGTGTGTTCTGTAGCAGAAAAAGTGCCTGTTTGTGCTTGATTTAGTAGTATTTTATTTTATTTTACTTAATAGAACCAATTGCATTATTTATAGTCAAAACTACAACTTTCCAGCTCCTTTTTTCGCTGCTCTGTGCTCAAAAACCAAGCTGTGTCTAAATTTAATTCGCGGCTCAACCAAACACTCAGCTGCTTCTACTTCCTCGTTTTCTCCCCCTCCAAACTCGTCCCAGATTTCCCCCTTTGCGCCTTCTTTCTGCCTTATCGCGCTTCTTATCAGCCTGTTGGATTCCTGTATGGCCTGTCCGGGCCTGATTTAATAGCGTACAGTCCCTTCCTTGCTCTGAGATCCTCCTCGCTACCCGCCAAGCAACCAACAATGGCGGACCCTCCCCAGCTCTCGGTATTCACCATCCCTGAAAAATCTACCACTGCCTCAGCCAGCGCCAAGGCTCGTCAGCGATTGACTTCTCACGGGTTTACTCCTGTCACGAACACCCGTCAAGCAAAGATCTCTCCTATCTCGCCGCTGTTTGCGCGCAGGACGTCATCCTTCTCGCTGCAGTTCACACCGACCAGCGGCAGCCATGCTGATACTCCAACCAGCCCGCTTATCGTCACGCCAATCGAAGAAGGAGAGACCCTTTCCACGAGGATCTTGGCTCTTGCTGAGGTTGCTGTCCAGGGCCCCGACCAGATCCAGAGCTTGTACAAAATCGACTCCACCATCGCCGGGCAGCGTATCCTCTCCGTACGCCAGTTTGCGACACCCTCTGCAGCAAACAAAGACCATTGGTGTCTAACTCCAGAATCTATAGTTTCCTTGGTCAGAAAACTTATGAGCCGGTGGACATTTTCAAACGATGCTGTCTTTGACGCGTTGTATCTAACTGTCATGGAGTCTGCCTTGGTCCTCTGTATCATTAGATCGATTCTGCCGTGGCCCGCCAAAGCAGACAGACTTAAAGTATACGCCAAACTTTCTGATCTGGAGTCAGACTACTCACAGAAAGGCCTTTCCAGTGCCTTGTTGCGAGAGTTTATCATATTCACCATCTGTTCCCGGACCGACTACAAGAACTTTGTCCAACGCATTATCGACGCAAGCCATGATCCTTCGATATCCTTTGACCACGACTCTCTTATTTCTGAGCTCACCTACCGAAAGTTCGTGAATAACTGGACTGAGAACCTCATCCTAATCTCAGAAGCACTTCGAACCCCGACAGACTCCTTCGTCAGCTTCGTGGTTGGCTTAATTAGCGATATGACTGGCATCTCGCGACGTCCGTCTGTTGCGATCATTGAGGACACTGATCACAGCACGACCAATACAGCCGACCGATTACGCGATATCTCTCTTAGTGTCATCGACGGTTCTAAACTCTCATCAGTCTCACACCAAGAGGTATTTCTCATGGGTTTGCTCGTCGCTGTTCGTTCGTCGATTTCTACTGCATTCTCGCATTCATCGTGTGCTTCTATCTCTAGACTCGTGCGCATAATGATCAGCCGACGTATACATGCGAATCTGGCGCTGTCGCTTCTTGAGGCTCTGGACTCACCCCAGGAGGTCGTTTTAAGTGATATTTGGCCTCGTCTGGCAACAGCATCAAACGGTCTGAAAGCCTCAGCGACTTCATTGGAGAACGAAAACAAATTCTTGACCTTAGAGTCGCGTGTTCGTTTATCGAACGAGCGGGTAGTGCAGAGCCTACGAGATTTGATTACCTGTCCATTAAGCAACGATGTTTCTGAGGATATGGTGAATTTATCATGTGGCCATTTCTTTGATCGCAGTATGATTATCCGATGGTTATCCCAGAGCACCAGATGTCCTCAATGCAGACGAGCAGTTACAGTCCAAGGCAGAGCTCTCTGGGTTTCTGGGGTGGTCGATCTTATTAAGGAAGTCGATAGTCGCACAAGTCTGATTAGAACCATTCAAGCTGAGCCGGCGGATGAACGAACTATGGTTGGTATTTTCATGAATGCTGCTGTTACTGTTATTGGAATCAAATATGATAAAAACTCTGAGATCGAGTTGTTGTCAGATTGGTCAAACGACACCAGTTTTGCTGTACGCTGAGATTATGCTTTTGTTAGTAGTGTTCTGGGCTAATTATCTTAGATTCCAACGGTGATATTCGTGGACGGCAGTAACGCCGCCATCGGCTGGGGCGGAGACAAATCGCAACTTGAAGATATCAAAAAGCTCAACCCTGAAACATATCGTACATGTCATATACTTGCCGGTCCAAGTTCTGAAGAGCATTTGACCTATTTCTTGAAAGCTATTTATCGCCTGATTGAAAAGTTTTTCGTCAAAAAAGTCGCGAGTACGGGTTCTGAAATTAGCACAGAAGGCAAACATTCAACTCCTAAACTACGATATCTGTTTAGTGTGTCGGATTGGATTTGTCCTCTAGCAATCCACGATCCTCGAGATCGATTTGGAAGATCACTGCGCGAGGCCGGGTTTAATATCTCGAATACCGAGGTGATTACAGAGACAATGTGTGCTGCTCTATTTTCTTTGGATCTTAATACTGGTGGGATCAGAAAACCTAATCAAGTTCAACATATTGTTAATTGGGATTTTTTCGGAGTTTCGCAGAAGATGTACAGAGTTAGTCCGGAAGACAGATTTGGGCTGTGGAGTATCACCAGTCCTAGCGAGGTAATGATGAATATGCCGGGGGAAAGTGGTAGAGATCAATCGTCATTTTCTGATATGCCAATAAAGGATAACCTTTTACGTCATATTATTGACTCACTACATGGAGATAGTGCACATTTTGATAATTTGGAGGATAGAAATGCGATTATCAAAGCGGTCAAGATTGCGCTTTCCGAGTCGATCACGATTGACGATATATTAGAATCGGTGCCGCTTTCAAAGACTTGTATGCCGAAATACAATCTTGATTTGTATACTGCTGCGATGTATTTTGCCGATGATTCACTATTTCAAGACATGTTGCATTTACATTTATTCTGCAAGCCGGTCAAGTTTCGGCTTAAGCTGGACCGCAATTTGTTGAAGAGCGGGATTGCAAGGGAGTATAAGATCGATGTGACAATTCCGGATCGGATCCCAGGTGACTGCAGTAATAGCGAAGCTGAGGTGACAACCAAGACAGTCAGTATATCGCTGGCTGAGAACGGAGAGATGACTATTCCTAGTTATAATGTGGCATTGTGTGTTATGGCGGCTTCTACCCAGGCGTTGTCGATGGTAGCAGAGTATCCGCATAGTCTGCATGTCAGGGATCCAATTGTAGGTATTTCCCGCTACTGAGTCTTAATAGGTACTAACAATGACAGACTATGGTTATATTTGGCTCATGTGCAGACGATTCTGCTCTGATGAGACAAATCACAAACTGGGTGAGCACCGAAAAGTTCACCGACCAAGGCGTGAACGGGATGCTCACCGTCCGCGGCGGCAGCAACACATCATTAGGCTTCTACAGCGACGACATGAGCCTTACGAAGACAGTGAGCCAGACTGCTGCGCATGAGTTTGGAAATGCAGGCGCGTTACCGCAGAATTTGTCGAACGCGGATATGTTTGGACGGGGAAGTATGCAGATGTCTATTGATGGACTGTGGTTGGCGTGTAAGATGGTGATATCTGGAGAGGCGTAGAGCTACTCGGAGTGTATGATATTGTATAGCGCAGTATATTAAGATAATAATAGAACTGGCGGATAATTCATTTGTTTAAATAATACGGATTAATCTGTTAGTAATCTCATAATCAGTGATTACTTATCAGTAGTCAGCATGACGGCAGCAGGAATAAGCAGGCATAAGCTCGACTAAGCTCGGCTCAGACGTCACCAACCCGAGCACCCGTCTAATCCAGTCATCCTTCTCCTCCTCCTTGTCTTCTTCCTCTTTCTTTGTTTACAGTCCGCGATACCGTAAGCTTATCTTGTCTAGATTATGACCAAGAATTGGTTTTTAGTAATATCTCGTCATAGTGCGTTCACCGGTTTATATAACAGCACGCCTCGGACAGTTTTTGCTCGACAGTCTATCAGTAAACTCTGCCTGGCCTCACCACCGCACACAGCTCTCAACTTCACCACCTCTGCAACAGTATGTTACTCTTCCAACAGGTTAATTGAGAAGAGTCGATGCTAATACAGAGAATAGATGGCAAGCAAAGAACGCGTCGACGATATCACCAAGTGGGCTAGCACTGACGGCGAGTTCCGTCGCAAACCTGTATGCACGAGCGTCTCTCTGTTTTGATCATGACCGCAGTCTCTAATTTGTTTTTGTTTAGTCTGTTTTTCGCAATTGGATTTCAAAGGATCCAAATGCTCAGTATCCGGCCGAAAAAGGCAGATATCATCTTTATATCTCCTGGGCTTGCCCTTGGTAAGTGAGATCTGCACTTGGCTATCTTCGTGCTAACAGAAAATCTAGGGCCCATCGCACGGCTCTCGTTCGAAAGTTGAAGGGTCTTGACGATATTATTAGCTTCAGGTATGTATCATGATGGCTGATCTAGTGAATTGAGACTGATTCGCGACTAGCGTTGTCGACTGGTACCTCGGCGATCTTGGCTGGAAATTCTCGTCTCCCGAGGAAACTCCCGGAGCAATGCTCGATCCTATCTTCAACTACTCCCATCTTCGTCAGCTTTATTTTCGCGTCAACCCTGACTATGAAGGTCGATTCACTGTTCCAGTGTTGTGGGATAAGAAGACGAATACGCTTGTGAACAACGAGTCTTCTGAGATCATCCGCATGTTTTATACCGAGTTTGATGATTTGATTGATGAGAAGTATAAGGGTGTGACCTTCCTTCCCGATGATTTGAAGGATCAGATTGACGAAATGAACGAATGGGTTTAGTATGTGTTATTTTTGTTCTTTTCGCTGCAAATTTGCTAACTCTTCGCGCAGCGACACCGTCAACAACGGTGTGTACAAATCAGGCTTCGCCACAAAGCAAGAAGTCTACGAGTCTCACGTCAAAAAGGTCTTTGAATCTCTCGACCGATTGGAGGATATTCTTGGCAAATCGACTGAACCTTTCTTATTCGGCGATCGTCTCACCGAGGCTGATATCAGACTTTATCCTACTATTGTTCGATTTGATCCTGTATATGTCCAGCATTTTAAGTGCAATCTTGGAACTATTCGGTATAACTATCCTAATATCAACAAGTGGTTGAAGCACTTATACTGGGACTTCCCTGCCTTCAAGGATACCACCAACTTTGAGCACATCAAGAAGCACTACACCAAGGTTTGTTGTTATTCTTTTATGTTTTTACTGGGGCGACGCTAATTTTAAACAGAGTCATAAGCAAATCAATCCTTATTCGATCACCCCCTTGGGCCCGATTCCCGATATTGAGCCCAAATAAGTGAATGGAAGTGAAGTGATATGGGAAATGGTATTGGATGTGGTAGGATCGATGTAATATGAAGCAATATGAACAATATTTAATTACGTGATACGTGTGCAAATTGTGAGAATATTGGGTTGAACTGTGCTATTTATGATCTGGGAATAATAATAGTGTTTTCTGTGCATTTTCGTAGTATAAGATAACGCGTCATTTGTAAATCTTTTCTTTATATAAAATGTGTTCAGGTCAATAAAAAACTAATTTATTTTATAATTTTATTCAGTGTTTATGTGAATAAATCCGCTTGCAAACAATTGTATGTTGTTGAGTAGGATTTCGATTCGGACTAGGTGTTCACAACCACATCGCGTGTTTATATCCCTTTCAACTTATTCCTATAGACAATACTCCATAAATCCTCATTCTTGCTCAAATATTCACCATGAGACTCCGCAATATTTACAAATCCCAAACTGATGCAGTATGTCTACAGCTCTCCTAATTATTTATCAATTTCCTAAAGAGAGCAAACACTCACGTGATGAAATAGAGCTCGATTCCGTCCTCTGAGGAAGATGTTTGCAATAATTATCAGGAATCCGATAGTCGAAAACAGAAATTCTTTTCAGATATTTGGAAACCAGTGCGAATATTCTTGATTTTACTTTATTTTTATTTATTTTATGTAAAATGTTGTGGAAATGACTAACGAGCTGTTCATTTGTCTTCTGCTAGTTAGAGCGTCGCAGTCGGAAAGCGGGAAACCAGCAGCTTGATCAGCCATCTTCTTCTTCGTCGGATAAACCAGATTCTAAGTGTATGAATCAAAATATTTTGTTATATTTTATTTTTTGTTTTTAAAGCCAAAGGACACAGAATATTGACTTATTCAATTCTAGCTTCAGATCGTAAGACGCGGCATCGCACACTATCAAGACATTTTGAGGCTATAGCTCGCAACTTCAGAATACACCACCAAAAGACTTCTAACAAGCAGATATCCATGCAATCTTCTGAATATTTTGTTCCTGCTCCAGAGGTTGCTAGAATAGTGACTACTGTGGCGAGTTCGCTGTATGATAGCTCGAATGAGAATCAACAGACAAAGAGATTGAATTTGAAGGAACAAGATAAGAAAAGTCCAAACAGACGAAAATTAGGATCTATTCTCTGGAAAAACAAAGGATCTGAGCCAAGTCCTACTACTTCGACAGATACTGGATCGTGTGCGCAGAGCGTGGTAGAGTCGGCCACTACAGCACCTACTGAAGATGGTTCAGATTTTGCAGGAAATGTGAAAATGGCTAGAGTGCAAGATTTACAAAAACTAGGAGACTCTTCGGTTTCAGAGGTTACTGAAAATATACAACAACAGAACGAGAATGCTATTGCGTCTGCTGTCTCTGCTATTTACGCAGGACTTGATCCTGCTCCTACTTGCGCACACGCGAACACTGCTCACTCGAACTTGCTAGCAGTAAACCAGACCCAGTCTTTACAAGCAGATCCAACTTTATCGAGCGACCAGCTTTTCACAGAACTTTGTCTTGATTCCAGCAGTATCAGTGCGAATAATCAGAAAGTGCAAGTAGCTGAGTCTTTGAATGCGGCTGACGCGAGTGAGTTGCATGCGAGAATAATCAGTGAAGCGCAAGATTTTATTCAGAGTTCTTTGCGAAAAAAACCTGCTGATGTTGCTGCAGATGGAGTAGCAAATGTGCCTGAAATCATTCCTTCGTCCGATTGTGGCATGGAAGACGCTGAAGCCTTACAGCAGACCGGAGCATGGAGCTACGCGTCGACCCTGTTCCGCAGCGTCTCAAAAATGCTGTCTTCCAGACCGTCAGCACCAGCTCCCAGAGAAGCCACTAGAACTCAGTCAGCGCAAGCCCAACCTCGTCACCGTTTAGCGGATGTCGAAGATGATGACGATGCAAGCGAGTGGTCGCGGTTTGAACGCCGCTCCTCGATTTGGGACGAGCCGTTTGGGGGATATTCGAGTGTGCACTCGCGGTACTGGCCAGGCACTCCGCATGTTTAGACTGCTGTAGATGCTTTGTATGGCATACTGTATTGTTTTTCTATTTTTATTACATCCTTATCAGACATTTTTACCAGACACAAACAAACTGATTACGTTCCTTTCTTTGAATACTGATTACTTGTTCTATTGAACACAATCTACAATAACAACAATACCACCACGTTATCAGCCCTGCTTACCCAAGCACTTCAATGACGTCACTCACAGAAAACGCGCGGGTTCTCTAGTGCATTCGAGAAAGCCCTAACCACGGATCAGGAAAGTCCGGAGAGTCCGCATAAATCAGCTGGTCTTCCTCGAAAGTGCTATTTGATCTTCACACAACTTCTTCTCTGCTACTGCGGATTCCTCCTTCACCAACTTCCTCTCTGCTATTATTCCTCAATTCTTCTTTGAAAATGGATCGCAGTAGAGTCTTCTTCGTCCCCGAGCAGCGCTCAGCTACTCCGACCATCACCGCCCATCGCGCTCACCTCTCGCACTACATCGCCCAACTCACCTCGCTCGAGCGCGAGCAGCAGCGTCTGGCCCTCGAACAGCAGCTTCTTGCGCGCCGGCAGACACAGCTCACAGCCAAGCGCGACCAATTGACTTATCTCATCGCCGAGGAACAGGATCTCGTGTTGCGCGCTGTGCAGCAGCAGCGCCAGCAGGAGCGCGAGGAGCAGGAGCAGGCCGCTGCTCTGCTTTCGGCACTGGCGGAACGTGAACGGCAGATCGCGCAGAGACAGAGACTGCGATATGCTGTTTACCGCAAGCAGCAGGAGGAACGCGCTATGAAGGATGCTGAGCTCCAGCGCATCTTGAGATATGTGCAGCCCCGTGAACAGCAGCAGATCCAACAGCAGCAGCAACAGCAACAGCAGCAGACTCTTCAGAGCATCCTCAACGCAGCACAGCAAGCGCAAATTTCTGCTCCCGGCACTGCCTCAGAGACCTCAGACCTTGACGAAACTCCCTTCCGACCAGGATCGATCTCGTCGTTCCTCCGCCAGCAAGGAATCAAGCCTCGTGAGCTGTACTCGACCCGCAACAGTCCCCGCGCCGAGCTCAAGCGTGGATCGCGTCGTGGATCGGCTGCCCCTGAAGGCCTGCCGCATTTTCACCCGATTTCTCGAACTCCCGCTGGTGTGCCTTCTTCATCTACCGCGGGCCCTTCTGGAATTGATCGACAAAGCACCAAGCTTATTCCCGACGTCAACTACGAGTCGGCTCAGGATCTGTTGACTGCTTTGTTTGGCGGAACTGCACCTGAATCAATGCCTGTACCAGCTAAGAAGCCTGAGACTACCAGCGCATCTGCATTTACGCGCGATGCCTTTGCTGATCAACAGCCACCTGCAAAGCAGCAGAAGATCGAGCCTTCGCAGGAAGCTCCTTCGTTCGAGGAGCTGATGCGCATGGTTTTCGGTGGTGAGCAGCCTGAAGAGGGCGAGTCATCAGAGCGCAACGTTCAGCCTACCACTGAAGAACCGCGAACACCGTATCAGCAGGAAAGCTTTTTCGAGCCGCCTACCGCTACTCGTCCACCATTCCACTACACTCTTTCGCATGCCAAGCCATCTATTCCGGCTCCTATATTCGATATTCCAGCAGAAGAGAAAGCAAAATCGCCGTTTGAGATTATTGAGGGAAAGATTTTGGCAATTCGTTCTAAAGTTGCCGAGAGCGCTGCGCAGATCGATGCGCTTGCAGCCGAGCCTGAGGTTGATGCGCAGAAGAAGCATGAGTTGCTTAGGATTCAATCGACGCTCGAGAAAGATTACTCCGAGCTTGACGATATTTTGTTGACGTCGCCTGAATCTGAAGAAGAAGATGAGGAATCGAAAGAACGTCGTCAGGAACTGCGGACTATGAAGCACGCTGTGACGACGATGGCTGTTGATGCTGCGGATAAGATTGACAGGATTTTGAGTCCGCCTAGTCCTTCTGATTCAGAGTCTGAAGATGAGGACTATGAAGTGATTGAGGCGACGCCTGCCGAGGAGAGTGCGCCGTCAAGTGGACCGGCTGTGTCTGGTACTTCGACTGCTGCTATGCCAGAGGAGCCTGTGGCCGAAGGTACAGAAATCAACGAGGATGGTGATTACTATGTTATGGAGAAGCTCACAAAGACTGTTACTCTTGAGAAAGCTGAGAACGAGTCCGATGAGTCCTTAGACAAGGAGGAAAAGAACGAGACAAAGGTACCGTTGAACATTCCTATTTCGATGGTTGATGATGAGGATGATTCGTCAGTGATTGTGCAAGCGTCGCAGCCTATTTCGCGTGATGAGACTGTCGAAGAAGTGTTTGTTTCTGAAAGCGGCGATAGATCTGGCCATGTTCTTCTCGAGAGCAATATTGCGCAGGAAAAAGAGGAGTTTCTGGATAACGAGGAGAAAGACGAGGAGAAAGTGAGTCGGACGTCGCGCGCAGAGGAATTGAAGAAGAATGAGGGACGACGGAGTGAGAGTCCGTTGAGACATGTGGTGCTTGAAGATGCCCCGGAGGACGAGTAAATGTATGTTTATATCTATATTTATAGGTATATAAGCTACATTGGAATTGCTTTGCATTGTTTATGTTTGCTCTGGATCGGATAATTTACTAAAGTCATGTTATGTCATTTTATATCATTAAATGAAATGCATTCTTATCATATATTCGTAATATTTTGTAATAATTCTTAGTAATCAGTTGGGAGTTAGAACTCCCAATCAGCAAGCTCATCGGTCCACCTTTCCACTCCCAACAGCCCACACCGCTTATCACATCAACGCACTCAGAACAGAGGCCAAGCAATAGAACGGTCTATTTCGAGAGTCGATCCGAGGAACCGGGAAAAATGGTGTTTAATGGGACGACGATTTCGCGTATTGCGACGCGTCAGGGTGTGTTGAGGCGCGTCGCGTCGATGTCGGTGCGCATGACGATGATTCAGATCAGCGTGCGTCGAGCGAGCGGGAAAGCGAGTAAAGGCAAGCTAAAGGGGAATTTGGGTGGTGGTATTGGGTTTACATCAAATGTGCCGGTGGGAGTTGGTGTTGCGGAGAGGAAGACGCAGTTGCCGCCGCCGAGGCAAGCGAGTGAGAGTGTACCGCAGCAGCAGCAGCAGCAGCAGCAGCAGAAACTGAAGCAGCAACAGCAACAGAATCTGCAGCAACAGCAGCAGCAAAAGCAACAGCAGCAACATCAACAGCAGCAACAGCAGCAGAAGCAGAAGCAGCTTCAGACTGCAGCACCAGCAAAGGCGGTCGTATCTGAGAATTCTACCGCCACGAAATCATCTTCTAAAACTGCTGCAGTTTTGTCTACGCCTGAGTCGCAATCAAAGACGGAGAATCAAGTTGTCTCTTCGCCGAGTGCTTCGATCCCAAAGAAAGAAGCTGCTGCTGAGACTGCCACGCAAGAGGACTCACCGCAACAGAAGAAAGAAGCAATTTTGAACGAAAATACTACTGCACAGACAGAGGAACCTGCACGAAAGCCGGAGATCAATAACAATGCGCGACAGCCTCAGATGTTCGACCTCAGCAAAGAAGCATCTGTCTATCTCGGCACGCACTTAACCAGCTCACAAACCAATCTCGGACACGCGGTGTTTTTCAATTCTCAGCGACAAGGCGAGAAAGCATTAGAAGAAATGAAGAAACAATGGCCTGCTGAGGCGGCCAAGCGCGCAAGGGCGAAGCGTTGGAACGTGTTTTCACGGTATACGTATGGATATGCGGCGTATCTGGGTCTTGTCGCTAGTGGATTCGGAATCGTGGTCGGCGGGTCTATATACTACGGATTGAAACTGTATGAAGATGCAGATGGCGGGTTTTCGAAGCATGATTATGATGCTGGCGATGAGTTTATCTCGGGCGGCGGGTCGCGTCGACAGAGACATATATACCCTGTCTCGACGGCGATTGCTGTTGTAGCTGGCTTGCTGTTCCCAGTCAAGGTGCTTTTCCCGGCTCTTCAAGAGACACTTACGCGATATGGATATATCAATCTGCCGATTTTTAGCCTGTCGTCTACGTCGTCGCGTCTTGCTCCGAATCTATCGGTACTACTCGCGCATTTCAGTCATGGGAGCTTCGCCTCTTTTCTGGCGTCAACGCTCGCGCTCGTGTGGCTGTCGCGCGAGACTGAGTTCCTGGTTGCGCCGTCTGCACTTGGCCCAGTTCTTGGAACTGGTATTATGACTGCGACTGTATCGGCAGCGCTGCTTCCCCGCTTGCTCGCGTTTGGCAATGCAAGCTACTTGCGCCCGATCAACGGTTCTTCGGGTCTCGCGTGTGCGGTACTCGGGTTTCTGTCAACGTTCGACGAGGCCGGCGACGTGCCGCATTATCTTTTTCTCGCGATGCTAGGAATTTCCGGCTTCCGCGTTCTCGCGAAAAGCAAGTCCTCTGAAACCGCTGGCGCATGTGTCCTCGCAGCATGGGAATTCGGCGGCCTTGTCGGCGGCTGGTCAGTCGGCAAGGTCTCTGATGTCGTGCTCCTGATGCGAAAGATGACGAAGGGCGAGAATACGTACATGAGCGAGGAGAAGAGGACCAACTTCAGACGTGAATTCTGGGGATTGCGGATCGAGTAGTTTAACGCAGACTTATTATTTGGATCTGTCAAGGTTAATTTGGGTATTTTATGTGATTCATGGTGTTTGAGATGGTGGTTTATATGGATTATGATTTAGGAACTGGAACTGGTCTGGAAGGATAGGCGGAGTCAGTGTGTTATTGTTACTTGCATTGTTAGTTAGCTATCGGTAAGAGAGATTAGATGAAAGTTACGTAAGCGATTTCTGAGAGCGTGGTTGTTCAGGAACGGTGCACGTGGTAATTTAAGTAAAGAGTAACTATGCAGTTAAGCTGTGCGCACATTATTACTGCATATAAAGCATAACTGTACAAGCACATTACATTTACATAAACAAGGTTAGGGCTCCTAATTTGAACTTGAAACTGTTATCAGAGCAGCAACATCACCAACTCACACTCGTTTATCTTTCCCTTACAGGCTTGTTTGTTGTGCAATAGAAGCAACAATGTCCAAGAAAGACAACAGCAACAATGGTGTTTACGACCCGCTGCTGCACGATGGACAACCAGCGCAGTCGCGGTCGTCGACCGAGGTTTCCTCGTCCGCTGCGTCGAGCAACGGCTCCAACATCGACCTGGAAGCAGACTTGCAAGCTGTCGCTGCTGAGCAACTTGCGCCAGCGACAACAAGCGAGACAACTGCGCCTACGCGGTTCAGAAGAAACCGGTCGTCGGCAGCGAACACCGAGCCAGCGCTCAAAAAGCTGATGGTCATCTTGATCGTGCCTGCTGTGATTCTGTTTATCGTCTTCTTCTTCATTTCGCACCGGTCCAAGACGCCATCGCGGGATGCATCGCCAATTGCTGCGCCTACAGGTATTTCATTTCCGTCCGGCTTCAACATGAAGCAGTCCTGGGGCTCGCTCTCGCCGTACTACGATACCGGCAAAGCCTGGCCTGGTATCAGCGAGTCCGCTGGCAAGGGTAACTACGGTCTTCCGCACGCACAATGCTCGTTCAAGCAGGTCCACGTCTTGCACAGACACGCAGAGCGATATCCTACCGACGGTGCTTTCGAGAAAATCAATGAGATGGCTGAGAAGCTCTACAGCATGACCGAGAAGCCCGCAGACGAGCTCTCGTGGATCGCAGACTGGAAGTACACCATGGCTGATGAACTATTGCTGGCTTCGGGCGTTGCGACTGAGTTCACCTCTGGATCCATGTTTTGGGAAACTCACGGCCGCTTGCTCTTCAACGCTACCGAAAAGGGCGAGATGTTCTACCACCCCACGTTGAACGTGTACCCGAACGGTACCATGAGACCAAAGATCGTTCTCCGCACAACCGACCAGAGCCGTATCAACACCTCTGCGCAAGCCTGGGCTGCTGGATTCTTTGGTATCTACTCTGGCGAGCCCAACGCTCCCGTCAAAGATGATAACTTGTTCAAGATGGTCTACATGTCTGAGAAGATGTTTGAAAACAACACCCTTGCCTCGTACTACTCTTGCCCTAACTCGCAGTCCAAGCGCTTCACTATCGGATCGCGCATTTATCGTGAATGGGTCGAAGTCTTCCTCGTTGACGCTGCCGAGCGTCTCAACAAGCTCCTTCCTAGCGCAAACCTCAACCCGATGGATATGTACTCGATGATGGCGTTGTGCGCCTTTGAATCCGCTGCCTACGGATACTCGCGTTTCTGCGAACTTTTCACTGAGAAGGAATGGTACGGATACGAGTACCGTGACGCGCTCGAGTTCTGGGGAGACGCGTCCCTTGGATCGGCTGTTGGCGCCGCCCAGGGTGTCGGCTGGCTCAAGGAGCTGCAGGGCAGACTTGAGGGCCGTCTTTTGACCGAGCCTTACGGATCCATCAACGTCACCATTACCTCGTCCGAGGAGACTTTCCCGCTCGACCAGCTCTTCTACATGGATATGACTCATGATACTATCATCCTCGCTATCCTGACTGCTCTCGGCTTGCCTTTTGGTCAGCTTCCTTCCAACCACATCCTCCAGCCTAGACTATTCGTCGCCTCTCGCCTCGTCCCCTTTGGCGCCCGCCTCTACGTCGAACTTATTGACTGTCCTGAATTCTCAGAGACAATGGTCCGTCTAAAACTGAACGGCCGCGTCCTCCCTCTCACCGGCGTCGGCGCCTGCCCCGCTTCCGAAGACGGTTTCTGCACTCTTACGACTTTCATCGATGCTCTTCGCATCGCCACTGAGAAAGTCGACTACGACAACGCATGTTTCGGAATCCCGCGCGGCTGGGAAGATGCGCCCGAGTTCCACAAACCTGCCGATGAGTAACTTGGGTTAGAGAAAGATATTGTAGAGTTAAGAGAAGAAGAATAAATAGCATAGTTAATTGTGGTTTAAATTGTTGGGATGTTTTTGTGAAAGAGTGTTTTTTTGTATATGTTAGTATTGAGGTTAGTTTTTAGATAGTTTTGGGGATTCGAGAGATTAGTATGGTTTAGTCAATATACTGAGTATTATACATTCGAACAGATTGCTATTTACAGATTCATTTATAAGAAGAAAATTCATACCTATATTACTGAGATAATACAGAGCTATTACATGCCAAACTAAAATACAAAAATTATATGACAAGGTTACTGCACAGTCTGCGCTTTCTCCAAATCCTCATCTCTCTGCATGCCAGCATACTTGAGTCCATACAATGGAGGCGGTTTCACCATATCCTTCTTATGAAAAAAGTTTGTTCCAACAAACCACTTTGCGACCGCAAGTTGGTATTTCATGTGTGTGCCGGTGGGAACTTCGAATACACGATCGAGTTCTTCGAGAGTAAGCGCTTTCGTCTCAGGCAGGAAGAACAAAACGAGGAAGAAACCGATGATGTTCCAGGCAGCGTACCACCCAAAAGCGCCTTGCGTGGTAAACGCGGATTGAAGTCGAGGCCATGTGAGCGAGAGAATGAAGTTGAAAAACCAGGTGGTCGCGGTCGCGAATGACATTCCTAAGTCACGAATATATAGAGGGAATGCTTCGGCGGAGTAAGTGAACGGAACGGGACCTTCGCCTGGGGAGTATACGATGCCAAAGAGGTAAATACCGAGAGCAACGCACCCGATACGTGCGGTTTCGTTTGTAATGAAGAATGAGAATCCGGTGAAGAGAAGGAAGAGAGCCATGAGCGGGAACGTGACTAGAAGAAGGAACCGGCGACCAAAAGTGTCGATGGTGTAGATCGCAGGGATGGCGAATAGGAAGTTGATGATACCGAAACCCATTGAAGCGAGTAAAGCAGAGACATCAGAAAATCCCGAGTTGGCGAAAATAGTGGACGAGTAGTACGCAATGACATTAACACCGCAGAACTGCTGCATGAACATAACGATCCACGACGCCAACGCAGCGCGACGATTGCGCGGGACGGTAAACAACTCAAGGATGAGATTGTGACCTCGCTGAGCTTCTTCTTCCTGAACCAAGAGAACGTGCATGTAGTAAACGTCACGAGCGGCTTGAAGGTCGTTGCCGCGAAGAACGCGCATAGACTCGAATGCCTTGCGATGCTGCTGCTTAGACATATACCATCTTGGCGACTCAGGACATAAAAACACCTGCGCACAGACGATAATCGCAGGCAAGCAAGCTGATCCAATCATCAGACGCCAGTTGAGACCGGTGATGTTTGGCTTGTCCGGAACGTAGTAAAAGGCGACGTCAGCGATGTATCCGACCATGATACCGAATGCGGTCCACATCTGCCACATCATAACAAGCGCACCACGAATGACAGCCGGAGTGCACTCAGCGGCATAGACGGGGACAGTGGCAGACTTTGCGCCGATACTAAGACCGAGAAAAAAACGCGAGATGAAGAGATGCCACCAGGTGTTTGTGCAGGCACCCCAGATGCAGGTTATCGCAGCGATGAGACAGGATGTAAAGATGGTGCCACGACGACCGAGCAATCTGTTCATCGGATCTGAGATCCAGCAGCCAAGAACGGCGCAGCAGAGGTATGGGCCCGAGTTGACGAGACCGACGATCCAGGTGTCGAAAGAAGAGTCCGAGCCGATGCCAAACTGCTTGGGGTAGAAGAGGTTTGCACCGTTGATGACGGTCTCGTCCATGCCCTGGACAGCAGCAGCGAGAGAGCAGAGCACTACAAGAGAGTAAAGCTTCTTAGGTTGAGCCCATCGATGGGTAGCCTCATGGACGAGGCACTCACGGTCGGCGTCGGTGAGAATATCAATACCAGCACCCAAGCCAGTCGGGTTCTGAGCAATAAGCGCGCCCTTGCGGAACACATCGACAAACTCTTCGAGACCGTTATCCATAGCGTAGGAAGTTGCCGACTCGAGAATTTCAGCATGTGACAAACCAACTAGTGGGTTGCTGTCGTCTGCAAGATGAAGCTGTTTCTCGTGCAGATTGTCGCCGAGTGAGGAGCAAGGATGCATGGCCTGGGTCGGGCTTGACGAGGAGGATGAGCCGACAGAGGCAGAGTCCTCGATGTTTCTGGCCGAGGGACCGTATTTCTTAGAATCCATGGTAAGAGGAATATAAACAGGGCCTACAATGAACAGAAGAATAGAGCGTTGGAGACAGGAGGACAGGGACGGGGTATACATATATATATATGTGCCCAAGGCGAGGTATGACAGAACTCAGATGTGTGCGGGATGTGAGTGCACATCCAGGTACGGAGCAAGTTGAGGAGATGCCGAGAAGAGCAATGAACGGGCTGAAACGTGGGAATGACGTATTGTTGATAGGTACTAAGTTATTGTTTGGTATAGAGAAGTGAAATTAGAGCAGGAGATAATTGATATAGATTATGATATATACGTGCGCATATCATGTACATATAAT
The DNA here is from genome assembly GCA_030572775.1 of [Lipomyces] yamanashiensis. NCBI lineage: Eukaryota > Fungi > Ascomycota > Lipomycetes > Lipomycetales > Lipomycetaceae > Myxozyma > [Lipomyces] yamanashiensis. The sequence continues at coordinate 332,551 of JAJMBS010000006.1, forward strand.
ATACATACAATATACAATATACAATATACAATGGTATAATATCGCATTGTATATACTGTATGAATAATATTTGTATGTTTTATCAAATACAAATCAAAACAGAGAATTGAAAATACAAGATCGGCAAAGAACAACCAAGCTCCGGTGCGGCTTTATTCAAACCCTAATCACAAACCTTATTCTCCGGAGAAAGTCCGGATTAAGGTTTGTGCGATGATGACGTCAGAAAGTGTTTCATCACACGAAGAATATGATATGATTATCATAGTAGATTATCATATATATATATATTCTATTCTTGTGCTTATTTTTATTCAAGTATCTGGGAGTATTGAGAGTGTTATGGTAGAGTAGTAATGTAGTAGAAGAGTTGGATTAGAGCAGAGACGAAGAGAGACAAAGAGAACACAACAAAGACAAGATAAAAAACAGGCAGAATTGGACGAAAACAGTAGGAAAACTGCACACATAAATAAATAAAATAAAAGTAAAATAATATCCAATAAAAGAATAAAATATTCGATTAATTGAAAACGCTCGAAAAAGCATTCGAAAAGCGCTACAACGCACTGAGAAGCTCTAATTCTGCCTGTTCTTTCTGTTTCACTTAATTTCATCTTAAAGTGATATTATAAACGTAGTTTTAAACACTTGATTCAGATTTTTTTTCTTTCTTGCATTTATTTCCATCAATCACAGCAAATCATCGCTATCGATACTTCCCTTCTAGGCAATATCTCACAAACCTTATTTTTAAATACTCTGCCGATCTTCGTACCCAGGATTACTATCACGTGTGTATAACGTAATAAATTGCATAATACACAAATGCAACACTGTTTGTGCTTTAACTCCTCGGAAGGCTCGACAAAAAATATCATGACTTCAGTGTTCATGTTCAGGCCATTGTTACTGTTCCGATACTGTTCAGATATCAACAATATACACAATTGCGATGAGGATACCAATACAGCTCACGAGCAGGCTTAGTCCGCTGCTCTCGTTGCAGCCAAACCTACTTCGCCAGTTTTCGTCCGCCCGCGCGCTTCTCAATCCTGAACCAAGGTCAACAGTCGTCGGCCGCGTCGTCTCGAGAGGCGCTGCCCGCAAATCTGCTGAGAAGCCGGTTAATACTTGGAAACCAAAACAAATTGAGGTTTCCGCGAGCAATTTCAACACGGGACTTCAGTCAATCGAGAGCATGCAGCACGCCTATCCAATTTCATACGAAAAGAAGAACCCTGTCCGCAAAGTCTACATCCGCTACGTCTGGCACGCTGCCTTCTCACGTAACAACACTCACTACACCCTCTCAGCTATCTACCTTGACGTCGGAAACCCGTACTCGCTTCCCGGCGAGGAAGTCAAGCTCTCGATGTCCGCCGGTCAAGTCGGATTCAAGGGAACAACAAAAGACAGTCCGGAGGCAATGTACCAGCTCACCCTGGCATTCGTCGCCAGGATCGTCGAAAAGGGATGGACCGACAAGTCCATCGAGCTCAAACTGCGTGGATTTTCCAGAAATCGCAACTCCCTTGCGCAGCTCTTCAATGGTCGCGAAACTCAGCCTATCAAACATCTCATCACTCGTATAACAGACGCGACAAAGCTTAAAGTCGGCGGTGTGCGTCCCAAACGTGCTAGACGTGTATAATCATATATTCTAATAATGTACATATTCTTCTTATTACATATTCTTATTTGCATCCGTCATCAATCTGCGAGATGATGTTTCGCAACTTACGTCTAGTAAATGTAAAATATAAATGTACATCATCCTTCCTATTTACAAACCCCACTACCAATGCCGTGAGATGATAATATGCTCCTTGATAATTGCAAGCAGACCCCTCACATCCCTTCTCTCAATCCCTTCCCGTCCAGGCACATCCTCAAACGCACATCGCCCATTCATGTACTTTGCAACCTTCCAAAACAATTCAATCGTCCGCGGCGTTTGGCCCTCGACGATCTTGTCCATCCATTTACGCTCAACCACAGTCGCGCGCGCAGGCTCCCTCAGAATTGTTTCCTCGCCAACATCGACCTCCGTCTTCCTGTCAGATCGCCCGTCTGCGCCGGACTTTTTCCTATCAGCATCTTTATTCCACACAATATCCTCATCATCGTCATCATCCTCGCTCTCAATCTTACGCTGCTCGTCTCCCGCAACACTCTTCTTAATCCGACTCGAAATTGTCAACCAAATAAACGTCCTAATCTGCGCTAAATATCCATATCGCAACATCCACGCCAACGCATCCAAATACGTCTCGCGCAGCCCATGCGTCGGAATCAAATTCCCATATGGCCGCGGCTCATGTGACGAAATCTCCTGCAACACTCGCGGTAACGACGGTAACTCAGGAAACCGCCGCGCAAACACCCGTTTATGTGTCGCAAGATGTGTCAGCGGCGCGGTAGGCGCGACTATGTAGATCCCGCGACGGTGGATTGGGATGATTGTGCGTGCGCGACGCCAGTAGATTAGATGTTGCGCGTAGGTCTGTATCTCGTTAACTGAGATATCCGTACTCGCCGCTATCTTCGCCAGTCTATATACACGTCAGTATACCCTCAAACACACACAGTTCAACAAAACACATACGACTCAGTAGGACTAATAGCCTTGACAAACTTCCCAAACTGACTGCGCTCGTCAATCTGCATCGCATTTGATATCCGCTCTACACTCTCCAACAATAACACAGCATGTTCCACAAACGGCATACTCATCCCGCCATTCCCATCCGGATCATGTACCTGATTAACAATCGCAAGCTGATCAGAGTAATCCTCTGTCGTGAGGTAAAACCCGGGCGTCTTAACGGGCTCGAGAATTGACGGTACACTGGCTGAATGCATCTGAATCGGAATCTGAAACGATCTCGTTGTCCCGTTAATCACAACATTCGCGATAGACCCATTCGAAATAGCAAGGTACACCTGCGCAAGAGCGAGCGCAAGTGATGATTTTGTCAGTGATTGCGCCCATAGTTCGTCTGTCGGAAGTCCAGTCACGATCGCGCGCTCGCGCAGTCGTAACATCAATTGCGCTTGTTTCCACACATAATTCGAGCGGTGCTGTTCAAACCGTAAACACTCAGCCAGCGGTGCAGTTACATACTCATACAGTTCATCCACACGCGCGTTGTATTCGAGCTCAGGCGGATCCATGACAAACACGATATGGAACATTCGCATCACATTATCATCGCTAACCGACGCCGACTGCTGTACTGGTTGTCGACGTCGATTCGCGGGTGGTGGTGTTATTCCCTCGAGAACCGGAGATGTACTCGCGGATGGAGCTGTAGATTGTTCGCGAGACTGAACTTCTGAGGAGGATGATTGATCAGGTCCAAGTGACGACACGTCGCCTTCATTCGCGCTGTCATTACCGTCCTTTCGTCGTAACTGAAACGCATGGAAAACGCTATTGATGTACTCTGCAGATGAGCCTTGTTGCGACTGCTGCACATCATCGCCATCATCGCCATCATCGCCATCATCGTCATCCTCATCGTCATCATCGTCCTCGTTGCTGTCAAGTTCCTCATCTATAGTCTCAGACGGCGCCTGTGATGACGAAAGGCTACTATCAAGCGTCAAGCTAGTGACAAACGACCTCTCCAGTGCATTAATACTGCTCACGTCATCCTCATCCGCCGCATAGTAATCTTCATACTCATCCTCATTCCTATCCGAATCCGAAGTCATACTTTTCATCCCTGTCGACGCAGCCGAAGTCGATCCGCCATGATGCCTGCGTCTACGCCAGTTTCGCATACGTTCGCGCGCACTGCGTTTCCATTTCCCGTCTACGCGCGCATGCATCGGTAATCCCAAAAACGCCAGATCATCAACCGTAAACTCGAATTTCGTGTCACACATACTCCGTTGCGGACACAACAGAGTAGCAAGAAACTCAACATCATAGCCAAAAGCGCGTTCCCACGCGACCTGAGGCGCCTCCCCGCCGTCAAGATCGCTGCCGCGAAGATGCCGCGTGCTGACACTATCATCCTCACCGCTGTCATCGTCGTCATTGTTGTAGTTGTAGTTGCTGTTTCGTTCGTACTCTTCGTCGATATCTTCGCTGCGTGTGCGGTGGTGGTAGTGGTGGTGGTGACTTGAAGACGTCGCACCGTGATGCGGACTAGCGCCATTCGATCCTGTCGCAGCAGTATCAGCCACGCTATTCCTCCGCGATAGCGAAAGACTGCCTGAGCGTGGTCCAGGGCCACTCGCAGCAGGACCCATGTTGGGAGAGCGTAGCGCAGCAGAGATCTCTGCGAGGTTTATACTGTTTGTAATTGCGGAGGTATCAATTCCTGAAAGGGCTGCCAGGCGCGGTGATGAGATCGCTGCCAGGGACGGAGAGACATGCGCTGAGGCCCCTGCTGCTTTCGCGTCCTCGCCGTCATCGTCGTTGAGAGTGGTTGAAGTAGAGAGATTCGATTTACGCGTTGTCGCTGCTCGACCAGCCGGGGTTCGACTGCGATGTCGCGGTGACGCCGAAGATGCTTTCGAATTGCTGCCTGACTGCTTTCCCGCTGCAGCGCCTGCGCTTGGTTCTCGCTGCTTTTTTTGTCGATACCGTCTTGTCGAAGACGAGGCTTGCTGTGTAGATTGTTGCGCGCCACTCGGAGTTCCGAGTGCAATCGTCTGTGATAACGTAAGTGTCGTCATCGCTCGTCCGCGACGCTGGCCTCGTCGTCCTCCTCCAGACGACTCCATAGCAAAACCAGGTCCGTCCAGATCAAGATCGTCGATATCCTCGTCACTTCGCACCGCATTGTTATTATCATCATCGTCATCTGCGTCATCGTCATCGTCTGATCTGTATAAATCGTCGCTGCTGAATCCTCCAGCAAGTCCTCCTTCGCTCTCGTACCCCGACGCACCATACTCATCAGAAGAAGAATAAGACACCTCCGAGTTATACAGCGAGCTCGACGGCGACGAATCGGGCGACTCAAAGGTATACGGCATTGAAAACGGATCCAGCGAAGGAGAAGTCGTGGCCGAAATCAGTCCGCCTGCTCCATCGCTGCCTGAGCCTTGTTGCTGCTGTTGCTGCTTCAGCTTCGACAACCGCGCACTCAGCGCCGACGCCTGTCCACCAACAGCACTTCCGCTTCCTTCAGCCGGCCACACTCTTGGTGACGCAGCAGCCGATGTGCGTTCACGCTCCTTTTGCTGCTGCTGATAATGCTGCATTTCCTTCCGCGACGACACCGCCGCCGCCGCCGCCGTCGTCGCAGTCGCCGGCAACATCATTGTCGTCTGCGGATAATTGAACACAAACTGCGGTCCTTCCGGCGTTGTTATCACAAACACAATCCCACGTAACCGCGAATTAGGTCCACCGCTGCTGTTGTTGTTCCCTCCATAACTACTTCGTCCCGCTGTTCTTCCTGGAGCTCGATGGCCTTTCGAGACCGGTGCCCGCGAACTGCTCATGCCCCTGCCTATATCCTACTTATATCCTGCTTATATATCCCACAATCTCACACTATAAGCACTCCCGCACGTACAACAATATTGTTGCGCTGGTGCAGTACAATTGCTGTCGCTCTGGTTCTGATTTCTACGACTAGGCTACCAGCTCTTCACACCACTCGCCTGAACTGCATCTCATCTCTTTGCTGACTACTCTCTGACTAATACATCCCACCCTTTTCTGCAGTATTACTCCTCAGTGAAATAAACAAGATTAAAGTGAACTTCGAAATCGATTAGTACTAATTCACAAACATTCATAAAAACAAAAGTCTAAGAAAATACACGAAGAACAAACAACAAAAAATAGCAAATATGGCCAGCGACAATTAACAACAACAACAAACTTCCGATTATTCAAAGCTTCAAAACTTGTACCATTAATCCGTCCTGACTATTTAAAAAACAAATAGTAGAAACAAATAGAATGCATGATCGACAATAAAAACAGGGTAATAAAAATACAGATACTTTCTCACGCAAACTAGAATGCATCCCATCTCCAGACGCACATGATACAAGATTGACCTCACAAAAGATAAAACGAATCCCTTGCTTTTTCTCCTTCAATTAACAATCGAAAAGTTTCCTTTTTTTCTAACAACAAAGATAAGCAATGCGATGAATTCCCTCTCCAGTGCAAGCATTAAACAATCACGTAAACAATCAAACATAAACGCTTAACAAATAATTCCTAGATAAATATACAGATACCTTTTTTAATTAAGGAATCTCTTCACTCAGAGCAAAGCAAATACTTCAAAAGTAAAGAAAACAAATCAAATACTAATTAAGGAATCTCTTCACTCAGAGCAAAGCAAATACTTCAAAAGTAAAGAAAACAAATCAAATACACAAACTCTAAGCAAAGCAAATCTGCGATCCCTGCTTCAATCGTGCCAATTCAGCCGGTGATTGAGCAGCAGAACCTCCGTTCACAGCCGCTTTCGCAACAGCTGCTGCGACTGCGACAGGCGCAGGAGTCATCGGTACAGGCGCAGGCGCAGCAGGACCGGGAGTCGTCGCACGAGTTGCAGGCACAGATCGGTTAAGTGCCATATGGCTCTGGACCAAATGGCCAGCCGCAAGAGCAGAGCAAAGCGACAGCTCACCAGCAAGCACACCTGCAGCAACAATCTTCGCCAATTGACGAGAATTGTCACCAGGGTTGGTCGGGTGCGGGCCACGAATTCCAAGCAGATCAAGCATAGCTGATTGAGGCTCAAGAATAGTACCACCACCTATAACCCGTTAGCAAAACTCACAATAAATCTTTATAAAAAAACTCACCAATAGTTCCAACCTCAATAGAAGGCATCGAAACCGAGATCTGCAAATCTCCTCCAACATTCTTCATCAACGTAATACAGTTAGAACTCTCAACATTCTGTGCCGGATCCTGTCCAGTAGCAAGGTAGATAGCAGTGACAAGGTTAGCAGCCTGCGCGTTGAATCCACCAACGCTACCAGCCATAGCACTTCCAGTCAAATTCTTGGTCACATTGAGTTCCACAAGAGCATCGACATCAGATTTAAGCACCGAGCGCACAATATGGCCCGGCACAATGGCCTCAGCGACAACGCTCTTTCCACGGCCCTCGATCCAGTTAATAGCCGCAGCCTTCTTATCTGTGCAGTAGTTACCCGAAACAGAGACAACCTCCATATCAGGGAAACCAGCCTGCTCAGCCATAACCTTGAGCGCATGCTCAGTTCCCTTGGAAATCATGTTCATACCCATAGCATCACCAGTCGTAGTTCGGAAACGAATGTAAAGCGTAGATCCAGCAATAGCAGTCTTCAACGAACTCAATCGCGCGAATCGCGAAGTCGAATCAAATGCCTTCTTCATGGTCTTCTGGCCCTCCTCAGAGTCAAGCCAGAGCTTGGCAGTTCCAGCGCGCATCAGATTAGGGAACGCGACAGCGGGTCCGCGGGTCATTCCATCCTGCAAGAGCATAGTCGTAACACCACCTCCGGCGTTCATAGCCTTACATCCTCGCATGGTTGAAGCAACAAGACATCCTTCAGTAGTAGCCATCGGGATGTAAAACTTCTTTCCGTCGATAAGTAAAGGACCAGCAAGACCGACAGGGATAGGCATGTATCCAATAACATTCTCACAGCAGGCACCGAGGACGCGGGCAAAATCATAATGCAAATATGGGAGCTTCGAGCTCTCTAGCTTGCCATCCATCGATCGAGAGACAACAGCACGACGAACGTAAACAGCACGAGTACAGTCGTTAAGCTGCTTCTCAAGCGCGTAAAGAGGAATCTTTCCGGCAATAGTCAAGCTAATGATGTTTTCATCAGACATCTCCGCTGTCCGACCAGCCTTAACAAGAGCAAGGGCCTCATCAACCGGTAACAATACATTCTTGGGCTTAGGCTTGACAGTAATCTCGACAACGCCATCGTCAGAATCCTTATCAGAATCAGTCTCAGCATCGCGCGAGCTCAAGGTGGCGGACGAAGCGGTGGTAGTAGACCCAGAAATAGTAGAGAGACCATTGGCAGGTACCTCGACAATCTTCTCGACAACCTTAATCTGAGGACCAGCACTATACTGGCTAGCCTGGAAAAGGTACATGTTCAATCCGACAGAGATTGTGAGCACCACAGCGGCCCATTTACTGAGAACAGGGTCACCAATGGTTCGCGACCACGACTCAAAGATCGAGTTGACGGCATTCTCAAATTCAGAAGACTTGGGAAGAAGGTAGTACTCCATGGGAGGCATAACGGTAACAATGACACCTTGACGCAAGTAAGCCTGCGAGTTGCTAGCCAACACCGACAGACTGGGCAATATCGAAAAGGGATCAACAATTCCAGTAGCAGCACTCTTGTGCTCTCTAAATGGAGCAGTTGTCAAGTTGAACAAGTTGACCGACGCAAAAGCAAAAACCATTGCAGTCTTGAACCACGAGATGGACGAATCCTTGAAAGTCTTGCCGAAAATAACAGTCTCGTTATGCGGTTGCGATGTATTTTCACTCTCGTCGACGCTCTCAGCAAAGCTCTCGGCAGCGCGCTCGGCAACTCCATCCTCTTCAAGAGCCTTGCGAATTGAGGCATGACGCTTGATACGGTTGAACTCGAGCTTAATACTCATAATAGCGACGTAGAAGGTAAACAACATCGCGAAATCGTACACCAAGATCCAGCACGCCAAGAAGCAAAACTGGCTCAGGCCACCAATGCCAGAGCTCGCGCCGGCAATGAAAACTGCAAGCATCATAATGTAGTTGATGCTAGTCTTGCTTCCAACTTGCTCGACAGCGCGAACGACATTGCTGAGATTGGGAACCTTTGAGCTCTGTAGAGTAGCACGCGCAAGGTTAATGTAACCCTCGAAACCGACGGTGACAACAAGGAAAGGCAGACCTTCAGAAAGCAGGAGCATGTTGATAGGCACGCCCATGTACGAGGTGGTCACGAGAGCAAAGAGAAACGCGAACGAAGACGACATGAGGACAGTGACAGAGAGCCAGGCGTGAGAACCAACTTTGCGCATCGACATGAAAAGAGAAACAAAGGTGAGATGCATGGCGGCGTAGGCGATGCCCATGATTGCGACGTCGAACGACTCGGCGCGCTATATACAAGTTAGCACGCTCTTACATACTTCGTCTCTGGCGCTCAAACCAGCAATAATGCAGTGGCTGTCTTGCAAGAGATACATAAAAGTATTTACAAAGAATAAATCTTACCTGGAACTGCTGGACAAAACGCGAGTAGCTAAATTTGAGCCATTCAACCCAGACAAACCCGCGTCGCGAACTCGACAAATGCCAGACCCACGACGAAGCACGCGCGGCCTGCTCGTCCGCAAAGGGCGAGGACTCTAGGTAAGGAGGCAGTTCATGCGCAGTATCGGCCCAGTCGCGTAGCGAATTGAGAGGGACCAGGACGTCGCGGCCGTTGGGCGAGATAGCGGGGACGGACGAGTTAACAAAGGGGAGTGGCACTGCGCTCGCGGAGTCGGCCTGGAAGCGGAGCTGCAAAAGCGCGTAGCGCTCTGCGGTCGGATATTTGTCAGGGTCCTCAATCTGTTTCCATTCAGCAGCAGACGAAGGACGGTAGAGATGAGCAGGTAAGAGCTGGGAAGTTGAGTTGGGGACGGAGATGTTGAGGATGGAGAGATACGCCGTTGAGGCAAGGATACCAATGAAAACGATGGTGTGGATTGGGTGTGTCGACGAAGGCCGGGCAATTGCCGCCAGGACACGCGCAAGTGCACCCGCCATTACACGATGCAAAGCAAGGGAATGGATGAGGAGGAAAAGAAGGAGCCGAGGAGTCGAAGAAGAAGAGGAGGAGGAGAAGCAGCGTGGTGTGGATAATAGCAAGGAGATTGCTAATATCGAAAGAGGTTTCGAGAGTTACTGAGAGGGTTAGGGTTGATTGATTGGGAATGACAGGGACAATAAAGTTTTGGAGACGAGCGGATTTGCCGAGAAAGATTCGGACTCGGGTTCGGATGACCGCTTTGGGACGGCTGGAGCGGACTGCCATTGTGTGCTGTCTTTGGGATTGTGTAGAAGAAGTCGCAGGTATTTGGTATTTGGCGGGTGTTCAGTGTTCGGATACGGCTCTGTGGCTGTGGAGAAGCGAGAATGTGTGGGGAAGAGCAGGCAGCTGACAGTGATAAGCAGAAGAGAGTGTGAATATGGATCCTGATATGAGTTAACGCGTCACGACGTCAACGCGTTGATCAGCTCGCATTATGGATATTTGTCTTAATGGTGGAAAACATTTATTAAAATTAAAAGAAAGTAGTAGCACTGTGATGCCTGGATCATGTCTTCAGTCATCTACTTACGGTCCTGTAGTAGCTGATTATACGAATTGGCACGATAATAGAAAACACATACATACATAACTATACCCAAAGGGAAAGAAAACAATGAACAACAATACGCCATGATAATGCAACAATAAAACCACAAAAAAAAATCCGATTATGCGTCCATAAACTCAGCATGCGCCAGTGAAACAGTAAACGCGCATATGCACCCAAAATCAACTGCAAAAATCATCAAAAAATAGCGCCAAAAGTCTCTAAAGAAAGTCGTATCACATAACTAGCGCAGACATGGAATATGAGGTCATAATCAAAGTCAGCATCTGGACAACTGCCCAGACAAAAGGAATCCAAGTCGACATTGCAAACGAGCCTGCGCTATAGATCAATCCGAGACTGGATAGCACTAATGTTAGCATCACATCACATCACAATAAAGCAGATAGCTCAAAAAACTGTAATAAGAGAGAACATACATGGCTCCAATAATGCTACCACTAATGATAGCACCCACACCGCCAACAAGCATATACAGAGCCAGGATGACGAGTGATTTTGGTCGACGACTCATTATCACAGCCAGCAGTCCAGCTACAACATGCACAAGCTCGTAGATGATTATCGTCCATAAAAAGGTAAACCTCCAGATGTCTTCTCGGTAATAGAGGTAGTAGACAGTGTCCATTCGCGATGTTGTTGGCCATGATAGGGAAGGGAACTCGGGCACGGTGTAGTCCCAGGGAATGTAGACCGCGTCAAGTCTATTGAAGTCCGGTGTCAGTATGTTCTACATCTCAAACATCTCTGCAATCCACCGTATCGTACCTTGCATCCGCCATAGTGTTACTATGATCCAGTGATTCGCGTACACTTCTGCCAGGATGTCCAACACTATCGTGGGATTATTCTGTCCTTCGATGGCTGAATTGACTGCCACCTGAGCCGCACAGTGATTACCCGGCTTAATTATTAACTCTAATTCTAGACTAGACAACCGCACTTTCTGGAAGTTTTCGAGGAAGCGATTGAAAACCACCCCAGGTCCGCTCCATCTTTGCAGCTGCTCTTCCCTCTTCTCCAGGAAACTTGAATATATTTTATTATTCAACAAAAATTACTATTCTGGTTTATATTGGGTTTGAAATACAAGCACAATGGCGTCTGAAGCAGATCAAGTGAGTCTTCGCGTTCTTCTCAGTCTACTCATTTAGCTCACAACAATCTAGTTCAAAGCACAAGGCAATGCCTTCTTCGCCGCCAAAGACTACGACAATGCGATAAAGGCGTTTACCTCGGCCATCGAAGTATCACCAACTCCTAACCATATTCTGTACTCCAACCGATCCGGATCGTACGCGGCCAAGCGCGACTTCGATGCCGCCCTTGTTGACGCCGAGGAGTGCATCAAGATCTCACCTACTTGGGCGAAAGGTTACACACGTAAGGCCACTGCTTTGCACGGACAAGGCGATCTTGTTGCAGCTCATGATACCTACGAAGAGGCGTTGAAGATCGACCCGGCCAACGCGCAGGCAAAGAGTGGACTCAAGGCGGTTGATGATGCGATTGCGGCCGAGGCGGCCGAAGACGGTACCACACCTGATTTGGGCCTTGGAAAGATGTTTGATGATTCGACTATGTGGGCGAAGCTGGCAGGTAACCCGACTACGAGCCCGTATCTTGCTGATCCGGCTTTTGTCGAGAAGCTCAAGCGGTTGCAGAAGAACCCACAGGCTATGAGCCAGGAGATGATGACCGATCAGCGGTTTATGCAGGTCATTTCGGTCTTGCTCGGTTTGAACATGTCTGTCCCACCCGAGGACTCGCCCATGCCTGATATCACTCCTGTAGCTGAGCCGGCCAAGAAGGAGCCCGAGTCAGCCGCTAAGAAGGAGCCCGAGCCTGAGCCGATTGTCGAGGAGGAAGATGAGTCAGTCAGGGCCAAGAAAGAGGCCGACACTGAGAAGGCTCTTGGAAACACTTCATACAAGTCACGAAAGTTTGACGATGCTATTGTGCATTACAACAAGGCCTGGGAGCTGTACAAGGATGTCACTTATCTCAACAACCTTGCCGCTGCTGAGTTTGAGAAGGGCGATCTCGAAGGATGTATCGAGACCTGCCAGAAAGCTATTGATGAGGGTCGTGGGATGCGAACAGACTACAAGATTATTGCAAAGTCATTTGGCAGAATGGGTACCGCATACCATAAGCTTGGAGATTTCGACCAGTCCATCGAATACTACAACCGGTCGCTCACTGAGCACCGTACTCCCGATGTGCTGAGCAAGTTGCGCGCAGTCGAGAAGGAGAAGAAGCAGAAAGACGTCGAAGCCTACATTGACCCCGTGCAAGCCGAAGCTGCGCGCGAGGAAGGAAACGCGTTTTTCAAGGCTGCTGATTGGCCCGGCGCTGTCAAGGCTTACACCGAGATGATCAAGCGCGCGCCCGAGGATGCGCGTGGATACTCTAACCGTGCGGCCGCGTACTCCAAGCTGTTGTCGTTCCCCGAAGCTGTGCGTGATTGTGACGTTGCGATTCAGAAGGATCCGGCGTTTGTACGCGCGTATGTTCGCAAGGCTACCGCGCAGTTTGCGATGCGCGATTACGTTGGCTGTCTTGATACCCTCAAGGAAGCTACTGCGCAAGACGTCTCAGGCCAGAGCGCGCATGAGATCGAGCAACTCAGACAGAAAGCGTACACGCAGAGATTCCAGCGACAAGAGGGTGAGACCGAGGAGCAGACTCTGGCGCGCGTGCAGCAAGATCCCGAGATTGTGGGAATCTTGAGCGATCCGGTGATGCAGTCGATTCTGGGCCAGGCAAAGGATAATCCGATGGCATTGAATGCGCACATGAAGAACCCTGATGTCAGACGGAAGATTGAGTTGTTGATTGCCGCTGGAATTATCCGGACGAGATAAGTGTATATAGATAATCTTGAATCCAGGATTTGTTCTTACTTTACTTTGCTTCGTAGCTCCGTCATCGGGTAAATAAAGGCTGAAGAGCCGCACGAGGCGCGTGTCAAATTCAGATCGCGTGAAGATGGACGTTCACAGTAGACAATAGATTCATGACTACGGTGATCAACTGTTAAACGAATGATTTAGCAAAAGAAGATATGATTAAGTTATGCTATGTATTCAGTATATTGATGTACAAGAAAAAAAAATTTCTAAGCAAAGATGTAGATGTGTCCGGGCCAGTCACCGGGGTCGTTGAAGCGGAGACCGATGTTGAGGGCAGAGATGGAGTCGATCTCCTCCTGCGAAAGGTTGAAGTCGGTGTGGTTGAGGTTCTCGGAGAGTCTCTGGGGATTATTGGACTTGGGGATGACGGCGACACCGCGCTGGGTGGCCCAGCGGAGGATGACCTGTGCGGGGGTCATGGAGTGAGTAGACGAGATCTTGGTGATGACGTCGTGGTTCATGAGCAGAGGGGTGTTGAGTGCAGCCTGGGAGCCCATCTCGAGAAAGGACTGGGGTCCGAAGGAAGAGTAACCAGTGATGGCGATTCCGAGCTCCTTGGCGCAGGCGACCATCTGTGGCTGGGTGAGGTAGGGGTGGTGCTCGATCTGGAGAACGGAGGGCTTGATTTTAGCGTAGCGGCAGAGATCGATAAGGAGAGCACCGGCGAAGTTGGAGACACCAATGTCCTTGGCGTATCCAAGCTTGACGGCCTCCTCAAACTCAGCCCAGGTCTCGGAGATAGGGACATCCTCAAACTCCATGGTTCCCTTCTCAACGTCGTATAGAAGGTTGGGGGGGTAGCGCTCAGCAGGGTCGACGTACTTCTGAGCAATGGGGAAGTGAATGAGCCAGAGATCGAAGTAGTCGAGGCCCCAGTCAGCGAGGGACTTCTTGGTCATCTCGAGAACGTGCTCCTTGGAATGATAAGTGTTCCAGAGCTTGGAGGTGATGAAGAGCTCCTCACGGGTGACGAGACCGTCAGCGATGGCCTTGCGGACACCATCACCGGCCTCCTTCTCATTGCCGTAGTCCTGGGCACCATCGATCAATCTGTATCCGGCCTTGATGGCGTTGTAGACAGTCTCAGCGCAGGTTTCCTGGGGAACCTTCCAGATGCCGAATCCGACGAGGGGCATGGCACGGCCGGAGCCGGAGAGTGTGACGGTAGGGGTAACCATTGTGCGCTTAAAGACAGTCGTGATCAGGGAGCGGGATGTCTTTGAGAGAAGAGAGGATGTAGAGGAAAAGAGCATCGCCAGAGGAGGAGGGAGGGGCGGATGAGGGGTTCAAATATAGGCGAGCCCGGGCGTATAAAAGAAGATTTGAAGAGAGTTTGGCACGAGCGATCATATTTAGCCATAACCCTAAAGAAGGTGTTCAACCGGGGGATTTGTGGTGGAGAAGAGGATGAGGCAGAGGAGAATAAAGATGATGATGAAGTATTTTATTGTAGAAGAAGTATATGGATTGGAGAAGTATTGTGTGAATAGTTGATTAAGAGGACTCAATATAGGCTATAATGGTTTTACCCGCCGCGGCAGTCGCTGAGCGAGCTCAGCAGCGTCGCAACCTCGAACCGCTTATGGAGGACCTCCTGCCCGATTTGGAAAAAGTCTTTTTCAGAGTGTGAAATTATGAAGATGGCGATGATGGTGCTGTGAAGTTTGTTTTATCATATTATATAGAACCTCGTAGGCTATGACAGAGAAAAACTATACAAATAATATATGATAGCATAAAATTATAACTGCTTGACAGGATAAATCATAGACTGATTGACCGTACGACTGAATTTTGCGTCCGTATTCTCCTCAACCATTAATTCGCCTCGGTTGAGGATCGAACCGCTGGCCAACGCCATGCGCCGGGCTTTTTTGGCTTGGGAGAGTCTGCTTATCACACTCTTGCTGTGAAGTGTTGTGGTTTGGAGCAAAGACGGTAAAGCACCACACTCTCTGGGTCTTTGTATACTCCTTCTGCATATCACAATTACCAATACAGACAGTACTAATAGTATCTTAAGTCATTCACAACAATCAGCTACCAAATATACCACTCCAATCCAAGTCAAAATCCTTCTCTCACTCCCGGATAAACTCCAATATCTGCCGGAGCTGTTGCCCAAACAAGCAGAGCGAAGTCTAACCATCCAAATTTAAGGTTTAACTCTCCCCGCTTAGCCTCGCTCGCCCTTTTTCCAATGCCGCACTGGCTTCGAGGAACAAAAAGACTGATAAATCGAAAACCTTTTCTGCCTGTTCTCTGGGCTTGAATATTGTGAAAATGTTGGTGTTTGCTGGCTAGAAGAATTGCTACTGTGCTTAAGTGTGAATGGGCAATATGTGCTGTATTTATCTGTCTCTGCTCTGTTGACAGGCATCTATCTCTCTTCCGCAATTGATCCCAGACTTGTTCACTGTTCACCAACTCCACATTCAAGCACCCGGTTGAATTACATTCTCCCACAACATCGCTGCGATCAACTCGATTCTTTATCAATCCTTCTTTATCTGCAATTGTGTCTTTATTTATGTCAAATTTTCTCATATTTACGCCGTTAATAGTCCTCAATTGACGCTCAGTGTGATTTTAAGTCGACTCTTTCCCCGGGTATTATCCCACCCTTCTAATTTCCTCAATTCCACGAAATAATTTATATCAGCAGAATATCCCACCAATTCTTATCAGTCTGAGTATACATATCCACCTATCACGATTGTTGCTGGGCGAGGGATTGCTGTTTAAGTGTCGGTGTGAGGATCAAGCTGCTGGGCTGTCAACCGGCGTGTGAATAATCCTGGAAATGAGCCTTCGATTTGTTGATTTATTGACTCCTACTTGTTGTCAGCTTTAAAAACACAATTCACTGAATAAAGGCTAGTGATTGAATACTTTTGAACAAAAGAATATATCTCATGACACTCATCTACGGCAAAATAGGACTTTTTTGGATACCCAAAGCAGTAGGCAGTTTTGCTTTACCCCGGAGAACCACCACCGACTGCCACCAAACTTGCAAATATTTCACGCTTCTTGCGTTTAATATGTTACATTTTTGTTTTTACAAAAACTAGAGATAAAATAATATTATAGCTAATACTTATTTCAGTTTTTTTTTTGATAATTTGAATAACAAATTTGAACAACAATCTATAGCGGAGCTCAAAATAAGAACGTCGACTAGTGACGAGCCCTGATACTCTAAAACCGACAACAGCAGATTAAATGCAGCTCAAAACCGGATATTCATAAATAAACTGGTTTAAAATCATTCAAAAAATAAAAGGATTTTTATATTATGTTTTTATAAAAAAAATAAAGAATTGTAACGTATTCCATCTATTTCTCTGAAATAACAGTGAATAATGTGAGGATCGGAGAAAGGCACATGGGAAATTCAAGATATGATTATCGAGCAGAATTACCGCGTTAATCAACACAGCTTAGTATAACAGATTTAAACAAACAAACAAAACTAATACAACAGCGCATCTACAGATGTAAGGAATAATATACAATAACTTTGAAATTACATTATTTATAGTAAATGAGATGCTATATACAATCACCGCCCATTATTCCTTGACAACCCGCCAACCCGCTCCTCCTTCCACCGCTCCATCCTCTCCTTTCTCAAATGAAATATTTTTCGCACCTGGCGATACTCTCTCACAAACTGCGCAGCATCAACTCGCCCATTCGCGTCCAAAAAAGAACCAGCAAGAGCCTCTGACACCTGCTCAGCCTCGGCAGTGGCAGATCCTAACCTCGCCTTGAGCGACGAAGCAGCATACGGCTGCAGCGCTGCATACATCTCCTTTTCAGCTGCATGCCACTCATCGTCTAACTTCTGAGCTTCACGAAGAGAGGCATCGGCGCTTATCCGTTTCGTTTGGACCTTGGATTGCTTGTCGGATATGCGGGTGCCAAGTTCTGTTGCACGGACTGATAACTGCTCGACTTTTTTGGCATGCGCGATCGAACTGGGATGTGTCGCTTCAAAATATGCGGTCAAAGTGCTGTCGTCTTGCAGTAACTGTGCCAGCTCAGCTCGAGATTTGTCTCGCAGCGATGGAGGAACGAATCCACCACCGGTCGACAGCGACGGCGGTGATCGTGACGGAATACCGCCATTCACCTGCGGTGCCCTTTGGAGCAATTGTTGCTGCGGATGCTGAGTAAGAATATGTGAAGGCGGTGCCTGTTGATGTAATAAATGCGAAGGAATAGCTTGATTATTATACGCCGGTGCCGGAGGCTGCGCTACCTGCTGCTGCTGGACTTGCTGTCTTAGCAATTGCGGTGATTGCTGCGGCGTTCCAGGATGCGGAGGCAGCGGCGGTGGCGGTCCGCTCTGATTGAGAAGCGCATAGTACGGCGACGGCGATGGATGCGCCATTATGTTTGATGTGTGGAGCTGGTGGATGACGCAGAGACTATAGAGATGGTTGGTCTAGAGAGCTGCTGTGAGGTGGAGTGGTTGTGTAAGCAGAAGGGGTTCGTGGTGATGGAAGCCAGTAACAATGGGACTGATTGTTATTAGGAATTAGGAAATTGGGTTTTGCTAATTTAGTTGGTTGTTTAATGTTTTTTATTTGTTACAGGATGCGAAATATAGGTTGGAAGTGGGTTCTATTAGAAATGCTGTATTAGGATTGGCTAGAACCCTGTTTCGATAGTGACGGCATTTGCTACGATATTTGAAGATCTCGGATAAGCTGAAGGTCTAGTAGAAATGACTATCTGAGGAAGATTAGTGAGAAGAAGCTATGGAATTAGCAGGTAGCACGAATCTCATATTACGCAACGGCTGAGGAACTGCAGGGATTCAAACAAAAGTAACTATAACGCTACTGTAGCGTACTGTATCAATTGACATTCGGGACTAGATTAAAATGAAAGAGTCAAGATAATTGCAGTTATCTTGATGAGATATGAGGACAGAGATGAGATGAGATGAGATGAGATGAGAGCTGAGAGATGAGGACAGGGATGGTTAAGTTAGCGATAAGGACCCCTTGATAGCCACACTTTTATAACCAGCCAAGCCTACCAAAAACAGAACAGCCCACATCTGGTTCGAAAGCACGAGCACAAAACGGATGTGACAGCTCAGGAAGGAAGATGAAGGGAAAGAAGGAGGTGTGGGCGTATTTTTGACATAGTAGAGAAGGGGAGCAGGAGAGAGTGATAAAAAAGTAACGCGCGCGGGTAACGAGAAGAAACGCGTCGGGTAACGCGTTTGCGACGCGTGTGTAGGGTTTCTGGATGAGAGAGAAGACCGGGTAAGTGTAAGCAGCTAGCCGGATCCGTCGAATGAGTGGTGATTAGGCTGAGAGGAGAGAATGGAAGAAGAATGAGAAGAGCACGAGAAGGAGGAAGTGCTAGGAGAGAGCGCACAGAGAGAAGTATAGGACAAGAGATCTGAGGTATTGCCGGACTAGACGATAGTGAGTTTCGCCGCAGAAGTTCGACGCGCTGGTGCGATCAGATCTGTAAGTGCTCTTTTTGAGGGTTATTTGGTGCTGAATGCGATGTAATTAGTGCTGCAAAGGGGCAGCCGGCGACGCGTTGAGAGAATAGGCTTTTGTGGGCAGAAGCCAGCTGGCTCGGAGCTGCGTCTGGGTGGGCGCTGCACAGCCAAATTACAGAGCATTACTATAATACTAAATTACTATATTGATTTTATTCTATTAGCACTGGTATATCAACACAGACGTGCACTGCAAGAGAGCTGCACACACTCTGACGCTGCTGCCCGAAACAGCATAAGACGCGTCGCGTCTGGCGCGTCACATTTTTTCTGTCGTGCGCTTCTCGCCCGCGACAGCCCACCCGGGTCTGCGTAAACAGCGACGGCACGCGTCCCAGCACGATGAATCAAAGACGGTGCGAGCCCTGCTGATCGAAGATGAGGCGTATCGCCAAAATGAGCCGAATTAGCAGAGATCTGAGAAGGAAGAAGATGCTGTATTGGCTGCTTTCGAGTGTGGTAGTACTAGTACGCATTAATTTGGTTACTATTCCCAGTTCTATCTCTGTTTCTGCCACTTATCAATACTCTTTCGCCCTTCAACTTCTCTCCTTACCAACATCTACAACCGCATCTTCCTTTTCCTCATTAAATGCCCAAATGCGGTTCTAATCAATCCAACCTCAACGGGACCCCTGGGCCCTGTCCCAGGCGCGGCTGTTCCTCGCGTGTCTTGGGTATATCCGCACCTACCACACCCCATTTTTCAACCCGTGCTTTAATCCCCATAACATTCCACCCCCTTCCTTCGTGTCTGAACCGAACCGCGCGCGACGGGCGCATCACACAACTCTTTCTCTTCTCCTCCTCTTCTCTTCCTCTTCCTCCTCCTCTTCCGTACCCATCTCCTCCTTCCCATTCGCCTGGCACCCTCTTCCCTTCCTTACTGACTTCCTTCTGCTTGGCTGAATCCATCATGGACGCTAAACGAGTCGAGGCCGTCGAAAAGGTCGTCCTCAGGCGAGCAGAAATCGCCCGCGTACGTCTCTCTCTCTTCCATCCCATCCGCTACTCCCAACCACCCTCCTCCCCCTGTTCCTCGTTCTAACCCACCTCTTCCTTTAGATCACTCGTCAGCTACAGCACAGACTCGCCCTTGCCTCGTTCAAGACAAAGCGTGGCTGGGAATCCCTTGACCTCGACGCCATCGAACCGCGCGTCGCTCACGAAGCAGAGCAGCATCGCCTGCGCTCGTCGTCCGGCTCCAGCACCAGCGGCAGCACCGGCTCCAACTCAGGCATCATCCACACCGTCTCCTCATCTTCTCGTCCATCTGCCAACTTTGTCCCGTCCTCTTTCTCATCGCCTATCAAGCCCCCGCCAACCCTACCTCGCCATTACTCGCACTCTTCTCCTGCCTCTGCGGCCGCAAAGAAGTCCCGCCGCTCAAAATCGTCAGTCTCCGCGCATACCTATCTCTCGCCCGCAGACCACCACAAACGCACCCGAACATACTCAGACGACGCATCCAAGTTCGCCCCCACAAACTACACCGCCTGGCGCTCGGCTGGCTCACCCGGAGAAGACGACGATGACGACGAAGACCACACCGCCTTCCTCGCAAACAGCCCTTCCTACCCGGCCGGCATGCGACTCAGCCATTCTTCTCCGGTATACCCTGGATCGCGGTATCTCCAGCCTTTTGAACCGTCCATCTTGCCGCCTCCGACGTCTGCTGCTGGCCAGACTCCCATATTTCATCCGCCTCCGCTGCAGAAAATGGCAAATGGCGCTAGTCCTGGGAAGAAACACAGCCATCAGTCGTCCGCGACGGGAAAGCATCATCGACGCAATCAAAGCAGTGTCGCGTCAGCCGCGTCAAGTGCCACCACCCAGTCGCCCGAAAATCGTTACCCACATCAACAACCCGCGATGAAAATCGAGAAACCCTCGAAATCAAATCGTCAGCTGCAACAGACCTCAGCGCCATCATCAAACCACAACAGCAAAACCACAACAACCACAAACCCCCCACGAACACCACCACGAAAGTTTGCCTCGCTAGCAAACGGCAAACCACTCTACGCCTCACAAAATGGCGTGCCGCACGCGAATGGCGGTGAAGAAGGCGCGGATCTGCTTATGTATCTCGCAACATCTCCATCGCCAGCTCAGCGCTTTACCTTTGCCAGTAACGCGTCTACCCCTGCATCCTCCCATCCGCATCAACTGCCACCGCCTTCAGTTCTTTCCACACCCCCTTCGCAGACTCGCTCGATCCCGTTTGGTACACCCGTTCTCGGCAGCTCGAGCAATAATCCCACCGGGAACGGTCCGCAGACTCCCTCACAAGGCTTCAATTTTTCAGATTATGTCAACATTTTCACACCTTCCCCGGCACAAGTTCAATGGCACCCGCGCACTCCAATTATCGCACCGGCGCGCAGACGTTTGAACTTTGACCAGCCTGATGCCGCGTCGATAATCCAGACGTCGCCTGCGCCGGGGTCTGTTGCTGCTGCTGGCAGACAGAGCTCTGCGGGTGGAAGTTTCGGGGGTGTAATGGAAGTCGGAGGCTCATTAATTCCATAATCTGCTCTTACTATAGCAATGGGAAACGGAAAAATGGGGGGTTGATCTGGTGTTTAGGACGTGTTGGTGGCGTAGGCGTTATTTTGTCTTGTCTTTTCTTTGTCATTGTAATTTTTAGTTTTGATGTATAATTGTCCGGCGGTTGATCTGTGTGTATTTTTTAGTGTCTGGCAGGAAACTAGCATGAGAGTGAGAATGGTGGTTGTCTAATGACTATTTATTTCTCAACGGCATGCTTTGCATTTGAACCAAATGATGTATTGTAATTGACAAAAACGGACGCAGTGTATTTATAAGTGGATGACATTTATCAAAGTCATTATTTCTATTTGTTAGAAGAGAAGGAGAAGATCCTCGTTCGTTATATCAGCTCGAGAGGTGGTTGTAATTCTGAGTCACTGTGTTATGGATGTGCTTCTTTTTTATGGAAGCTGGAATTTCGTTGTATTATATACAAGAATCATTTTAATTAATATTATTTATTATTCTAATTGTTGATGTCAAATGAGAAGTTGTGGCAGTATTGACTTCTTGATATTGCGATCCTAGTCAGAGTAATGCCACCATACTCCACTTTCATCTCCATTTTTTACCACAAACCGCGTTCGCGTACTAATCAAAACAATGAACCAATTCTATCTTTCTTACTGTCTGCTATACAATTTACAGTACAATAATTCCTACAATCAATAGTTCAAGGCCACAGTCACGTGAACGGCATAAATGTCACAGCATTACACAAATAGAGCATAAAAGCAAAGATTTTATACGATCAAACTAGACTTTAGAGCAGCTCTGATTGGGTAAGAACCCGAGGCAGAGTTGACGATGGCCTGACTACAGAACTACACGCAACACATTATATGTATATGTGAATGATAAATATTATTGCAGACAAGAAAACACGATAGATAAATTCAAGAGAACAACACTCTTCGATCAGTTACGAATATGCCAAGTGTCAAAGCTCTTCTTCAATCATCGTAGACGTTTTCCTATCCATAATCCTGTCAGTCGTTTTTTGAACTGTCTTGATTCCCTGGAACTTCAAAAATGCAAAAGTATGTGTATTTATAAATAAAAATCGAAACACCGGCTTCACATCTTGCTGCTGTATTGACAAAAAGAGGAGATTAGCAATCGCTTTTAACGCAGAAGAAAGAAAAAAAGAGTACACGTACAAAGCCCAAGCAGCCATACCGAATGGTGTCAGGAAAGGAACCACTAAATCACCGTCAGTCTACGCTATAAACCACAAAAAACTCATCCAAACTCACAGAAGAAAAGAGTGTACGGGATCGCGAGAGGAATGCGACGGTTGTGGACCTTGAAGGGCAGGTTGTTGTAAGGTCCCTCAGGCCAGTGGTATCCCGACTTAGCGGCACCGGAGGACTTGAATCCACGAGCAAAGACGAGCTCGCGAGCAGACATTCCGCGTACGGCAGTGCGAGCAGAGGCACGGGCAACGATAGGAGCGTACATTGTGTGTGTATGTGGTGTTGCTGTGTAGTGATGTGTGAACAGAGAAGGAGGTGAGCAGACAACCAACGAGAACGCGGACGACAAACCCGCTAACTTTAATTCACGTGATATACAATTATGTCAGTACTGACAACGCACGTGACTAGAGAAAACTCCCAGCAAAAAAGTTTTGATCAAGCTCATCGCTTATTACAAGCTGGTTGAAAGGTGTGCTGTGTTCTAATCTTTGGAATACACCGCAGCGGCAAAGAAGATTAGACGTACAAAGAGCACAGAAAGACTGCTTGTGACTGCGTAATATCGTGAGTTTTATCCAAGTCAGAGCTGCAGCTGAAGAGCATTGGAGTTGATCTGATTTTATAGTTAACCATGGACGAGTTGTTTGATGTCTTTGACCAAGCTGCGACTGCCACGCCAGTCAAGCGTACTCCGACACTGACGTCCGAAAACAACAAGAAGAAAGACAAGAAGAGTAATGGCTTTACCAAGCGCGGGCGTGAGTCCAGCGAGGAGGCGGATGAAGAGAAGCGGATACGCACTCAGGAGTCGCTAGACTCGAAACCCGCTGAGCCTGTTGTTACTGACGAGTTCGAGCAAGAGGCCTCGCGAGAGGTGACTGCCTCTTCAGGATTGCAAGCGACTTCGACAGTCAAAGTCGAGGAAGACGGTAAAGTCAAGCTGAATCATCAGGTTCGGCATCAAGTTGCACTACCCCCTAACTACGACTACATCCCTCTCTCAGAGCATAAACCGCCTGCAGATCCGGCGCGCGTGTACCCTTTCACTCTTGATCCTTTCCAAGCCAACTCCATCGCCTCGATCCAGAGAAACGAGTCTGTGCTTGTATCTGCGCATACTAGTGCGGGAAAGACCGTAGTGGCAGAGTACGCAATCGCACGGAGTCTCCGCGCGAAACAGCGTGTTATTTATACCTCACCAATCAAAGCCCTTAGTAACCAGAAATACCGAGAGCTTCTTGCAGAATTCGGCGATGTCGGCCTTATGACTGGTGATGTTACCATCAACCAAACCGCGAGTTGTCTAGTCATGACAACTGAGATTCTGCGATCGATGCTGTACCGCGGATCTGAGGTTATGCGTGAAGTTGCTTGGGTTGTTTTCGATGAAATTCACTACATGCGCGATCTTGAACGTGGTGTGGTATGGGAAGAGACAATCATCTTGCTACCTGATAAGGTGCGCTATGTTTTCTTATCCGCCACAATCCCGAATGCAATGCAATTTGCCGAGTGGATTTGCAAAATTCATATCCAACCTTGCCACGTCGTCTACACTGACTTTAGACCTACCCCGCTGCAACACTATCTTTTCCCCGCAGGCGGCGACGGAATCCATCTTGTCGTGGACGAAAAGAGCGTCTTCCGCGAGGAATCATTCCAAAAAGCGATGGGTCAGATTGCAAGCGATCAATCGGCCGACCAAGCCAATGGTGGCGGTAAAGGTGGCCGCAACGACCGTCGCTCGAAAGACCGCAATAAAAAGAAACAAAAAGGTCCTTCTGATATTTACAAGATCGTCAAGATGATTATGACTAAACAGTATAATCCCGTTATTGTCTTTAGTTTCAGCAAACGTGAGTGCGAGGCTCTTGCCCTTCAAATGAGTAAGCTCGACTTCAACGAAGACGCTGAAAAGGATATGGTCTCCAAAGTGTTTGAGAACGCAATCAGTCAGCTTTCGGACGAAGATAAGCAGCTCCCGCAGATCAAGCACATTCTTCCTTTACTCCGCCGTGGAATCGGTATTCATCACAGTGGTTTGCTGCCAATTCTCAAGGAAGTTATTGAAATTCTGTTTCAAGAGGGTCTCATCAAGGTTCTCTTTGCTACTGAGACCTTCTCAATCGGTTTGAACATGCCCGCCAAAACCGTCGTTTTCACAAACGTTCGCAAGTGGGATGGCAAAAATTTCAGATGGGTTTCCGGTGGTGAATACATCCAAATGTCAGGTCGAGCCGGACGTCGTGGTCTTGATGATCGTGGAATTGTTATTCTGATGATTGACGAGAAAATGGAGCCCGAAGTCGCAAAGGGGATGGTGAAGGGCCAGGCTGATCGACTTGACTCGGCGTTTCATTTGAGCTATAATATGATTTTGAATTTGATGCGTGTGGAAGGAATCTCGCCTGAGTATATGCTCGAGCGTTGTTTTTTCCAATTCCAAAACACTTCTCAAGTCCCCGTTCTCGAGCAGGAACTTGCAGATGAGACGGCGAGGTATAATGAAGTCGAGATTAAGCACGAAGACGACCTTGCCGAATACTACGATCTTAAGCAGCAGCTTGAAAGTTATTACAAGGATGTACAGACCGTGATTTCGCACCCGTCAGTAGCTATCCCTTTCATGACTGCCGGAAGACTTGTCAGTGTTTCGTACAAGGGTGTTGACTTTGGCTGGGGTGCCGTGGTCTCGTACTCGAAGCGCACTCCACCCAAGCACCAAAAGAATGTGACATACACGCCTCATGAATCATACATTGTCGATGTCGCGCTAAACATCGCCGAGGACTCTCCTCGGATTACTCCCAAGAACGTGGAACTCCCGGACGGAGTTCGCCCTCCCTCTCCCGACGGCAAGAGCAAAGTCGAGGTTGTACCGGTGACGATCGGATGTTTACAGAAGATCTCAAACTTGAGGATCTTTGTTGGTAGTGATTTGCGGAACTCACAGCAACGTGAGCATATTGCGAAGTCGATCAAGGAAGTCCAGAAAAGATTCCCTACTGGGATTACTTTGTTGGATCCGATTGAGAACATGAAGATTTCAGATAATGCTTTTGTTACTCTTATGAAGGTATGTTCAAATTTATGATGTATTCAGTGCATTACTAACAGATTTATAGAAAATCGATAATTTAGAGGCCAAGCTGAAAGCAAACCCCCTCTACGACTCGCCTGAACTCGACGACCTTTACACCCTGTTCCTAGGAAAGATCGAGATGCAGAAGCAGATCACCACCACTAAGGCCAAGATAGAAAAGGCTCATTCGATTATGCAGCTTGACGAGTTGAAGTACCGAAAACGTGTTCTTCGTCGACTCGGTTTTATCAGTGAGGATGACATTATCCAAGTCAAGGGCCGTGTCGCGTGTGAGATTAGCACTGGTGACGAACTTCTTTTGACCGAGATGATTTTTGAAAGTATGTTCAACGAGCTTTCACCTGAGGCAATTGCTTCTTTGCTTAGTTGCTTTGTGTTTGAAGAGAAGAGTAAAGAAACCGGAAAAATGCCTCCCGAGCTCGCAAAGTCGTTCCGAGATCTTAAAGATGCTGCTAGACGGATCGCTAAAGTATCGCGGGAAAGTAAGTTAGAAATTTCGGAGGAGGATTATGTTGAGAAGTTCAAGCCTACGGTCATGGAGGTCGTATACACCTGGGCACAAGGCGCCTCTTTTGCACAGATCTGCAAAATGACAGACGTATACGAAGGTAGTTTGATCCGCATGTTTAAACGTTTAGAAGAGCTGATAAGACAATTGGTTATGGCTGCTAAAGTCATTGGAAACGAAGACTTAGAAAAGAAGATGGAGACTTCTATGGAGAAGATCAGAAGAGATTTGGTTGCTGCTGGATCATTGTATTTATAAACTCTCTAAGAGTAAAAGTTTGTTGTAGCATCTGCATTTTTTGTTTCCTCTCTCGTTTTATTGTTTATTCTGTTTTAGTAATTAAATGGTGCCGATTTTTGGCAAAGTCGATAACGCGATCGAGATATTCATCTTGTAAATTTCTGTCAGGAACAGAACGTACCTCATCTTCCACGTAAAACGAAAACCCATCTTCAGAAAATTCGTCTATAAGTTGTGCTTTTTCCGGAATAAGATCCCATTTATCAGTAGCTTGCTCGCCGACTGTTAGTCTCCCTAAAACACTACACCACAACCGCGCTGCGTCCGTATGCTTGTACCCTCCTCCTCCGAGCAACATTGTAGGGACTGATCCCCAATTTACGATATCAACGATAGCTTTCGACAATCCCTTTACCGATAGATTCCATTCCTTGGTAGGATCACGCGCAAGTCCGTCAGCACCGCATTGAATCACAAGAGCATGAGGTTCAAATGCGTCGTACGCTGGTCGAATTACTTCTTGAATTATACGGTCATGGGAGGAATCTGTGAGACCTGGCTTTAAGCCGATGTTGATTGCGTATCCTAGACCTTTGCCTTTTCCATTATACTTTAGATTTCCCGTGCCTATTTCTACGAGTCAGCACAAGTATTCGTATCAAAACGACAGAAGAGCACATACCCGGGAAAAAACCACGATCAAACCTATGAGCAGAAACGGTAAGGACTTTGTTTGAATGCGCGAATGCTTTCTCGACACCATCACCATGATGCAAGTCAAGATCGATGTACATCACCTTGTCAAAATTTGTTCGTAGTCTAAAAATTTCTTAGCATACACTTAATCGAGATCTGAAACGGTAGATACTCAAGTATTCCCAGAACAATGTCATTCACATAGCAAAATCCAGAGCATTGATCTTTCCCCGCGTGATGTCGCCCTCCATGCCAATTTATCGCTATCCTCTGTCCTTCTCCTTCTTCTGAATTTTGTTGCTGCAAATATTTGGCGCAGGATATAGTTGTACCTGCTAGCACCTGAATATACTTGCTAAGCCCGTCGAATACTGGGCAGTCAAATTCGACCCCATATTTCCGCTGAAGTTTGCGCTCGCGATCTTCTGAATTCTCTGACATGCCATCACTATCATCACTGGAAGCCGATAACTCCACTTCTTCTCCTAATAAATACAATATAAACTGCGGATCATGATATGAACACAGCTGCTCTTTTGACGCAAAGATTGGAGCAATAATATCCTCACAGTGAGAGAGCAGATCAAACGCGCAGATCAAGTCATCGACCAAGCTCGCGCGACCGATGTTTGACGGTAATAAATCGCTTAGTTTAGTGTAATTCGGACTATATGTGTAGCCAATCCGTCTTTTTTTGTCAGGTGGAGAGGTCATATTGCCATTATTGTGCGGTTTTTGAGTACAGTGTCCTGGTTCGGTAAATTGAAGACGCGTCGTATATAGATTTTGAATTCAGGGGTAAACACCACACGTCTGTCTACGCGTTCTACTCCTCTCAGCTCAGAATTACAATACACAGGCTCGTTATTCTTCCATTACTACGATGCACTAGTATCTGATCTACAGCTCATAAAATTCAAAAATATGCCGAGCTCGTCACAGCCAACTGCTGCAGCAGCAGCAGCAGCAGCAGCACCACAATCAAAGATCAGTCGTGACGAGATCTTTGACAAACTCCATGAAATCGCAAGTTTACTCGATACACACCTAGACAAACAGACAATCAAGACATGCTGGGATATGTGCGATAATGGAGTTAGCCCTCAGGCTCTTTCTGTAAGATTCTGAATTTTTGGTTACGCTAAGGGGGTTTTACTGACAATTATAGAAAACAATTACTCTATTACAGAACGAGGCACTATCACATCCCAATTGGTGTCAGTGTGACTGACACCAATCTTTAACGACGACTCTTATATTCTTATTGTTTCATATTCCAAAAATAATCTATAATACATATTACTATTACAAAATCAGCTATCATACTCTCCTAATTTCCAATCCGAAGCCAAAATATGCGAATTACTCCGTTCATCCCCATGATGCTTAAACTTCGCGACCCGCGATAAAAATCTTAGCGCACTCTCTGCACTCTCATCAATCTCATGAGCATTGGTGTCCACCGGCGATGAAATAACTAACGATTGCAGCGCTAAATCCACCGCTATCTTGCGTGATAAACGTTCTCGTCGAAGACGTACTTTAGCTGGTACCGGCCAAATCACCTCGTCGTGAAAAGTCTTTCGAATTTGATCTTCGTGATAGATAGTTTGGGCGTCTATAGGCAGAGAACGAACCCATATCGTCATGAATTTTTCGTAGATTCCTTGTGCGTCAAGGCCATTCAAAGATACATATGGCACGTTTTCTAGGGCAATATCAGACACACTAAACCCTTCTCGCACCAGAAGTTCAGCGAACTCTCGTAGTCCGTCAACGAATGTCGTTAAATGATCACTCACACCCGACAGCTCTGCAAGTTCGGCAAACGTATGCGGAACAAAAAAACTCTTCGGCCCGCCAGCGGATACCATCAAAGTCTGCCATATTTTCTCACAAAGCTGTCTAGTAGTGTCCTCTGTTGGCACCGTAGCAAGCGACTCATCGTCCTCAGGAAATGCCAGCTTGTACACCGAGTTGAAGTTAACCAATCTAGGTTTTACTGCTGATTCTTCTTTGCGAGATAGTGTATCGTCGATAGGTATTTCCGAATCAGCCCAAATATCCAACGCTACCGATTTCAAAGCATCGATATTATCCGTATAGTAAACGCGTTGCATAAAACTATAGTCCAGCGACAACTGAAACGTAGTCAAAAACCTGGGTTCAGTCATCTGTCGATCGGGCTCCGAGCCTATAGAAAACTGTGCAGGCACCGCGATAAGACTTAGAGCGCGAGGTCCTGGATTTGTAGAAAACACGTAGGGGTCTTCGCATGAGAACGGAAGATGGTCGCGCATGCCAAATTGATAACATGCCACTAAAGGCTCAGATGTTGAATATAACAACACAAAAGTGTCTTAATATGGTGTTAGAATTTTCAAGTAAAATGATTAAAGCGCATACCTTCATTATTTACAAAACTGGAACATCTTAGTCCCAAATCATGATCTCGGTAATGTTTCCATGCAAGAGCTTCGCTTGGAAAATTCTTCAGATCCATCCAAATCAAATCATCTGTAGTTACCACGATAATCTCACTACTATTTCCCCGAACACCGCCTATATCGAGAATTTTCGATGATTTCCTTGTGTTATATATAAGTGGTATACCGCCATCTCCCGCGCGAATATCAAACATTTGAATACTTCTACTGTTAGCAACTAACAAACTATTCAGGTTCTCTCCCCATAAAACTCTATAAAACTCTGGAGTATCGCGAATATTATCCTCATGAATATGGAAATTCTGAACATGAACACCAACGTGTTTCGCGTTCATTTCGCTTAGACTGACAGTTCCAAATGTATCAACAATCGCAAATTGGCGCCAATACCATGGATTAAATGTGATATCAGAAAATGAGCTATATACTGGCGCGTCAATGTTTGAAATGAAATCAATTGTGATCAATTGCTCTCGTGATAACTCGGTGCGTTCGAGACCAGGTCGAAAGAACCAGATGCCAGATTTTGTCCTGACTGACAATAACGCCCGCGCACTCTCAGCATATTCCGATCCTGCAAATTTCACACCTAAAATCGGCTCATGCAAATCCAGCGACGCTCGATGCTGTCCCAACACCGGCATTTCCAAGCTCACGTTAGGATATCCATCTAGCCTAAACTCTTCTTCGTTCATGGTAGCCACGTTCAGGATATTTGTGTTTGTACCGGAAATATATGCAACACATTTTCGCCGGCGCTGGGAGGTGTAGTCGCGTAGGTATCCAAAATCGAGCAGATGACCCTGTATAGGGTCGATAGCTGGTGGAGAGTCTTTGCCAAGTTCTTTCGATTCTCTTAAAGCATTGCTGATAATATCACTAGGTACGAAAGCATCCGGGACTGATTTGCTCTACTCATGTTTATTAGTCAAGCTCTTGTCAATCGAAGAACGATCGTAGTATACCAGTTGTCGTCGAAGATAATCAAGCGGAGGTCGATCAGAATCATTTGCGCCAGACCGACTTGCTCTCTGATACACCTTCAAATGTTTCGTCGCACTATACCTCGGACCTGCACCCAAAATGGTTAATATCACCTCAACACACACATGTTAACTAGATACTCACTGTGATTATTCAATCGTGGATAAATCCACGCGCCTTCCAACGACAACGACGGTTCAAGCAACGCAGCGCCAGGATGTCCATATTCAAGACGAACTCCGTGCTTGCCGTCTGACGGCCACATTATACATCATCTACAGATCGAAAATTGTATCCTAGATCTCCTGTATTGCTGCTGATACTGTGTCTGTTCTTCTGTCGTGAACGGTGATAACTTTTGCTGAAGATGATCATTTAGGGTTTATAGATCTCTGTGATTGCATAACGCAACTTTATCTCGCTACAATCACGATTATGGAACGAGTTCACTCACTCTTCTTCATATAGTTATCATTATACACAATTTCAAAAATAAGATAATCACAACGCAATTTAAAATAAATACAAACACCCTGAAAACTATCTATCACGCACGTTTCCCGTTTCTGAAACCTCGAAGTGCATCCCGCTGCCCCCCTACTCCACTCGAGCTATTCCCATACACAGAACTCAAACCACTACTATGTCCAAACCCCTTTCCTCCAGACATAAACGACAACGCTGTTCGATGATGTTGCAGCGGTTGCGGCTGTGGCGGCTCAGGAGCAGATACAGCCGTCGGAATCGCGGATGGTCTGCGACTATTACTTGTCGGGAAATCTAGTCCTGACATTCCTAATCCAGAAGAAGGCGTAGCCGTCTGCGCTTGTCTTCGCAGACGCTCATGCTTCATTTGTACAGCACGAAACTTATCTAGCAAGTCATTCCAACGAGCTTCATCAATTCGACCTTTGAATCTGTTGAATACAGGCTGCTTTCCAGAGGTTGCCGAAATTCCTGTAGCAGCTGATGGAGACGTCGGCGGAGGAACGATGTGCAAATATCCAATCGCACTCACAGAGTTCAATCTGTTGCGGAGAGTAGCAAACGCTGATGATTGAGGAAGAAGCATGAGTAGTCCATACAAGCATCTGTACAAGAATGGATACTTCTCAGGCTCAAGAAGCTGAAGTCTAAGATCTGTCGAAAAGTTAGAACACTGCCATTTTAGCAAATCATAAGCAAGACTTACAAGTAAAAACAGGCGACTCAAGTAACTGAATAAGCTTATCGACTTGAATCAAAAGTGTGACCGTAATCTCCAAATCGGCAAATATCTGCAACAGATGAAACGCCTGCTCGTAAGCCTGGGCAAGCAGACACAGCGAGAACGTTGCAACTGCGTTATGGCACCATGATCTAAACAAGGAAACAAAGAAATTTGTGCCTTCTTTAGTCTCTAAATTCCGGAGTCGGCGTCGAAGACTTTGCAGTTCCGGCGCAGTTATCAGGTTGTTATTCAGATTCTGAATCATGATACTAGCAAATTCGACATCATCTTCCTTCTCCAAAATTTCTGCCAGTGTTCGGTATATCCGCTCAGGATTCAAACTGACGCATAATTGACGAATGATCAAATTTCCTCTAGTTTCCAACAACTTTCTATCTGTGCTGAATAAGGATAGCAGATTTAGCATAAATGAAGCAAAATAATCATCCTCTGAGTTATAAGATATCTGAGCCAGAAGTTGCAAATCTTTAGTAACAACAGCATCGCTCGAGTCGGAAAGTGTTTTCAGCAAAGCGGGAAAGGTTCCGTCATTAATGGCGAGAATCTTACGAGATGCCTTTCTATGTAGCATAATAAGCCAATCTAGAGCAGCAACTCTGGTTTCTTCTCTCTCATTCAAAAAGTGGAGGGTCAGCGCATTTACTGTTGCAGGGTAATCGAGCAATTCTTCAAAATGAGAAGCATCATGCGCAACCTCAGATTTGCTCGGCTCAGTCGCAACAATAGTAGGCGACGTGACAGCGCTTGCAGTAGAGGTTAACTTGCTCATCAAGCTCTCGTCATCTCTATTGCTGCGGTCGCGAGACACCGATCTTCCTCCAATAGTAGGCTGAGGTGACAGACTTCGGCTGGCGCTAGGTGATATGCCGCGGACAGCAAATCCCTGTCTCGGCGGCGGGAAGCTTGGCGTGGGCGGTTGAGACTGGTCATCCAAATCAGTGCCTCTTTTCTCGTCATTGTCAACGATAGTGTCGGGAGGCGACATGATAAGTTGCATTAACTCATCGTTAACTTTCTCTGCTGACTTGCGCAATTGCTCGTTATCATGGGCCATAGTGGGCAACAACACAGACAAGAAACGAGGAACAAAAGGCAGTAGATCATCCGGAGAAATCTCAAAAAAGCTCTCAATCCACTTCAAGACCGTCAACTGGATCTCCTGCTCGGTAGAGTCTAGATAGGAAAGCAGGATCTCAATGACCTTGGCGTAGTCAACCTTCACGTCTTGTCCAGGAAGATAAATGCCTTCGGCAATTGCTGAAGCCATGTTGAAATTTGATGCCATGCCTTCCTCTTCTTCCAGATAGGCTTGTCCAGCAGCATTCTTTGCGGCCTCAGGCTTAGGTGTGACAGATTGTCCATTGGCAGTAACAAACTGTTCATCATCAACCGACGCAGTCTCAGCATCTGGACCACTTCCAGCAGGTCCAGCAATATCGTTTATTCCATTATTGCCACTCTTAGGTTCAGAAGTAGACGCATCAGCACCAATATCAGCTGCTAAAGTAGCAGCTTCAATCGCATCTCTAACAGCTTGTTGAGCTTTGAGCTCGCTTACTGTTCTCTTCAATTCAGTGATCCGTTTGATCTCATGCAGGAAGCCATCTAGCGCGCCCTGTGTAGCTACTCTTACATCAATATTTGAATCGCTCAAGAAATTAAGAAGACCGCCGATGACTTCAGGAAGATATGAAACAAGTTCGAGATCAGGAATGGAGTCCAGTAGAGTTATCCAAGACACCAAGAACATCCTTGTAAAAGGGTTTATCACATAGATCCGATCTGTAAGCAAAGGAATGAATCTGGATAGCTTAAATGCAGGCTCGCTGTGAGGATCTTGCACAGGTTCATGAGCCAGCACAGGCTTTGACGGATCAGTCTCGTCTGCAGCCGGATCAGGTGGTGGTGCCTCTGGCGTAGTATGGATCACGGAAACATAAGTCGCCGCCTTCTCAGCCACGATATCTTTGATCAGTCGATCAAGAAGATCTGCGCCGTTTTTGACCGTCAACTCGGAATCCGCTGCTAATCGACAGAGAGCATCGAATATTTCATTGAAGTAAAGAAGAATCTCTCCCTTTGCGACCTTTGCGATATTGTACATACTCTCACAAGCATAGTAACGAACACGGGCATCTTGATCTCCAAAGCATGCAAGTACGGGTGGAATGATATCTTCCAGATACTGAGCGACATGAGGACCCAAGGCGATGGCCGAGGCTGCTAGACCGATCAATCCACCATTTCGCGCGTTTGGCTGATGAACAGCGTACGCAAAGTCATGACAAAGATGGTCTACAATCGCTCTGATCTTTGCATCATCACTATCTTCAACACACTGCCGAATTGTCTTCTCAAGCTCAAGAGCAGCTGCCTTGCGCTTCTCGTACAGCCTGTCGTTGAGACCGCGCTGGATCTCCTTATCTGTTCCACCGCGTTAGCAATTCTCACCACAACACACAGAGATATTCTAGTAACTACCAGCAACTTACTCATTGTAACAGCTACTATGCACTTCTATGTTGCCAGAATCAGTCGCTGTGGCCCTCACAAACGTGACTGTATTGCACGTCGCTTGTTTAGGCCGTGGAGATGGTGGTTACTACGCAATGACGAGCACGCTATTCATGGGTTTGGGTTTTGTGAACGCGCGTTAACAACACTGAAGTGTTTACGACAAGTATTACAGCGGATTGTTGACAATAGAAGGTGCATTTTGGGCAGTCTCAGGATGTGATAATGAGCAAACCAGGAGTAGATGACAGAGACAGGCGGAGAGCGAAATCCAGACAGATCATTCGAAACGAACCGCGTGAAATTGCACTGGCTGTGGGCAAGCCAATTGTAACCGAACGCGATCTGCTAGAACAGTCTCACAGACTGATATGGGACGAGGAAGAGGTTTCTGACAAGAACGATAGAGGAGAAGGAGAAGGGTTCACGTCTGAGGTTGCTGTTGTGCAGGTTGACATTCGTGATCGCGCAGCTAAGGCGGCGGAATATGGACGTCAGATCGCAAAGCAATATTCAGCCAAGCTCGTCAAGGATTTTCCGATAGTGGATTTATCGCGCTATAGAAGTGGTCAGATTGGCCTACGATGGCGTACACTACGCGAGTATGAGCAAAATATTGGAGGTGAACGCGGAATATGCGCAGAAGTAAGATGCGATATACGGGACAGACACTACAAAGCCAACTCGGACAATGCGCAGATACAACGAAGCCACAGATATCATTCCGCTGATTTGGAGAAAAGGCAGACTGTGTTCAGGTATTCTGAGCCGGATGACTTAGGACGCGTGAGTGAGAAATCTATTATGGTGGCATGCTGGTTATGTCCTCATCATGGGCGAAAACTTGACCGCACCCATGAATATAAAAAGAAGCTCAATAAGGAGGCTTAGGTCTTTCAAGTATTATCGACAGTAGTCACATTTTCTGGAGAGAATACCTAAAATGACGACTGCTGATTGTGAGCGGCGCCTATACTGTTCTCAATATGCCTCTACTTGTGTATACTACCTCTATTTGTTAATTCTATGTACAATATCACCCATCAATACTTTCTTCTCTCCAATATCAGCCCTGACATTCGTTCATGGCTCTTTGGATGCAGAAGTAGTAATCTTCATATGTTCTACCTCCGCAATCTCTAAAGGCCTCGATCCAAAGAACTGCCCAGGATGTAACAAGAAATAAAAGGATGACCTCTTTGGACGAGGCATAAAAACCATAGGCTCAAACGGATTTATCTGAATAACATCAGAGCTCATGCCCGGAATCTTTGATACAGGAATATCGCCGGTAACGGTTGCGCCATCGGGTTGTTTGCCAACTTCTTCTGGGAGGACCAAGACTCCTTCGCGAATCAGTCTGTCTCTTTCATCTCTATAATCTTGTTAGATAAAATGTCGTAAGTGTGAATTGTTCATCTCACCTGAACAATGGATCAAAAAACTGATATCCTGATGCATAGTCTGTTAGTTCAACGATCTTGCTCGTCTTTGCTAATACGACATACCACTGTAAACGCCACCAATAATCGCAACTATTGGCGGCAATGTCTGAAATAACAATCTGCGGGACATTTTTTCTAATCAGTTAACCTTCTGTGTGAATCCAGGATTCAATTGTTGTGAATAAACAATCTTAAGGGAAAGCAGCGAAGTGGTCGTTCCTTCTGTTTAGGGTTTACTTGAATGGACCTCGAGCACTACGCCTTCACCACACTCAGATCTGATATCAGGTATTGCTTCTTACTCGATTTTAAGCTACTGAACGGAATATTACGATTCAAGAATCTACTATTCACCACTAGGCTTTTTATTGCGTACCATTAAGCCCCAAAAGCAGATCTTGCAACGAAAACTATCACCAAAATCGGCAAAAAAAAACTAGGACACCTACGATTCCAGCTTGGTCTCCCACCGCAGTACTAAATAGGCCTAAAGGATCTTAACTAGAGTTGATCGGACGGGAAACGGTGTTTTTTCCTTAGTATGGTCCTAGCTGGTTTTTTCCGATTGTTGGTGGGTGTAGCTGTGCTGGTGTAAGACGAAAAAGTCTCCTTCCCTCCCCTATGAATCCCCAAATGTCAAAACAGCAAGCAAACGACAAACTAATCAACGAAATATCATGAAATATATCAATTAAAAAAGCACTTTTGAAACTTAATACAAAACGAAACCTGCAAGAACAAGCATTACAAATACACCAAAGAAACCGGTAAAGACATCATAAACGTTACAAAAACCTTTACAACTCTCTTTTCTTCTTCAAAAATGAAAATGCACAACAACATCAATTAAAACCTAATTGCTGATATCAAGGCCATTCTGAATTGCAAACATCTTTGCAGAAACAACAGAGCCGTACTCCTCAATCTGGTTGCAGTATTGGTTGATCTGCGCAGAGATGAGAAGGTTGTCGAGACGCGAGGGCTCGGTAGGGAGCTTGAAGTGCTTTTGCCAGTCATCTTCGGAAACAGTGGGGAGATTGGCACGTTCTCGAAGAGCATTTTCGGATTTCTAGTCATAGTGTTAGTCAGTTTGGCGCAACATCTTCAGATATCGAAGCAATACATACAGTCTTTTGGACCCATTGCTGGATCTTGGTCTGCTCTCTCGCAAGCTGACGCTGGTAGTAGTTGAAAGTTCCTTGCTCGGAGTAGTAGTCGTCAACGGAATCAATCAAAAACTCAACATTCTTCTCTAGGTAAGGATCGATCGAAAGCTCCAAAGCATCAAAGTTAGGAGCCAAAGTCGACGACGCGATGAGGGTGTTGGGGTCATCCTTCTTGGCGAAGGAAGGCAAATCAAGGTGCTGTAACAATGCAGTAGCCAAATGTGAGTTCTTGATAGAAAGAGGAAGTTCCTCAAGAATATCAAGGTAGGTCAATTCATGCTTGACAACGGCTTCGCTTGAAAACTTGCCGCCAGAAGCTTTGTTAGCGGCCAGGAACTGCTCGGAAAGACGGTAAGCCTTGAGCGATAGGCTGCCCTGCAATGACTTTGTGACATCGTGAACAAGGACGATAGTGTTGGGGTTGGTGGAGTGGAAGCTGACTAGACTATCGACGAGAGACTGGTTGAAAAATCCACCGAGATATGACGAAATGTAAAATCCGACAGGGTTGACTTCGATGTTGACGTCCTTCAACAGCCGGATCATGTCAGCCTGGTATCTCAGGTTGATCTTTGATCGAGGGCTAGCAGTCTCCTCGCTGCTGGATGCCGACTCGGTCGGGAAGGGGAACGCGTGGGTAATCTGAAGAACGGAATCCGCATCGAGACCAAGGAGGAGTCCGCAGACGGTCGAAGGGAATGACTCGGAGGTGTGCTTTGTGAGCTTCAGCAAAACCTATACATAAACACTATTAACCACGTATTCTCTCATGATATTTTAGAGAATATCAAGTACATACGCCAGAGTCAATGACGGATGAGTAGACGGGGGTCGTCAGCTCAGGAAGACTATCACCACAAGTTAGCACTCCATTCTTTTCGCTCTTTTTCCAGCAATCGCGCTAATCCAACAAAATACATACACTGTCACAGGAAGAGCCATAATTATAACTAGAATAACTATCCAAAAGGTGTGTTTTGAAAAGTAAATCTGATGAATTTATGAGATTCACACGACTCCTTTTGCTCAGCTCTAATTTTTTCTTCCTCTCAGCACTCAAGGCTCTTGTACTACAAAGTCCCCTAATTGTTTTAAACCTAGTTAGCCCCTTTCACGTGATCTAAGAGCCGCACCAAAGAGCAGAAAAAGATTGCTTTGAATATTCTACTTTCCAGTCAGATTTTCTGCTACTGGATTTACTCTGTGAAATAAAGACAGAATGTCAGGAAATAGTTCTTCGTTGCTGAGGACATGTCTGGTCACGACTCTTGCCGCTGAGAATGAGGCGTTTCTTTACCTCCGTCTTGGATCTGCATCGCTTTGTCTCGGTTCTCGAGAGATTATCAGTAACTCTGATCCGCAGATTCTTCACCGAGTGCGAGTTCGTTTGTCTGCGCTTTTGCAGTCTTCGAGTACGGATGTGAGGAAATCTGGTGCGGAACTTGTGAGTTTGCTGGTGGGTGTGGATTGGGAGTCTATGAGTAGTCATGGGCAGACGTGGATGAAGCTGTTAATTTCAATTCTTGAGGTTTGTTGCTATGAAACAGTGCAAAGATCTGTCCTAACAAGCATTGTAGAAACGAGTCGACGATTACGACACTCTGTACTCTGTTGTTCGTGCAATCATGGCTATACTTTCCCGAGTAAAGGACAAACCAACACTTATGCGTGAAATCGCAACACCGCATATCCCAGCTTACGGATCTGCCCTTCTGGCTCTAGCTTCTCCCGAGTCTGGAGTTCTTACAATTAAAGCCCTCTCAATAGTCTTGCCCGCATTTCACGACTTGATCCGAAATTTTTCAAATACCTCTAGACCATTCATCACCAAGCTTATGAATACTATCGTATACCCATGTCTGAATTCAAGCGCGTGGACATCTACATCTGTAGACCCCGAAATCGAAACATGGTGTCGAAACATTTATTCTTCGATTTACATGACCTTTCCCAAAGATCAACAGCGAGAATGGCAGTTGTCGTTACTGAGAGTTATTGGCGAAGCACATAAGACTACTTCGTATGTCTTTGAATCGGTTGTGGAAGAAACTTCGTACTCTGAAGTTCCGTTAGGATGGGATACATCTGCTGAATGCACGAGTATCTATTCTGGCGTCCTGCGTCTTGAAATGCTTCTTCGACTACTTCAAACTTCTTTGACTATGCAGACCAAATGGCCTGTACAAGTACCATTGTCAAAGATAATAGAGCTCACGAGTAGATTATTGGACATGAACGCTGATGATATTGAATTTTCGAATACATCAGAGAGAAATGATCGAGACTTCATTATAACAATCCTGCCTGTCGTTCATGCAAATGCTTATAGCTTGCTGAATTCTACGACGAAAGTCGCTGGTCAGGTTATGTTGGCGCATTCAGAGAAGGTGTTGTCGCATTTATCGTCGCTGCGATTATTTCCCAATTGGTATGTTTCTATAGCCGGCATATGTATATGAGATTAGACTAATGTGTTCTAGTATAATTGCTATTCCCGCATTTGAGTTTGTTACAACCTACATCACACTGATGCGATTCGTACCCGAAGAATTCAACCAAGAGCTCACACATGTTATTCAAATTGCTCTGAATAGTATGAAACCAATCCACGACTCGTCAACTCTGGCAGATTTTGTCAGTCATGCATCTGCGTTTGTATCCCGACCACCCGCCGAACTTCGGACTCCTGTTATAAAGCTGCTACATGCAGTTGTGATGACTATGCCTGATCTATCCGCAACCATGCGTTCTAGTATTGACCGCTTTGCACTGCTACTGAGCACTACCATATCTTCACCAGAAGAAGAACTGCTTTTGGCGGCGGTATTGCAACCTGGTAACAGCGTACGATGGAGTATCTTACCGATGGTTGCGAGAAGAATTCCTGATAGTGGGTTGTTGGGTGCGTTAGTTCATCCTAGATTTCCACCATTGCCGAAGAGAAAGGAAGAGATCGAAGCTACTGCTTCGATTGAGACACTTAAACTACTACTGCAGATTTCACAGAGTAATAGAGAAGCTGAGGAGCCAGAAAGTGATGCTGAGGAGTCAGATGATGGCGATGCTCCCTCCCCGCAGGTAGCAGCATTGGCAGATATTAGCGCAATGAGACAAGAGAATTCAACAACTGAGATCGAGACGGATATACAGGCTAATGACTTTGGATCAGAGATTGTGAGTGAGCCGGCAGCTACAAAGGTAGCAGCTGAGCAGGTTGTTACCCAAGCATTGCCTACTAGCAGCCCAAGTATGCCAAAGAGAGCAGCAGACAGTGAAATTACAGTTCAAGAGACAAAGAGACAAAAGTCAGATGACGAGAATGAAGAGGTGGTCGCTGAACCGATGGAAGTCGAGTCTGATTCAGAGCAAAATGATGTTCCAGAAAAGCGAGATGAAGCTGTCACAGATACGCCACTGGTGCAAGAAGAAGATGAGGAAGATGAAGATTTCGAAATGCCAGAGTTGAACACTGAGATGTCTTCGGATGATGAGGAATAAAAAATGGTTAAAAGTGTGGTGATTTAATTTTGTACATTATATTATAGTAGAAATGTTAGTATCTGCTACATCCTTCTCCTGCACAGATTGCCAAATATCAGCCGCAACTGCCTCGATTTCTTGACACGCATCGATAGTAACGACGCGACCCATATCAAGGGCGCCGGTGATGCTCTTTCCGTCTCCTAAAACTTCCTTGAAACAGGCGCGCACTTTCACTTGGAATTCACTAACTTCGTATCGCTCTTGTCCAAAATCTTCTCGCGCTGACTGTTTCGCATTCTCGGGATCAATGTCGAGGAAGAGGGTGATATCTGGGCGCGGGAGACCTCTTTCTGGAGCAAGACACCACTCGAGTGGCATATCCTGTACGCCTTTTGCAAGCGAATAAGCTACACCGGAAGGAACATATCGGTCGAGAATGACGGTCTGTCCTTGGTTTAGAGAGTCGAGGAGCGATTGGCGAAGTTCCCAGCGGTTGGCGGAGAAGAGAAGATGGATGGATTGATCAGGGAGCGTTGTATTGCTGAGAAGATATGAATTTATCATTTGTCCGATTTGTGTAGTCCTGTCTATGTTACTTATATGTCAACATAATGAAAGCAACCTCTTAGAGCAGGGAGAGGGATACCAGGCATTTTCTGGATACGACAAGAAGCAGGACCGTTAAGAGCAGTCAGGCGATCACAGAGGAGCTGGCATTGGGTAGTCTTTCCAGCGCGGTCGAGTCCTTCGAGGAGAATGAGCAGACCGCGCTGGTTTGTTGTTGATTCTGTTGTCATTTTCACGCGTATTTTCACGCCTCCGGTAGTAAACAATAACAGTCCTTCAATTGCCCTGTACTGCACAGACGTGTTCGGTGTACTCGAAGCACTCTACCACAGACGCGTCTCGGAATTATTTCGGATTTAAGCCACTTATGTCACCCACGCGGTTTTACACAAACACCTCACAAAGTGTCAGCAAAAGCCCACTGTTTCTTAGGTCCGAGAAGCCAAAAAAATTTAAAGGCGAATCATCGTCCACTGAAATACAGCTGGGAAGAAGAACACACAAGGAAAGCGCGGGAAAGCGTGTCTGATAAGGACCGGATAAGATAAGACTGCGGGATTGTTAACAGTCACAGAGATAGTCTTCCAGATGGCCAGCAGAGTAGCATTCGGACTATGGTCGCGGCCAGCAGTCCTCGCGAGCAGGGCTTTGCTGAGCCCGGCAGCGCTGTCGTCAGCGGCGAAGCAGGTCTCAAACAGCAGCAGCAGCACTGGAATAGCGCTGTTTGCGTCGCGGTTCCAGGCGAGACTATTTTCAAACACAGTATCACGGCAGCATGGACATATTCACAAACCGGCGCCGGGCGAGGAGTATGTGTCGTTGTTCTGAGTGCGCCGTCAGCTGTGGGGGAGGGGAAGCTGGGATGT
This sequence comes from [Lipomyces] yamanashiensis, assembly GCA_030572775.1. Lineage (NCBI taxonomy): Eukaryota > Fungi > Ascomycota > Lipomycetes > Lipomycetales > Lipomycetaceae > Myxozyma > [Lipomyces] yamanashiensis. Next base: position 374,373 of record JAJMBS010000006.1, read on the forward strand.
TCAAGTGCTGAGATACTGACATTTATCTGCGTTTAGGATCCATGTCACTTTCGTGACCAGAGAAGGCGAACAAGTCGCTGTTGAAGTCGCTGAAGGCGATAACTTGCTTGATATCGCTCAGGCATACGACCTGGATATGGAAGGTACGCCGAATTGTTCCGTAATGAGTAATTTGCAACATTATCCTCTAACATCACTATTTGACTACAGGTGCCTGTGGAGGCTCTTGTGCGTGCTCAACTTGTCATGTCATCGTCGACCCCGAATATTATGATCTCATTCCCGAACCTGATGATGATGAAAACGATATGCTCGACTTGGCCTTCGGACTCACCGAGACGTATGTCCTCCTGTACGCCTTTCCTTTACTACAGCAGCTGATACTTATTCATTGATAGTTCCCGTCTTGGATGCCAAGTTATAATGACAAAAGAGCTCGACGGTTTACGTGTCGCGCTACCCCAGATGACCCGAAACTTACAGGCTCGCGACTTTGAAAAGCGATGATTCTCTACTTTCTGATTTATAGCGTCAATCACCATAGAGAACTGTGAATGTGAATATGCAAATTGGTTAGGGATCTGGGCAAAAGGGGAATAGGAAGACACATGTAGAATAGAGCCTGGCGGGAAACAAACTCCATACTTTCATATCTTTTTCATTTTGTAAATATTGAGAAACGATTATATTGTCTATCTACTCTGTGTAATTTAGACGTGCCAAACATTTCTTAGACCCAAATAACTCCAGTGAAATCATATAGACATTGCAATCAATTATACAGCCATAGCCTCAACAGCCTTCTTTTGCGCTTCGATAACAGTGTTGAACAACTTGACTACGCCGCGCTTCGCTGTCTTCTTCAGTCTCTTCTCATGTTCAGTGTTTTTCTGAACCGCCCCCGCATCAGCAGTCTCGCCCTCACGAAGTCCACTAATCACATCCTTGACTCGTTCTTTATCAAGCATATCTTTCTTCTCTATCCGAAGTGCACGTTTGGCTTTAGCTTCAAGTTTGGTCTCCTCAATCTCACGAGCAGCTTTCTTGGATCGAACAAGCACGGGGTCAGATCTGTCATGTGCTTTTAGATGTGATCCTAAAATAGCTGACATTGCAGTGGAGAAGGATGCAGGGTCTAAATTTTTTTTTTCTATAAATTATTTGTTAACTTCAACTGTTTAAAACGCCTCGTTAGTGATATGAAGACGTACTCTTGGGCTGTTTATCGTGCGCAGCAGCGTTGATATTCTCAATCTCTCTATCGCCATCAGAATCATCATCCTCTTCCTCCTCATCAAAAGAGCTATTCTCTTCTTCTTCATCAGAGTCCGACTCGTCGTCCTCATCATCTTCTGCGTTTGTCGGAATGCTCTTCAGTTCGCTTTCGCTGATTTCGCTCGAGTCCTCGTCCGAGTCCACATTTGGCATCTCAACTTCTAAATGCTCACATTCAGCTTCGACTCTATCATGCCGTACTTTATATTTATACATACCTGATTCCTGTTCACTTTCACTCTCACTCTCGCTCTCAACCCTCCGCTTCTTCAGATCCTCTTTCTTCGTCGACAGCTTCACGGAGCCCTTTTGCTTACCATCACTTGCCTCCTTTTCCACCATTTTCCGCTTTTTGCTTCCAATTTTTGTAGACGCCGTCATCTTAAAATCTTTTCTATTCACTTCTTTCTTTTTATTATGATGCCCGGACTGTATTCCGCAAAGTGATCTGTTCCAGGAAAAACGAAAAATAATCAGTTGGGAGTTCTGCGCAAGCTTTGCGCTGTTTTGGGTCGACAAATCCAGAAATGTTTAGGGTTTTTCTGTTTATGTCATCGACCTCGGCGAGTTCAGACAACACCAGATCGTCTGATATTGGATGATCTCAGTATATTTCAGGGATTAGCAGCGAAGATTGATTCTTTAGGGTGTTTTTGGACTTGGAGGTTGATTATCAGAGGACCAGCTGCGGACTGAGTGCGCGAAGTACGTTTTCTCCTTCCATCGACATCAACAGCACGCTGTAACAAATATCACGGATCTTCAGCCATGTCAGACTTCAGCAACGACAGCGATCCTCTCTCGCGACACAACACCTTACGACCATACTATCACCGTCCAGAGCTAGTATTCCACGATGGCCTCCCGGGTCTTGCGATCTCTAAACAAGGAGGAGCGTCGAGTGTGTCGTATACCTCACCTTCCCGGGCCGACGCTCTTCTTGCTGATCTTGATTACGCTGATTACCTAGAGTTTCCTAACACGACTGAGGTGATGAGAAATGTTACTACCGCTATGATAATGCGGTATACATCGACTTTGTTTGCGCAGCCTTTTGAGGTTGCCAAAATGGTTCTGCAATGTGGAAAATACGACAAGCCGGGATCGTCGGGTGCTGGCAACAAGAAGCCAGTAACCAAACCAGAGAAACCCGTTCGACGAAGCAGGATAGACGACATCGATACTTTTGAAGTTGATGTAGAAGAACAGGATGAGGACGAGGTCGATTATTTTACAACTCCAGGCGAGTCGAAACGAACACAGCCAACAGCAAAACCGCGCCATCAGCTCGGCCATACCCGCACAAACAGCATGGCTTCATCTGCTTCGTCTGAGGAATCGGTCTCGAGTAATGGAAGTCGCAGAAAAACTGCGGGAAGGTCAGGATTGCGGAATACTGCTGCAAGTCCAGTGCCTGAAATATACCAGATTGGCGCACATAGTCCGCATATCACTGCTGCGATGGGCGCGCTGTGGACAAAGGATGGCCCATGGGGCGTGTGGAAAGGTTCGTCCGTTCTTCAATATCTGAGTTATAGTCGATACTAATGAAACCAGGATCTAACATCACATTCATACAAAATCTGGCAACGGGCACCGTCGACTCGTGGCTATCTGCATTCTTCTCGGCAATTCTCGGAATTTCAGATCCATCAATCATCGATGTTCTAGATAGCAGTCATCCGCTTGTTTCCCTCTTCGCGTCAGTAGCCGCGACTACAATCACTGCCCTTCTACTCTCGCCTCTTGACATTGTTCGTACAAAGCTGATCCTGACACCATCAGATGCTCAGCCCCGATCGGTAGTCGCTTCTCTACAATGTCTTCCCTCTCTCACCTGTCCTCAGCATCTTATCTTACCTACCGCTCTTCTTGCGGGAGTTCCTAAACTAATCCGACGGGGAACTCCGTACTTCCTGCGCAGTAGATGGGGTATTGAACAATATACCTCCCCTCTCGCATTCAGTTTCTTCTCATTCGCATCCGCTAGTTTCGAGCTTTTCTTCCGTCTTCCACTCGAAACTGTCCTCCGTCGCGGTCAACTCACCTACGTCGGCGTGAAAAAGACAATCGTGGCAACAGGAGAGTATGACGGCGTGCTGGGTTCCATGTGGAGTATCCTCACAAACGAAGATAACGGAGAGTTTGGATTGGAGGGATTATGGAGAGGATGGAGGGTTGGTATGTTGGGAATCGTGGGTACCTGGGGTATTAATCGGATTCGATCGAGAACTGATTATGTTGTCAGAGAGGAAAGGTTTTGATTTCGTGATAGTCCGTTGACATGTAGTGCATCTTTCTTTAACTTCTGTATTCTATCGTTCTCTTCTCCTAGCTTTTACTACTTATCTACATTTGTTGTCAATGAAACTTGCTTAAAGGAATGCATTAATTTACATTTATAAGCCTTCTAGTCTGTATCCATGCGATCTCCCTTATCCGCCGCTGGCGCATCCTCTCCATCCTTAGAAGCTTCACCAGCAGCCTCGGCCTCAGCAGCAGGTTCCTCCGGTATAGGTTCAGCAGGCTCAGGCGCAGGCTTATCCTTATTCTCTCGTTCCTGTCTTGCGCGTTCTTCCTCGAGCGACATACGAAGAGCAAGTGCGAGTTCGGGATCGAGGTTAGGATCGACGCCGAATTCGAAAGAGTCGTTGCCGGCGCCAGAGCCGGATGCGCCAACAGAAACCTGAGGGATTCCGTCTTCGTCAGTGAGAATTTGAGAAGTGACGATCACGTCTGAAAGGAGATGGGGTCCAGGTGGGATATTAACAAGGTGGCTATGAACGATTTAGCCTCAGCAATACATATTATAGAATGCAAATCAAACTCACCAGTTTTCGCCTGACTTGACACTCGCGATAAACTTCTCTAACTTATCAACGTTTTCCGCATCCTCTCCGAAGTTAATAAAATCAACTGCGATATTGTTCTTCTTCATCTTCTTTGCGAGTTTGACGAGATCCTTTTCGTCTTCGACTACAGGACTTCCGACGAAAACAATCACACGTTGACGTTGAGCTTTGTTTTGACGATGCTTCAGCGCGAGCTATATGATGCTGTTAGAATGATTGGCAAATGTCAGTTATCGAATCAGGAACGTACGGCGGCAACTTGTATGGCGGTAGTCAGGTGGGCGGTGGAATGAACTTTAGTCCGCACCATTGATGAAAGTACTTTTCCAAAATCAGTCGTGAGAGTAACTAAAACCTCTGGTCTATAGCAATAATCGTATCAGTCTCTGAATACTATCTATGATCCAGTCATCATACAGACAGGAGTACTTACGCTCGTCCGGCCATAGTCATCAATCCAACCGCACTCTCAGGATTCGATTGTGTCTTTGCCGAGAAAATCAGATTAACCGCGTCAGATTGCGCTTCATACCGTGACGGCGTGAAGTCTCCGTTGCGCATGAATTCGGAGTTGTCGATGCTGTAGGAATGAGATCGTGTTAGTCGAAGTTCTCAGTGAATCCGCGTGATTGGTGCGCGTCAGATCACGGCAAAAAAATGCCACCTACACTATCATAGTAGCTTCCAAAACCATCTTGAAAATGTGAATAAATGTATTGTGTGAATAGAATGAATCAGTAGCGTGTTGTGGAGGCTTATAAGCTATGTGCTGCTAATCGAGGTCTCGAGGGTGATGCAGTGCAAATACTATCAAACAATACAAAATCCAGCAATCCAGTGCACTAATACTGATATCCAGCTATTCAATGCCGATACTGAACAATAACAAGTCCTGATAAGAGTTGTTGAAGCTGGGTTGGAGTTGATGAGAGCGTGGTGGATGATCGATGATTCTGGTCTTTGAATCGGAGAGTGCAACCGCGGTTCAATAGTTGGTTCGGAACCGCACTGAACCACCCACAAGAAGACCACCTCGAACTTCCTCATGTCAGTCAGTAGCAGTGGCCATTTGGGCTATAGAAGGAACTGTGAATATTTAACAATATTGGCGAAAGAAATGTACTCAGATCCCTACGACGACATAGCCAAAGAGGTTGACCAGCAACTGGCGATACTGCGTCCACAGTCGCAGTCCTACGTTCTCTCGCTGACTTCGCCATCACCTAGCGCAGGTCCTACTCCCGCGACACCAACGCTCGAGCAACTCGCATCTACCCTTGATGAAATTGATTTATCATTACAGGATTTACGAGAATCTGTGGACGCAGTGGATAAAGCGCCCGAGCAATATGGCCTTACCCGAGAGCAAGTTGAGGATCGTAACAACTTCGTCGCGGCCAGAGAAGAGGAGGTCGCTCGGATTCGCAATCAAATCGAAGCAGCTACTCGTGGACGAAAACCTCGTCAAGCATTCACTACAGTCAATATCAATGACGGATATAGCAGCAGTGGAAGACAGACACCCAAGACCGACTACGAACAAGAAATGGAGCGTGAACAACAAGCGCTACTAATCGCAGACCAAGATCAACAACTTGACTCGGTCATGCACACCGTCCAAAATCTCCGTGAGCAAGCAGCTGTAATGGGCACCGAACTTGAAGATCATGTTGAGCTACTACAAGATCTTGACGAGCGTGTTGATCGGACTCAGAGCAAGATCGATTTGGGAATGAAACGAGTGCGGTATATTCTCAAGAAAAACGAGGAGAAAGCTTCGAATTGTTGTATAATATTGTTGATTGTTGTCTTGTTTATCTTGCTTGCGATTGTGTTGTTTTTGTAAGTTTTCTATGTATTATGTAACGGAGTTTGGGTGTTCAATGCTTATGACTGGTCTGTCTAATCAACTCTAGCTTTTATGAATTGTGTTGTTTATTATATGGATACAGTTATTTATATAAATATAGATTAGTTTCTTTTAAAACTAGATAGATATAGCTAATCAACCTATTCGCAAGGTGTTCTAAATCGGTTCTTGAACCCTGGTGGATTTCCTCCAATTCTGAGGTATCTATACATTATACCATGAAAATTAAACGTAAAGAATACCAAACATATTGAAAAAAAATTTAAGATATTTTCTTGCCTTTAATCCTTTCTAACATGTAATGAACTAAGCGTAGTCATAATTTTGGATGTAACTACGCTCAATTCGATGGTTATTACTATAAACGGCAATTGCGCAACAAAAGTGCGGCGGTGTGCACGACATTACCCCGATTTATTTAACAAAAAGAATCCTGATTCAATTAAATTACTTGGCTAGATTTTAATTCTTATAACGAGTATCAGCAATTCTCAAGAAGACAAGACAATATTGCGACCACAATACGGATATAGTACGCTTTTATAGAGATAGTATCAGACATGTGATACTACGTCAGGGCTACACAGCCTACGAATCGCATCTACTACTTATATAATTCAGCAATATATATATTGATTTAGGCGAAAAAGAATCATCAAGAGCAATAATTGCAACTACAAATCATCAATCTCATTTTCATGAATAAAAATTTTTCCGAGCAAGTTTTAAATAGTTGAGTAATCAAATCATGATTAGTAGTTTGAGATTGCAGTCTCAGATATCAGGCATCGTCAAAATGGCAATGATAAGATCTTATGAAACTGGTTAGACGACGTAGAAATAATCATCATTCTGTATAATGCTCATACCTGACCAATTACTTGCGACCAGTACCCTGCTGTCCACCGGCTCGACCGGTACCCTGCTGTCCACCGGCTTGACCGGATCGATCATTAGCACTCTGAAGATTGTCTACGGCAACCTTGACATCGCTTCCGGCTTGAGAACCCGCACGGTCGACTGCACTTTGAACGCCTGAGACTGCACTTTGAACGCCTGGGACTGCGCTGTTCATAGATTGTTGTCCTGACATTGTTAAAGTTTAAAGGATGTTATGAGAAATTGGCTGAGAAGATGATTGGTAAACCAAAAACAGAAGAGATCAAACGGAGCTGCGAAAGGGCTTGTCTTTATCGTCTTGATTCCATGGGCAAATGTGGAAGATGTGATGTGATGAAAGCACATGGATAAGCGATGATTTGTTGTCCTATTTGCACAATACGTATCGCAGAAAATCATTTCCTTTAGTATCAGATCATTCCTATCTCATGACCATAAATCACAACGCAAAATTTACACGTGAACAATAGGTGTTTGTAAATAGCCAGTCCGAGGAGATCGTCACAGAATATAGCTAGTGGCTTTTCATGCAGCTGATATGAGAAGAATACCGATAGTTACAGTCCAAGATAGTTTAGCATTTAAATGATAAACTCATTCGCATTAGTAGATTAATATGATATATTTTGCTTGTTCTGACAGATTAGGAGAGAAGCAGAAATCACACAACGTGCGCGTGGGTATCAATATTCAAATCATCACACTTCGTCCAGCTCACCCCAGGACATGCCGCATGATATAATAGCAACAGAAACTATTCCGTATCATTCTATTCTCTTTATAAATCACTCCATTTCAACTACAATACTTGTTATGATACTGCTGATAGTTGACTCAATGCAGACGAAAATTGAAAACACGCAAGTAACCTTCGATCTTGTAGAAGTGGCAGCATCGAAGCAGATCTCAAACTAACCTTGGATCTTGGAACAGTAGCAGCATCGGAGCAGATCTTTACATGTGCCAAAAACTTCTTCAGTTGAAGTGGTATAAAGCTCATTATGAACTGAGAAGATTGTGATAGACATATATATTCTAGATTTGTCAAATTATACAAAACGAAAATTCAAAACTATCCTAAATACTAGACAAAAAAAAAAGCATCGAGATCTTCAAAATTACAAAGCTTTTATAAACTCTCATGATTAAACATCTAAACAAAAATCAAATAAATGAAAAACAGCTTATCTAGAAATTCGCAGAAATTCCAGACACACTAGGTTGCGCTCCGTGTGAGCTACCGTCAGTGGTCCGCATCGTCCGTCGCTCAGGCACGTTTCTGACAACAGGCGAAGGCGGTGAGCCTGAATCATATTCGCTCCCAGTTGAAGCTGCACTCGCGCCTGTGTCTGTGGTGTGCAGTATCGGAAACGAGCTGCTGCGCCCGTGGCCGGCTATAACTGTCTCAGGAGCGAAGGTGCGCGAGAGTGGTCGTCGAGAGGAGATTGGTGGGATTGGCGGAGGCATGCTACCATCTTCACCTGATTGGGGAGGTATAGAGGCTCCAGTAATTTGCGAAGCATCAGAGGGCATGGTCGAATGGGATCCACGGGTGCGTAAAGGCGCTACTGGAGGGGGTGGAGGCGGAGCAGAAGACTGTTGAGGAGTTTGCGATGATGATGAAGACGTAGCACTGATAGCGCTGGCGCCAGCCGCTCCTGCCAGTGCAGGATTTAGAGGGATACGCGTGTTATATGCATTGGTTGTTGCTGCTGGCGCACTGGGTCCCCATCCTCGATATCCACTCGACGTCTGTCCCGAGATCTCTGACATATCAGGCTGCGAGTTGTTTGCGTGCATACCACCGCCAGCAGAACCGCCGCTTCCTTCTGATCCGTTGAGGCTGAATATATAGTCATCCGGATCAAGTTGTTGGGCTTTTGCCTTATTGCTCTTACGCCGCCGCCAGAAGAAAAAGAATAATATGGCAGCAAGCGCAATAACACCCAGCGGCACACCCACTCCGACACCAATTTTCCCGCCGGTTGAGAAGGAGGAGGAATCTGTGGAGCGAGCTCCATCTGTGGCGACGACTGGTACGGCGGTGGTCGAGGAGCTACTTGATGAGGATGTTGCAGCCGCGATTGTGCGTAATGGGGTGTCGTCGACATCAGAGGTCTGGGTAACTGTGACTGTGACTTGTTGATTCGAGGAAGTGAATACGGAGAGAGATTCGGAGGCTGATACTGTGGTCGGGAGTGTTGAGGAGTAGAATGTGGTAGAGGTGAGTGAGTTCGAGGAGACTGTACGGCATCCATTGTTAGCATAGACTTCGGAGGATCGTACAATGGAGCATGGAGAGAACGTAGCACAGGAAGTGAAATGACAATTGATACGTACTGGAAGAATTTGTGAAGGAGGCTGCCATGCTGGTATTCGAGCAGGATCTGTAGCTTTTCGTGAGTCTTGGGTTGCTGTTATTGTTGTTGTTGTTGTTGTTGCTGATGGGTTACGTTGACGTAGACCGGATCCGGCTTGGAGAAGTAATGACGAATGCAAAAAAAACAGCGAGTATGCAGTTACGACGGCACTGAGCGCTGTAGTAAAATAAAACAGACAAGCACGAATGATAACAGCACTCTGAAGAGCGGTGAAGGAGAAAGAAAAGCAAGCAGCGCTGTCCGGACTGCGAATCAACTCCCTGAGACGAGTTCGCTGAGACCAGGTTTGTCGCCAGGAATAGAAAACCGCGTCTCGAGCTGCGCCGCTCCGCGTACTTTGCTTGCGTCATGCACGGCTAAGTGATTACTAATAAAATGTTTACAGTGTTTGTCAGCGACGCTGAAACGCTTAACTGCGTACTCTACAGGTTACTCTGTTTACTTGGGTCTCAAAGCAGCTGCTTTCGCACCATTTGCAGCTCAAAGAACAGCTTCTTGGTGAACCAAGAACGTTTCAGTTCATCGGACCCGCGTTTATGTGCGCTTCCATGCCACGCTTGTGTGTTTTTCGCCACGCTACGCGTCTCGACTTGCACGTTGCCTTTGAGTTCAGGTACTGTGTTGTTATAGTGCTGCAATTTTGAGAACACTGCGCAGATAGCAGCCACAAGTATTCATAGTGCATTGCAGTGCATTGCAGTGCATTGCAATGCATTCCACGGGTGCTCTGATCAAGGCATTCTTAGCTGTTCGTGTATTCAATCTCACAGTAAATCACAGTGAGGTTCTAGCATTCTATGGCCGTATTCTTATCAGTAGCTATCCCTGCATATTCTCGAAATTTGCACATATACAGCACACTAGTTATCAATGATAAATCAATCTCATTATTCCTTACTACACTGATATCCATTATCAATCGGCATTCCGAACCATCCCTAAAGTCGCTTAAGAATGCCTTATGCACGTGTCTCCTCCTGACAGCTAAACTCTAATAAGCCTCGTCGTACCTGACGCTAATTACTTTTCAGGAAACAACAAGAGTAAGGTGGTCAGGTAGGCGAGTCAGAGGAGTAGATAGGCGTGTGCAGTTTAGAGAGGGAATGTGTTTGGAACAACATCAATTGAGCGACATTGGGAGAGTGGAGAAGAGGTGAGTGTGACGCTTAGAAATGCCAACATGACCGCTGTATTCTACGCCTATTTCAAGGTGGAGGCTAATCTGATCTACTCGCAATGAATACGGCATTTCATCTTTCTACTCTTATATATTCAAATCAGCTAGTGAATAATGAGCAGTATTACTCAAAGTGCGATCTGAATGCTGGAATTCAGTTTCATTCTGTATATTCTGTAGGGTTTGTAGTCGCGTTCTCCACATGCACCTTTCTCTCTCTTCTCACGATAATCCAATAATAAACCCTGATACTTCCTAGTGTATAACAACAGTTAATATGCGATATATCAGCTTAAATACAGAGTACATATGCATTTCCAAGACTAGTTCTCTGACAAACCCTGCAGATGAATTTACTGAATACTAGGGACTTTAGGGACTTTGAATCCAACCGTCACCAACCCACTAAACTGCTTATATTTTACTCTCAGCTTTAGACCAAGTGGAAACAATTATCGCTAGTACTTTTCTATTCTACAACCTTCCAAATATCCCAACAATTCCAAATAACAGGTGTAGTCACGTGATTTTTAAATTTTTACCGTGTGTGTTGGACCAGATTAATCTAATGATTATTAGGGTTTCTCCGGATGGCCAAGCTGGTAAGGCGTCAGACTGTAATTGCTGAAGTGTTATCTGAAAATCGCGTGTTCGAGTCACGCTCTGGAGATCTTAAATTTTTTTTATTTCGTCAAACGATATCAATTTTGTGTGCAATAATGTTAATAGGATTTTGATGCTGTGCTGTGTGATCTGATTATTGAAGGCTGTCTATGCCGCTACAAAAATACGGCTACCGGTGGAAAGAAAAACATGAATCAAATATATCTTGATATTCGTCAACAAATCACAACAAACAAAGCCTATCCGATAAACTTAAACTGTAACAATATAATTCTACATATAATAACATGCCATGCGCACCAAATTCCGTCCATATCCAATGATAACCATACCAACACAGCGTACAAACAAAAAGACTATGTAGACGAATTCTCAAGATCCTCGAAAATAGGCTCGACTAACGTACCAAGGCGTAAATGTAAGGATTTATAGTAATCTGCATTGGCTAGTGCTTGTTGACTCTTCTCCGGATCAAAAAATGCTGAGAAAACGAACGGAGCCCGCTTATAGATTACAAGAAGTAGCCGTTGCTCTTGTTTGGACTGTGAAGATGATGGAGGAGCGGAGTTTGCAGCTGAGCCTACCGAAGCGATCGTGGATGTCGAATCAGCAAGTGTTGACGATGCTTGAGCAGGCGGCGCCAAATTGGAGTCGTCTTCGCCGGCGGTTATAGTCGCAATTGAGGCCACTGTGGTCTCACCGATTGTGGTATCACCGTTTTCGAGCTCGTCTTCGCCAGCTTGAACAGGCGCTACAGGAGTCACGACAGGCTCATCTTCAACGCCAACTTCTTCCTCGACTACAGACGGAGACGGTAACGACGCAACTTGCTGAGTGATACCTGCCACTGCCGTATCACCGCGACTCTTCTTCCGTTTCTTGAGTACGTAAACTTCTCTCATCGTGATCTCAGGCGGTGCACGCCGCCGCTCTTCATCATCAGTATCGCTATCCTCGTCGTCATCGTCATCAAACATCCCATCCATATCCAGTCCTCCTTGCAACCCCACAAGGAACTTAGCGTCGGAAAGATCATCTTTGATCTCAGGTTCTTTCTCCATGAGCGCTGGCATTGCTGTGGAAGCAGTCGAGCCTGATGCGACTTTACTTAACAACCCGAGCGAGGAATCGAGTAAGTACTTTGCCGCAGCGCTGTTATTTTGCGCGCTAGCAGCACCACTACCATTCATAGCACCTGACTTTGCTGAAGAGGAATCTCCAGATATACTAACCATACTTCCACGCTTCTTGCTGTCTTTCTTTTTCTTCTTTTTGATGATCCGAGGCGGTATTGGACGCTTATAACCATATTTGAAACTGAAAATAAGAGCTGAAAATGGATACAGCGGGTCTTCGATGTTATTAAATAAACTCCACCGAACACCTTCAACGGCTGCAGGAGATGGGAAAATATGATTATCCACTAACCAGCGACTATATTCAGCCACGCTCGTCCGCGACATGTACCCGACCCCCTGAAAAACACAGCCATTGCGCATCTCTTCCTTGAGTGCAAACTCCTCATCCATCAACGACGCCGCAATCAGGGTCTCAGTGTCTGAGTCTGAGGTCGCAGTGTACTCAGATTGACCAGCGACGGATTCTGTGCGGCGGTCAAAGAAGCGTGAGCGTCGAGAGCGTGAAGACATGATCGATGCACCATCATCACCACCTCCGCGAGAGTACAACGATTCAGCGTCACCATTGATAGAGGCCTGATCAGCGTGAAGCGTTCCTCCCGTAACCGATGACTTGAGCAGACTTCCACCGGGCGCGACAACTGAAAATGTATTCATGCGCGTGATCACTAAATCGACCATACCGTTACGTTCCTCGCGTTTGACAATCGCACGAATTGCCTCGTTGGTTAGATCAGAGATGCGTCCAGGTCCACCTACTTTGACACCAACCGCGTAGTCCATAAACGAGAAACTTAAAGTAGGAACACTTCCAAGTGTAAGTCCATGGGCAAGAAATGAGTTATTAAGAGTACCACCCCAAGTTGCGCTTGAAAACGTATAAAGCTCCCATTTATGTAGCCACCAGGACCAGAATTTTCGAAGATCCATCCGGAATTGCGCGAGGTCATCAAGCGCTTGCTCTGCCGCCGCGTCCTCCTCTCTCTGTTGTTCGGAGGGCATGACGTCAAAAGTGTCGCGTATTTCGGAGGCAGCGTCTTCGTCTTCAACTTCAGCCAAGGTCTGCTGTTGTTGTCTGCGTTTCTCCTCAGCTGCCTTCCGCTTCTCCTTCAGAGCTTTCTCTTTCTTCTCGTCCCGTACGTATGAGGCAGGATATCGTCCATAGAGTAACTTGTATTGATTATACCCCCTGATAAGCTGTGAATGCAACACATTACACCCCGGAACCTCTTTCCTTGAGTAGTCTGTCCGCATCTCGACTTTCTTCTTCCGCCGGAACGAAGAAAGTGCTGAACCTCGAGACTGAGTCGATCCAGTCCCATCCGTTGCCCCATTTGTGTCACCCGCCACGATTTTTCCGGTGGTTTTTATTGAATTTTTGGTGCGACTGCTCGCGGCTGTGGTGCCATTCCCATTGCTGTTTCCGTTCGCGTTCGAGGATGAGGAAGAGGATTGCGATACAGGAGATTGGATCTTTGTGAAATTGACGCAGAGAGCTATCCACCATCCATGCTCTATCTCAACTAATACCGTGCGGGTCTTGCGGGTGTCGATTATCTCTACTGGTTTCCTATTCGAGAAGTCGCTGTTCAGATAAGCATGTTAGTATTTATGAACACCATCTCACATTCACGTCCTTAGCAAGGAACACCGAAAACGAGTATACATACCTGGCAAACGACAAAATTCCCTGAATCAATCCCACTTTACGCAGCTGTTCGTCTGCTGAAACTGCCTCAGCGCGCGAGGTAAAGAAGAATATCTGGTCATATAGGGTCTCGTCACTGTAGCAGAACGAAGGGTTGAACACGCAGAAATACGACAACGACGGCGGCGTGACTATCGTCGTCATGATCCCTCCTTTATCACACTCTCTCTGTCGTCCTGAGGAAAATTCTCTCGATCCCCTGACTGCGGAAGAGATTGAGGATGCTGCTGCTGCTCACACGCGGTGTCTGATTAAAGCGTGAGAGCGAGCCAAGTCCGGCGCGGTGCGCACAGGCAAAACTTACTTTGGATTCAGGGGCTCGTGTCAGTGACGTACTTCCAGATGCTACTAAGACTGCACTATTCTTCGAGAAGGATACTTGTCAGGAAAGAGGACAGGGCGCTGAAGGATTAAAACATAAACAACAGCAAGAGAAAATGTCACATATACGACGGGCGTGGCGGCGCAAGTTTCAGGATCTTGACATTGACGAGGATCAAGTGGACGAGAATGACATCGTCTTCCTCGACGAGCAGCGTAAGAAGTCATCGCGATGCTTTGAGTTGGGATTGTGCTGATGATTTATAGAGCAGGAGGAATTGATTATGTCCCTTAAAGCTGAGAATGAAACGATAAACAAACAGTACAAAGTAGGACTTTCTGAGTTTCCTGCTGTAAAGAGCATACTGACATCGTGCAGTTCGCGTTCACGGCCATCACACTGGCGCAAACTCCAATCTTCGTCTTCCATCCAGCACTATACTACATGGGTGCTTCAAAAGGCCATTTCTTAACAATACTAGCTCTTACATCTCTTCTTGTCTCAGCCTATATCATCTACACAACCCCAGTGTCTACATCAGAGCTCTCAGCTGCAATCGCTGTCGAAACGCTCCAGCAGCAGCAAACCTTTCGATCCGACAGTTGGAAAGAGAAAATTCTCAATCGAAGCTGGACAAAACCCGAGCTTATTATAATATTAAATTGCATTTTATCATTCACAATTGCATTTTCAGCCTATCTACAATTCAGTCCGATGATGGGATTCGATTATCTCTGGTTCAGTCCGTTAGGAAGTCTAGCTGCTGTCATGCTTGTTCGTGGATGGATGCGCGAGGGCGACGTCGATAGTCTAGAGCAATTCCGATATAAATACAAAGGCGCATAGCACAATCCGAAAATGAATATGTATGTATATAGTATTAAGTAACGACAATCATCATTAGAAATGTACAAATTTTCTCTTTTTTCATCATCTCTTTGATATCATTTTGCAAACTCCGAATGCCTTATCACAGTAGTATAACCCAGCCACAAGCTGTATTGCATCAAACAATGAAAATTATGCGTCTAAAATTCCAAAAATAAAATATTATAGAAGAACAAAGGAGAACAGGCAAGGCAAAAACAGAATCAAACCCCAGCAAGCCAAGCAATCATACAAATAGTGCGCGCGCATAAAGCAAACCCCATATAAACAACCAAAAAAGAAGCAACTCCGCAAAAAAGCAGATACAACAAATTCCCAATCTAGACATATACAAGATTAAGAAGAAAAAGCGCTCTCGCCCATGCGAAGAGAGATCAGTGTTCGCACGTCAGTGACAAAACGCATGCCGTTCAAGAATGGAACGAGATGCAAAAGATCAAGATCAGATGGATCATTGATCCAGCCTTCGATCGCAATGGCGTTGTCTTCATGTAAAGCATAGCTAATCGGTGAATTATCAATAATCATGACTTTACTGAGATCTGCCTCGACAACGGAAATATCTTTGACGTACCCACCAGCGCGAAAAGAACAGTGCTGTCTATAATACCGACCGGAAAAGTACTTTCTATCGCGTTCTAGCCAGTCAATCACTGGATCTGCATATTCTTGTACACTAGCGGTGAAGATGACAAGATTGTACCATCGCGAAACCTTTTGTAAGAACTCGTCGCAGAATGGTCGTTTGTGAACATAGTATAGAATCGCATGTTGCTTATCGAGGCGGACTTCGACCATATGGCCGTCTGACATAGCACTGCCTTTTGACATGGAGTGAATTAAAGTCTCATCAAGATCTAGAATCAAAGTCTTGACAGGCGGGTGTCGTGGAATAAGGGGTCTAGGAGGTGGTAATGCACGGGGATATTTGGTCGCGCGAGAGCTACTCATCCCGGGAGATGTTGGGGACTTGACAGACATCTTTGTTCTCCTTTTGCGGGGCTTTGAAGTCAAGCTGCTGCTGCTTAAGCTGCCGTCATCACTTTCAGCAAGGTCGCTGGAACTCGAGGGAGGCATTAGCGTAGCACTGCTGACGTCGTCAGTCGCTGCTAATCCAGCCGAATCCTCGCCTTCGCCTTCTGAACTCGAGCTGGAGCTGCAAATTGCACTGTTGCTACTGCTATCTGCTTTCTTAGCAAGCCGGATTCGAACTGAACGGTTCTTACGGGAAGTAACCGGGCCTGTGTATGACTGATTGTATATTGATTGAGGGACGACGTCATCGTCGCCACGGATATGCTGATGAGGTTGTTTGGTTTGTAGCGGTGGCGGTTGTGGCTTCTGTTGGTCGGAGGAGTCTTGTGTATCATCCTCCTCTTCTTCTTCGAGGATCTGTGGTTGTGGAAAAGGTTGAGATTCAGATATGGTGTCATTTGCGGAAGACCAGGAGAGGTCTACCTTTTCGTCGTCGTAGACGCCGAGAGTAGAGGCAAGAACAGCGTAAATGTACGCGAAGAACCGAAGGATCAGCACAATTGGCCGAAATGAGCGATACCAAGGGCCGCTGGATGGTTTGGCCTGCGATACAGACAAATCTGAAAGAGAGGGGGATATGTGAGGATCAGAGGTAAGGCTGTGGATCAGAGGCGGAGAAGACAAGAGCTGCTGCTCGTCGCCGGCGGCGGAGGCATCAGCAGGTAGCGGACTCTGGAGTGCAGCAGGATCTAGTCCCGTGAGCACGATCTCAGGCCGCTGAAGCGTCTCCTCTGGCTGCTCCGGCAGCTGGTGCTGCTGGGGCGGGCCGGAGATGACACGCTCGACGCGGGAAGAGAGGTACTGGATCGAGTTCATGACGACGGCATGGCCACTGACAAGGCGAGTCTAGGACTGACCGGAGGCAGGAGCAACCAGGGAAAGAATACCAAAGCAGAGAGCGCAGTTGCCAGATCAAAGAGCAGCAAACAGAGAGTGCTGGTTTGCGCAAACAGGGGCTGCGGTGGAGATAGTCCGGGGGCACTTGGCGTAGTGTTTCGTGGTCAGTCTGACGATACTCTTTCGTCTAAATGTCCGGGCTGTCAACAATGCTCGCAAAGGCGCAGTGGGCGCTCGCGTAATCGGAAGGACGCAGTGCGTGTTGGAAGTCACTGTTATAACAAAGACGTAGTTGATGTAATGACAAAAGCGTGACTGGGAAGGCGGGGTGATTAAGTCTACCTCGGCTGCGGTTGACTGGCGTGGGAAGTAACGTTTACGATGAGACTGTTTACAGGACTGTGTTTCTCTCTGATCTGCTCTGATCTGGCTCAATATTTTGTTGATCTGCTGTTGGAATAAAATTGACTATGATTGACTTCTCAGTATCTGGAAAAACTGCGCTTGTCACTGGCGGCTCACGCGGACTTGGTCTGTCTGCTGCGAAAGCGCTACTAGAAGCTGGAGCGAAGACTGTGTTTATCACGTCGCGCTCCGCAAAAGCCTGCGATGAGGCAGTCGGATATCTCAATTCTCTAGAAAATGCAAAAGGCAAGGCAATTGCTGTTCCGGCAGACTTCAGCAAGCCAGAGGATATTTACAGAGTGAAGGAGGAGATCGCAAAGAGCGTCGACTCGCTCAATATCGTGATTGCAAACGCAGGCGCTACTTGGGGTGCGCCATTCGACAAGCATCCGCCGAAGGGTTTTGACCGTGTTCTGGATTTGAACGTCAAGGGCGTGTTCTTCACTATTCAAGCGTTTGCGGATATGCTGGAAAAGGCAGGCACAAAGGAGGATCCTGGACGAGTGATTGTCATCGGCAGTGTTATCGGATTCACAATCACGAGCGGCGGAGGAGGCGGTACTTATGGCTACGCAGCCAGCAAAGCAGCAGTTCATCAACTGTCTAAAGTCCTTGCTGTAGAGCTGGGACCTCGAAACGTGTGTGTCAATGCGATTGCGCCGGGATTCTTTCGCACAAAGATGGCGAACGGGCTTATTGATGCGATTGGCGATGAGAACTTGATAGATGTTAATCCGCGACAGAGGCTTGGAATGCCTGAGGATTTCGAGGCTGCTGTTGTGTTTTTATCGTGTCCGGCGAGCAATTACATTAACGGAATAGTGCTGCCGCTGGACGGAGGACTGCATTTAGTGAACAAGTTGTGAATATTATCACATTAAATGTTATTGCAAAAAAAATTCGATCATGACTGTCCTATGCTTGCTCTCTTGCTATGCTATATGCTTCATATCTCATTATCTCATACTATCTCATGCTGTTCATATCATGTCCAATTTCCCCAATTGCCTCTCAAGTATATACATCTGCGCATCTTCAGCCGTAGCAAAGCGCAAGAAATGCGACGGCTGATTTGGCACGAGAGGAAGTGAGTCCATAAGCCGTAGTGCTTCGTGAGTCGAGCTCACGAGATGGAAGTAGGACGAGCGGATGACGACGACGATTGTTGGCTGCGAAACGGCTACCGGGAACTGGTTCGAGTTCGAGAAGGTCAAGCTCGAGGTTGAGAGCATTTGCGGTGAAATGCAGCTCAATTGAGCTCGCTCAGTTTCCTTTGCGGGTGTGTTTGTGAGCAGCTGGTGAAGAGCACTGGTCGTGGAGGCCGATAAAGATTTTGCGATAGTGCCAGCGGACATCGGCGATATAATTGATTACTCATCTTCTTGGTTTATGTTATATAATGAATTACCAATACATCTAATTATTTCTAGTACACAGTGCAACTCGTTCTTACAGTATCACTGACCGTATCTGCAAACACTACTCCGCTCGGACTATCACCACTCTCCAATCCCATCTTCACCACCGCCTTCCCACGTGCAAACAGTCGTGATGCTGACTGCTTTTGGCCGGAACTTCGGCCTCTGCGGCGGCCGGAGAAAACCCAGCCAGTCCAGCCACAGTTTGATGTTGTTGTTAATTGTCTTTGTGGGCTCGGTTTACCATTTGTGCTGTATTTACTATAATTACATACTCATTTCCTATTTTATTATTCTATTACATCATTAAATTCATCACACACTCTCTCAAAGCATCCCTCTTACCTCAATTGTAAACCTGACTAAATGCTTACAAATACCCCAACCCTGGCTGCGCAGCTTTCACAAACAAGACGGCTACGTAACGTAACACACACCTGCGCCTCTTCCTGACCTTCTTTCGTCCGTCTCTCCCCCATCTCTCCCCCAATTCTCTCCTCCTCGCAAGTCCAGTCCTCGAGCAATGGCCGACTCGAAGGACTACGTTGACTTTAACGCGACTGAGGAGCCCCCGCTGCCGACTCACAAGGCTCGTCGTCTGCGCTGGGCTTCCGTCCGTCATCCCAATGGCAAGCCAAAGCACTCATCCCGTCTCAAACGTCTATCCCTTCATCGCAACCACTCCAACGCAAACGCCCTTTCTCGCCAGATCTCGCGCATCACCAGTGAAGGCGAGAACAAAGGTGACGACGCTGGCGTCCCCGTCAAGGATCTGCCTCATCGCAGTGTCTACGTCAATTTGCCGCTACCAGCAAAGGATCTTGACGAGAACGGCGCGCCTATAGCCCAGTACCCACGCAACAAGACGCGCACTGCAAAGTACACACCGCTCTCCTTCGTGCCAAAAAACTTGTACATTCAGTTTCACAACATCGCCAACGTCTACTTCCTCTTCACCGTCATCCTCTCCATCTTCTCCATCTTTGGTGCTTCGAATCCTGGACTGGGTTCCGTCCCTATCATCGTCATCGTCACTATCACCGCCATCAAGGACGCCATCGAGGACTACCGCCGAACAGTCCTTGATCTCGAACTCAACAACTCGCCAACCCAGATCCTTTCAAACTGGCACAACCCCAACGTCTCGGATGATGACATCTCACTCTGGCGTCGCATCAAAAAGGCTTCGACCCGGATCTCGCTCAAAATCTTGCACGTCTTCAAGCGCAACCTCCGCTCTCGCAAGAGCCGTGCAAAATATGATGCTAAACGTCGTGCCCGTGAAGAGGCTATGCGCGACGACGACGACAACTTCTCCGACACCGACATGGGCCGCACCTCTGCAGACCTGCGCTCTGTCGCTGTTGGCGAATCATTCCAAATGCACGAAATCTCTCGTCCGTCGCGTGACTATGGCGCCCCAGCAAACCCATTCACTGACACCACCGAACAGTTTCGTTCGCCATCTATCGACCTCGCCAATGGATCTATCATCGACCCTACTCGACAGGCGACCGGCACCGCCCGCTTCAAGCGATCCTTCTGGAAGCAGGTCCGCGTGGGTGATCTCGTTCGTATTCGCAATGATGACGAAATCCCTGCCGATGTCATTGTTCTCTCAACATCGGACAGCGATGGTGCATGCTACGTCGAGACTAAAAATTTGGACGGTGAGACTAATCTCAAAGTGCGTCAGGCGGTCCGTTGCGGTGACGGTATTAAGCACTCAAGAGATTGTGAGAAGATGTCGTTCCTCATCGAGTCCGAGGCCCCGCATCCAAATCTCTACTCCTACTCTGGCGTTCTCAGATGGTCGCAGCTCACGAACCGACATGATCCCAACTCTCCTCGTCAGGAAATGGCCGAACCTCTTACGATCAACAACATGCTTCTCCGTGGTTGCACTCTCAGAAACACCGACTGGGTCATTGGTGTCGTGATGTTCACTGGTTCCGAAACAAAGATCATGCTCAACGCCGGTGAAACTCCTTCGAAGCGATCGCGCATTACTCGTGAGCTCAACTGGAACGTCCTCTTCAACTTTGTGCTTCTTTTTGCTATCTGCCTGATTTCTGGCATCATTGAAGGAATTAGATGGTCAAAGAGCGGAAATACTATTGAGTACTTTGAGTTTGGATCTATTGGTGGATCAGCTGCTGTCGACGGTCTTGTCACTTTCTGGACCGGTGTTATTCTCTTCCAGTCTTTGGTGCCTATTTCACTTTATATCTCCATCGAAATTATCAAGACGATTCAAGCTTTTTTTATTTGGTCCGACAGTTACATGTACTACGAGCCTATTGACTATCCTTGCACTCCCAAGTCCTGGAATATTTCTGATGATCTCG
The DNA here is from genome assembly GCA_030572775.1 of [Lipomyces] yamanashiensis. Lineage (NCBI taxonomy): Eukaryota > Fungi > Ascomycota > Lipomycetes > Lipomycetales > Lipomycetaceae > Myxozyma > [Lipomyces] yamanashiensis. The sequence goes on from JAJMBS010000006.1 coordinate 395,552, forward strand.
GCCAGATTGAGTATATCTTTTCCGACAAGACCGGCACTCTCACTCAGAACGTTATGGAGCTTAAAAAGGTTACAGTGAACGGTGTTGCTTATGGTGAGGCCTACACTGAGGCCATGGCTGGTATTCAGAAGCGTCAGGGAATGGATGCTGAAGCAGAAGGCGCGAAAGCGATGCGTCGGATTGCTATTGCGCGTGAAGAAATGCTGAGCGAGATGACGACTATCAACGAGAACATCTACCTTAACCCCGATAATCTCACTTTTATCTCACCACAGTATATTCACGATCTCAAGGGCGAAAATGGAGACGAACAGGCAGATGCTGTTGACTATTTTATGCTGGCGCTTGCACTTTGCCACTCTGTACTCGCTGAACGTGTCAGCGAGAACCCGCCAGTTATTGAATTCAAGGCGCAGTCGCCTGACGAGGCTGCGCTTGTGGCCACTGCTCGTGATGTTGGCTATGCTTTCACTGACCGTACTCAGTGCGGTGTCGTCCTCAACGTGCAAGGAGAAGTGAAGGAGTATCCTGTTTTGACGACGCTCGAGTTCAATTCGACGCGTAAGCGTATGAGTGCGATTATTCGTATGCCAGATACAAATCAGATTGTACTTTTCTGCAAGGGTGCGGACTCTATCATCTATTCGCGCTTGCGGCCCGGTGCTCAGGAAGAACTCAAGGAAGCAACTTCAGAAGACTTGGAGACGTTTGCCAACGAAGGTCTGCGCACACTTTGCATCGCGCACCGCATTCTTTCTGAAGAGGAGTACAAGCTCTGGAGTGCCGAGTATGACGAAGCCGCTGCTGCTCTCACAGATCGTGAAGAGAAGATGGAAATTGCGGCTGACAGAATCGAGCGCAATCTCACTTTGCTCGGCGGAACGGCTATTGAAGATCGTCTGCAGGATGGTGTGCCAGACTCGATCTCGCTGCTTGCCGAGGCTGGTGTGAAGTTGTGGGTTTTGACCGGTGATAAAGTGGAAACTGCAATCAATATTGGATTCTCGTGCAACATTTTGGGCACCGATATGAACTTGATGGTATTCCAAATTTCTCCCGAAGGCGGCCTTGAGGAGGCCGATCAGAAGTTGCGCGAGTTTTCAGAGAAGGAGTTTGGTCTCAAGGGTACCGTTGAAGAACTTGAATTTGCCAAGACTGATCATTCGCCTCCACCACCTACACACGCGCTTGTTATTGATGGTGAAGCACTGAAGCTTGTACTCGATGAGAGTTTGAAGATGCGATTTTTGCTGTTGTGTAAGCGATGCAAGGCTGTTATGTGTTGCCGTGTCTCGCCTGCGCAGAAGGCTGCTGTCGTCAGGATGGTCAAGGTCGGTCTTGATGTTATGACTCTTGCAATTGGTGATGGTGCAAACGACGTCGCGATGATTCAAGCTGCCGACGTTGGTGTTGGTATCGCCGGTGAGGAAGGTCGACAGGCTGTCATGTCTTCTGATTATGCAATTGGTCAGTTCAGATTCTTGAGTCGTCTGTTGCTGGTGCATGGTCGCTGGTCATACAGAAGATTAGCGGAGATGATTGCGAACTTTTTCTACAAGAATATCATCTTTACTTTCTCGTTGTTTTGGTATCAGATTTACAACGACTTTGACGGTTCATATCTGTTTGATTATACCTACATTATGCTTTATAACTTGGCATTTACTTCGCTGCCAGTTATTTTGATGGGTATTCTTGACCAAGATGTTAGCGATAAGGTGTCGCTTGCTGTACCTCAGTTATATCAGCGCGGAATTTTGCGTCTTGAGTGGAGTCAGAAGAAGTTTTGGCGATACATGTTTGACGGCATGTACCAGTCTGTCCTGTGTTTCTTCCTCACTTATCTCAGTTTTTACACGGGCGGATTCCAGACTTTGAACGGATTGGGCATCAATCAGCGAGAATCTATGGGTGTCTTTGTCGCGACTTCGGCAGTCATGGTTGCAGACATATACATTATTTCGAATCAGTTCAGATGGGATTGGGTGTGTGTTCTCATTGCTACAATTTCAATGCTGTTGATCTTTGCGTGGACCGGAATTTACACGTCATTTTCTTACGCCGCCGCTTTTTTTGGCGCTGCAAACCAGGTTTACGGCACTCTCATTTTTTGGGTTACACTCTTGCTTACAGTTGTTGCTTGTTTGCTCCCGCATATTCTCGCTAAGGCCATACAGAAGATGTACTATCCTCTTGACATCGACATTATCCGTGAGAAGATTCGTATCGGCGAGTTTGCATACCTCGACGACGTTGATCCCGACAAAGTTGGAACACACCCGGTCAATTCACCTAAAGAGAAGATCAGCAAGAAAACACTGAGTGGCGATGATATCTCTGATGTCGACGGTGATATCGTATTTGGCGAATCGACTGGCAGCTCTGGCAGTACTGGCAGTGATAGCGTGACGAAAAGCGATACCGTTATTGGTGGCGGATTGAATGGCAAGCAACCTTGAAACCCCTTTTTATATCCTTTTTGTGTTTTTGCGAATCTTTTCTTGTTTTTATACATGTTTATGTTTTGGCGTTACGCATGCTCTATCTTGTGCTCGAAGGTTGGATTCTCTCGATCCGTCTCTACAAAGAGAATCTTAGTGCAGTATGTCATTTTGCTCTATATCTGTATTATGTCAAATTTTGTTTTCTTTTATTTTTGTCTTGCACAAATTGCACACAATTTTTTCTATTTGACAGTCTTGCTAACTTTTGCTTTTACAGGTCTCCCCAAGCCCCGCTATTCTTTTGTTCCGGACGATGATCAAATCCCTATCACGACTCCATCAGCAAACAACGACTTTGACAACGACTCGCTCGCTTCATCAGCCGACGAGATGGACAACAACCCTGATAACATTTTCAACGACTCGTATGCTGTTCGATCGCCTATTCGGCATCGGTTGAGCGGGGATTCTGATACGGCATCGTTTGTGAATAATTCGCCGGTTGTGCAAAGTAGGCAGATGGTGTGATTGGACAGATATTGGTATAATTTTAGAAGAGTTTGGTTTTTGTTTATATTATAGAGAATTTAGTTTTATGGTTATGAATTTGTGATCAAAATTGATTTTTAGTTTTCATTTGTTATTTTGTTTGTTTTGTCATTTGTACATGTGAATGTTTGTGTTTTCAGTGTTTAAAAAATTTGTAAATTATTATAAAATTATTACTATCGTTCATATATAAAGCACATAAAGAAATCTAAAAATACAAAACTGACTGACTGACTAGCGAATCCGCTGCTTCTTCCTAGCAAAATGATGTCGTTCAAGAACACTCTGTCGCACCTGGACAACCATATACTGTAACCTCAATTCACAGGCCTCGATCGCAAGTTTTGTTTCCGAACGATCAGGATGCCGACCGTTTAGATCGCAGATTCTTTTGAAAAGGAGTTGAAGATGGGAGAGTAAGAGGAGAAGTTTGGCGTGGTCTTTGTCGGGGCGGAGAGAGGTCTGGAGGATGTAGTTGAGATAGAGGATATGGGCTGTTAGGGATTTGTAGTTGAATTTGGAAGAGGTTGACGGGGTGCTGATGATCGGAGGCAGAACGGAGGTGGGCTCTTGTGTGGTGGTGCAATCGGACTCGTTGTTAGAGCTCTCTGTATCGACGTCTTTCATAATTGAATCGCAAACGGGAGTGGAAGAAGGAAGCTGAAGATTATACATAGGGTTCGAATATAACTCTGGTAAAATCTTTTTCGCAATAGGTAACCGTTCATCGTCTAACGAGCTGGCTGCAAATTCAGGATCCCGCAGAAAGAACGCAAGTGCGAGTTTGGTACGAATATTAACCGCGCGAAAACCAGATGCAATCGGGAAAGAGTGTAGTAGTCGTATACGAAGATGAGGCTCGGGTATCGTCTCATATAAGGTGTTAATATGAAATCGCGCTTCAGAACGCCAGTGTGCGAGTGGTATCTGCGAAAGAAGAAGCGAGAAAAGAGAGTTGCAACGTGTCGTTATGCAAGAAATAAAACTGATATCGTCGTCGAGTAAAGTGCGGATGCAAAAGTGGATTAGAGCTCGTGAAAGAGAGGAGGTGAAAGGGAGAGTGGAGACGATGTGATGTAGGATTTCGAGTGTTGCTTCAATATTGGCTGAGCGAAAGCGATTAGCTGAGTACAACGTTAGCATCAAATCAGACAGCTCACTCGAGAGGACTTACCGCTATCAACGGGGGTCGAAAGAACTAATAAACTAGAACTATTCACTAAACCATTTTTAACACCAAGATCATTCAACATCCTATGAACAATTTCCTCATTAATAATCGCCCGCAACTCATCCTCATCACAAGCTTGTAAAGTCTGTACATATGCTTTGACAAGTACACCGTCTGACTCTCGCACAGTTTCCGAAACAAGCCAACTGATTACTGAATGTGGGAGGCAATTTCCGAGATGCAGCATGTCTCTGATGAAACCGCTTTGAAACAATTCTTTCCTTGTGTTTTCGGATTCTAGTACTGTTAGCGACTGCGAAAACAATCGTAAAAGTATTTCTCACCTGAAAGACAATCTCTTGCCCATCCTTCTGTAATTTCAGGAAACAGCTCCTTCGATGTAGGACCGCTCTCCTCCAAATCAAAATAATAAAACACAGTCTCAACATCATTTTTATCCTGGCTCTGTTGTAATCTGAGTATAGTCTCCATCCGCTTCGCATCCTTGTCACCAATAGCATTCTTGAAAATCTCACTTGAAAGATCATGAAAACTCGAATCTGATTGCTCATGTTGTGTATCGCGCTTTGACTCGGCAGCAGCTTTTTGGAACATTCGCGCCTCATCAGCTAACTCGAGCCTCTTTCGCGTTTCTTCAGATTTCGCTTGTAAAGCACGTAAAAACTCGGGGACCTCAGTAGCGGCTTTGAATCGTGGCGTGGGTTCTTCACGTTGTCGTTTGCGCGATGCAATGGAGCGAGCGGAGGCAAGCACGGCAGAGGAGGTCGCGAAGGCTGCCATTGCTTTGGCGATTCGGGCTTCACGGACAGCGTCATCTTCGGCTGGTGTAGATTTTGGAAGCGGGTCTGTTGCAGCGACTTTCTGTAGCTCTTCAGCCGGCGTAAAGTTGGGAGGCAAAGACTCTTTTTGTGGAACGGGAGTTTGTTGAGGAAGTGGTGTTGATTGTGGAATATGCGGAGGAGATAGCTCGTCGTCGTCAGAGTCTAATAGAGAGTCCCATGCTGGTATGCTTGTATGCCCTTGACCAGCCGTTCTAAGCTTTGATACGATATCAGCGCTTTCCAATAGTCCTGTCTTATCCTGGTTGTCGTCCGAGCTCTCGACTTGTAAACTGAGATCCTTAGGAGTGACGACTTTGGGAGATTCTGACAGAAGAGCTTCCAGCTGCACATCAAGCTCCTCGGAAGGCGAAGGTTCAGGGGGTGAAGTCGTCTGCAGTTGAGTGGCAGTTTCTTCGGCTGATTTCGCTTTTGATGGCAGAGCTATCTCACTGACATCCACAGTAAGGTCTGACACTGGAGAGGGAACAATCTGTTGCTGTACTGCAAAATCTGTAAGATGTTTTGAGTATGTTGGGGCCGTTTCCAGTTGTGTAGGAATATCCTTGATGGCAGGCGCAGATGATGCGATTATCTCTAGCAGTACACCGGAATCCTTGAGAGGCTTTGCCTCTGGCTGTGGAACTATCTTCAGTTGTAGACCGACATTCTTCATATATTCGAGGGCAGGTGGTGCAGTCACCTCAGGCTGTTCATCGACATCGTCAACATGTTTTTCTTCCTGAACTTCAACTTGCTCTGCAGTGTTTGAAAGAGGAAGTGGGACTAGATCTGCCGGTTTTGATTCAGGCGACGATACATTCTTGACTTGTATTTTGACATCAAGAGGTTCTGACACAGGCAACGGAACCACCTCAAACTGTATGCCAGCATTCTCTATAAGCTCTGATTCCGGTGAATGAATTATTTCGTGCAGTACAGCGGCATTTTCCAGAGGTTCTGACGGTGATGGATCTCTCTCTTGCTGTATATCGGAACCCCTCTTCGATTTCGACACAGGAGATGGACCTATCTTCGACTCTAAAAGTTTGCTAATAGGCGACTGCCTGACTGTCGATATACTATCATCCCCAGACGAACTACTCAAAGTCTCCACCGCGTCCACCATAATCTCATCATCATCATCCTCAACTTCCTCGATTTGGGGTTGATTGACATCTTCGTCGCTGCTAATCTCGATAGGGTAGTTAAGTGAGGAATCAGCGCGCATCAATGGCGTCAATGGACCAGGGGCTTTTGCGTCAGGCTTGATAGGACTTGATCCTGCCAGTGAGCTCGCAGCCGATTGATAGGGGGAGGTAGTCGAAAAGCTGTTGAGAGAAGTAGATTTTGTCGCAATTGTCGCTGTTGATGTGCTTTCTTTTCTAGATTTAAATGCAGAGACAGGAACTGGAGGTGTGTTCACGTCGTCAAGGTAGATGATTTGGCGCTGGTTCATTGGCGAGAAGAAGGAAGTGATAGTTCGCTGTGACGCAGGTGACGTCCCAAAATCGCGAATATGGGACACGCGGCCCTTTTTGCTCAGTTGCCGAGAAGATACTGCATGCTTTGAACTTTGTGAAGAACTTTGCGAAGATGTGAATGAGGATTTCTTCGTTGGAGAGGTTGGGATTGATTTTGCCGGATTCGTTGAACATTTAGCGAAGGATGTTTTCGAGGGTGATCTGATAGTGATGTTTGCGTATTTGTGACGCAGCGGCGAGCGTTCGTTGTCTTTAACATCTTTCAGCAAACTAAGTAGGTCTTCTGAGTCGAGAAGATCTAATCCGCTTAAAGAATCTTTGCTGGATTGTTTTGAATGCAAGATTGGCTGTCGCGGAATAAATTGAGATGGTTTCGAAGGCGAAGGCGACCGCCTTGCGAGACGCTGTGCGTTCTGACTCATTTCAGAGGGAAGTTGCAACTGTTCTGAGCAATCCTGCTATATTCCAACTGAATGCCAATCATCACATACAGAACTGCCAAACACAGAGTAAACAATAATGGGCTGCACTCGAAAACACGAGGACGCGTCTCGCGTGCGATGAGTTCTCCAACCAGTTCCATACTAATCCGCGTTGACTGTTGGTTCCGGTTCGAGGTTCAGAATGGCTTCCCAAAACTCTAACTCTTCCCAACTTGAATTCTCTAAATTTCCTCAGACACAAAAGTGGTGATCTTGCTTTGCGGTGTCTGGAATTATGGCAAAGATATAAGCGATTCTGAGCAAGTTGCAAGGATTTACTGATTAGTTTTGGAAGTCGTGCTTGTTTCGGCGCGTTGAGATGATCGTTGGAGCGAGAGCGCCGTCCCGGCTTGCGCTGCGAAAGATGCGCATGCTGAGTGCTGACGCGCTGCCAGCGCTGTGTCGCTCGCAGATTCCTGGGTTTGCTTGTTTGAATAGCAGAAATAGGTGTGAGAATACAGTATTGACGAAGAAATTGCTGGTTCGTCAACGACAGTTCAGCAGTGCCAGTGTGCTACGGCGTATGCCGCAGTTAAAGCCCAGCGATACTACGACAGCAAGACCAACGACAACGGCAGAGACGGACCAACAAAGCGTGATAGATGAACGGGAACTAGACGAAGATTACGATTCTTTGGATAGCAGCAGTGCAAACAGTGATATCGGAACTCTTCTGAAAGATCTGGAAAAGACTGGAGCTGCGCGAAAGAGCGCTAGTGCTACTGCCCGAGCAGCGGCGAGTTCGACTGCGAGTGGAAATGGAAACAAGATGAGTAAAGATATCCCAATTAAACTACTCAAAAAGGAGCAAGTGTTACAGTATCAGAAACAAGAGAAACAAAGAGAAAGTCCAGATTGGCAGCAAATAGAGCGTGATGCAGAAGAGTATCTGCTAAACACCGCTCCATCGCATGAAGCCACTTCGTCTTCCTCACCACGGGCACCAGCGCGAGACAGACGAAGCTGGAGTAAGAGTGCAATTGAGGATTTATTGCTGGAACGAAGTTTATCGATGAAGACGAGCGTGAGTGGAAATTTAGTACGCTGCACTGTCTTTGACGTCGAGGGCAATGTTACCGTCATATCCGGCGAATTTAAAAAATCAGAGCTGCTTTCAAAGGTATGCCATACAACAATGCTTTGTTTGATAAAATGCTAATTGATAACAGCACGGTCTTCTTCCTCGGGATTTACGAAAACTAGATACGGGCATATACTCCACAATGCCCTCAATCCTCGTCCGTAACAACTCGATCCTCGTCAATCTCCTGCATATCCGTGCCCTCGTCAAAGCCGACATGGTCCTTGTGTTTGACGCGTACGGATCGACAGATTCTCAGACTCAGTCAGTGTTTATGTATGATCTTGAAGGAAAATTACGGCAAGGATCGAAAGCGATGGGTGGACTGCCTTATGAAATGCGCGCGCTCGAGAGTATTCTCATTTCATGTGTGACTGCACTCGATGCCGAGATGAAGATTCATACAACACTAGTAGCGGGTATTCTAGCAGATCTTGAAAATAACATTGACAGAGAAAAATTACGACATTTGCTAGTCCAATCTAAGGGTCTCGCGGCATTTTTACAGAAAGCAACCCTAGTGCGTGACGCTATCAACGAAGTTCTCGAACAAGACGACGATTTAGCAGGCATGTATCTGACCGAAAAACTGCAAGGCATTTTTCGTCCTCCAGATCAGCATTCTGAAGTCGAGATGCTTCTGGAATCATACTACAAGCATTGCGATGAAATCGTGCAAGCGGCGAATATCACAATGTCAAATGTACGCACAACCGAGGAAATCGTAAATATCATTTTGGACGCGAATCGAAATTCTCTTATGCTGCTTGAACTTAAGTTTTCCATTGGCGCTATGGCGTTAGGTGGTGGCGCGCTCGTGGCAGCGTTATACGGCATGAACTTGAAAAATTTCATGGAAGAGTCTGAACTTGGTTTCGTCGCCGTCTCAGGTATCGCTACCGTCGTCGTCGTGGCTATCGCCGTCTTGGGACTCAAAAATCTTCATAAAGTCCAGCGAGTTACAATGATGTGGGAACCGCATCATGCGACGAAACCGTCAAAAGCAGTGATCACGCCTTTAAATGCTAGTCGCCCAGTCTGGGCATCACCCGCGGCGACTCTAGCGCCGACTAGTGCCGCTTCTAGTGCGAAGAATATGGGCATTGGGATGGGCAAATTACGGCGACGGAGTAGATGGACAACATGGTGGAAACGTAAATAGATGTACATAGGTCATATTATTATTATTACTTTTACTCATATCCAACTTCAAGAGTAGTAAAGCAATACTAAATCAAACAAAAATTACATGAATCAACTTGAATCAACTTAAATAGAATAAAACAAACGCCATCCATACCCCCGATTTTTGCAACCCATACTCCATTCCACACAATGCACTGTTATTACAATCCTCTCATCTCTGCTATCTCACTAAATCTCCGTACTTTCCTCTTCACGACGAACAGCATATTCATAAGGCTCGTTCGCGTTGTCGGCCAAATCGTAGCCGTAATCGTTGCCGTATCCAACAACTGAATGATGATATCCGCCCATTGATATGTACTCGTCTTCGGCTGTGGGTGAGTACACTGGCACCCAGTCGTTTGCAGCAGATGGACCTTCATCGTCAGAAGCGGGACATGGCGTGCTGGTTGACGACGACGCAGCAGGCACGGAATCAATGTCGGTATCGGTCGGATCGATATGAGCACGAGTTGGCGCCGAAGCGGTATAAACAGGCACAGGCTGTTCCTCTAAATCTGAAGTATCTGTGCAAGGAACAGGCGCACTGGCTAACTGGAGTAACCGCTCGCGCTCTTGTTCAAGTTTATCTGACGGTGGTTGGCTATTGACCGAATGTGAAGGCGATGTCGACTGTAAACGCGAGGGAATTGCTGACGATGAGGATGAAACAGATGCCTCCAGAATATCAAGCGATGGCGCATCAGCACAAATGGTGGATGATGATGCAGCGAGTGGCTCTGAAGGAAGTAAGGCCTGCTCTAGCAATGCCAGTCGCTCCTTCTCAGACTGCGGTTGCTCGGGCTGGAGGGGCGGTAAATATGCTGGTGAAGGATATTCCGGTGCAGCTGTATTCGCAGCAGGCGGGGCAGCGACTGCCGGAGAAGGCAACATAGGCAAAGTAAGGGCTGAATTCGAGGCAAGGGGAGGCGTAGATGGCGGTGAAGATACCGTGGGAGACTGTGTCTGTGCAGGCGAGGAGTCGTGATAGCTCGGCCGGGTCTTATTCCTGGCTGAATCTGGCTCTGATCTCTCAGTGCCAATGACAATCTCGGTCCAGAGACTGACTACACCCTTAGCACGTTTGAGGAGCTCGGTATCTACATAAGGCCTTGAAGCGAGCATGCCTGCGGTGGCTGTTGAGTCCGCAGGAGGCATGTGCGAAGATAGCGGAAGATCAGCCTTTCCAGAGAGATCTAGGACAACTTCTAAACAGTACTTGAAGGCTACCAGCGGATATTCGTCGATTGTCGGGAAGATATCAGTCGGTACGCGAATGTTTGTAGTGATAGTTGTAGTGAGGGTGCGCGAGTCGATATAGAGAGGCAGAACTGCTTGGGAAATATCCTTTCTGAATGACAACGGTTCCAGATCCTGCGCACACACACGAGAGATACGCAAGAAAGTAATGACGACTCCGGTGACTGAGCGCACTTCCCGTACGTGTCGCACTGTGATCTTGATAGGGATCGATTCACCCCGTAAGTAACCCACAGACGGGGCTTCGACGACAGCGGTGGCAGTTCCAGACTCTCTTGATCGCGACTTCTTTTTGATTTCGACGCTGAGCATGGATGGTTTTGGGGGAGGCAGTTCGGAAATATCGAGAGGGCACTGAAGGGCTACTGTCTTGTGAGCAGTAGCGGGAGGGAAGGGACCCGGGCGGTGATAAGAGGCTGTGAGCATGTAGACGATGGAGCCCTTTTCAAATTCGAGGGAGGTCATGAGACCTTTGTCGGGGAGTTCGAGGACGAAGGCGAAGGTGTGTTCGCCGCGGGCGAGGACGCCGGAGGAGATGGTGCCTGTTAGTGGAGGTGTGAGGTCATTTGTTGAAGCAGGAGTTGTGGTTGTGTTCGCTGCGGCGGAGGCAGGATCTGCTGGAGGAAAATTTTCAGGGGAGGTTATAATATTATCGGGGCTCTGTGCCTCCCAGAGAACGATCTCCTCGTGGCAGAGCACATGTCTGAACGAAGAACCTTTGACGAGCTGGTTTCTGACAGTGAGCTGCCCGAGCAGTCTGAGTCTGACCTCGGTTGTTCTGAGTGGCTTTGGCAGGTCGAGCACGACAGCACCAGCTAAAGCATCACCAGGCGCCCAGACACGGTGCGGTTCGTCGAGGACGATGTAGAACTCGTCAGCGCCGGTCTTGAGTGGGCTCGTGAGCGCGGAGAACGACAGGGTCGGCCGCAGGCGCTGCAGGGCCTTTTTCATGGGTTGCACTCAGTGGTAATGCAAAAAAGAAGGAGTAAAGTGCTCTGTTGCGAAGGAGAAGGCGTAGAGCAGGCGCGAACAGGGCCGGTGAAAGTGTTGCCAGGGCAGTTGTGTAGGTGGTGAAGACCAGACGGAGAGTCTCGGGTCAGATTTGACGGGCGATGCGCGAGTAAAACAAACGACCCTAAACCTGTCTCAGACCACCACGCACCGCAAGAAGAAATTCAGGCTTTTGAGAGGGAATTGAGGGAAAATGAGAGGAAGAAGGGGGAAAAGAGAGGGGAAAGGAAGAGGGATTGGAAATTGCGAAAGAGGGAAGAAAGTGTACATGTTTCTGTTTATGGCGGAGTGTTTGGCTGTGCTTTGTCTCCGCTTAATCGAAGCCAAGCAAACAAGACTCGAATGCTTGTTCGGCTTGGCTGATTTGTAATTGATTAGTAATATAATATACGATATTAGTAATATTGATAGTGTGATTATGCAAAAATAAGTGTGTAATATAATTGAAGCATGCTATGGGACTGAACAACGTATATTACAAATGTAAATACCGACATAATTTGCACAATACATCTCATCTGTAGCTTACAGTCTCACTGTGTCATCACATTTTTAGTCTGCTCAACATAAACACTCTTCACTACAAGTATCATGAAGAGCAAGAAGTACAACAGAACTAGTTATCAGCCAAAACTCCCCGCTTGACCACAAAACCATCCAAAGCCGCCAACATCGCGTACAGTCGGTTCTCGGCCTCGTCAAAGACCAACGACCGCTCGCCATAAAACACCTCGTCAGAGACCTCGTCCGGCTTCCGTGGCAGACAGTGCATGAACTTCCAATGTGGCTTCGCTCCCGAACCAAGCTCGGAAGTCACTTGGAAGCCCGCAAACTGCTGTAGCCGCAGCTTCTTCTCGGACTCCTGGCCCATCGATACCCATGTGTCGGTCACGATCACGTCCGCATCGGCAACTGCCGCCTTGGGATCGTGTCCGACAAACACCTCGGCGCCGGTCTCCTTCGCAGCGGCATCGACAGTGGCAAAGACCTTGCTGTCGACTTTGTAGTCCGCTGGAGTGGCAACAGCGACGCTGATGCCCGACTTGGCGCACGCGAGTGCAAGGTCATTGAGCACGTTGTTGGCGTCTCCGACCCAAGCAAGACGAAGACCTTGGGTCTTTCCAAATGCGTTCTTAATTGTGAGAATGTCGGCAATTGCCTGCAGAGGATGGTAAGTGTCACAGAGGGCATTGATCACGGGTACTGACGAGGCTGCCGCAAGTCCAGCGATATCAGAGTGGGGTCCAACCCGCGCAACCAGACAAGAAGTCATGCTCGAGATCACCCGCGCGGTATCGTACAGCGTCTCGTTCACCCCGAGCTGGATGTCCTCCTTTCCCAAAAACATAGGATGTCCTCCGAGATAGTTTATCGCGGTCTCGGAACTGACTCTCGTCCGCGTCGACCGCTTTGCAAAGATCATGGCAACTGTGTGGCCGGTCAACGGCTGCTTCTCGGACGAGGTCGTGAAGTTGTCGCTCTTTATCAACGTCCGGAACTGCGCTGCTCTATCAACCAGATAAGTGAGCTCCGCAGACGAAAGATCGCCTATCGATAGCAAATGCCGGGGAACCTGAGTCGACGCAGCGGCGGTCGACGCGAACCGCAAGTGCGCGGTCGATGTTAGTGTCTTCAGAGAGCTTTTCAAAGCATGCATTTCGTGGTTATTGTTTGATTGCGCTGCACTGAACATCTGCAATGCTCTGCGGTGCTTTTCGAGGTAGTTTGCGGAGCGGTGTTTCTTTTATATTTTCTCTTCTCGAGGACTCTAAAAAAATTGAATTTCTTAATGACTCATTTCACGTGAACCGCTTGTAATAAGAAACACGTGATAATGGTCTTACGTTAGTAGTGATTTTAAACCCATGATAGTAGTAGCTGCGATACCATAGTGTACACTACTATCCCGGGGCAATCACCCGCTCAGAGGCAACACCTCCAGGCCACTCATTCACTCATTCCACTAGTCTCGTCACCGCCACTGAAAACCCTCCACAGCTTCCAACGCTTCCACCAACCTCCTCCCCAACTCCTTTCACAGTCTCTTCACGAGCACAGTGGCACTAGAAGCAACTGCTAATACTCGCTAACATGGTCAAGATTGGGCTCGACGACCTTACGCCTGAGGGCTCGTCCCGCACGCGTCCCGCCCTCTCGATCGACATCCCGCCTCCTCCCTATGCAAACCACAAGTCTTCCTCCGCGACAGCAGCCCTGCTCGTCCACACTCCGTACTCGCCAGGATACTACGATGACGATTATGACATGTTTGAGGACACGCGACGCGGTTCCTTCCTTGGAATGGACTCGTACAAGACCGGTCGCTGGCTGCGCAGACTCAAGTGGCCTGCTATCATCATCTCCCTCATGACCCTCTGCGTCACCTTCTCCCTCATCGCAGCGCATGCAGTTAAAATCAAAGCGCCTGCTATTTACGCCAAACAGAGCATCCAGCTCAACGTCACCTCAGTGTCCATCGTCGAGATGTCCTCGACCGGAATCAAGACACACGTCACCGGTGAAATCTCCTTCAACTCCTCCCGCGTCGAGGACCGCACCACCCGTATTCTCGGACACATCGCCACTACCATCATGCGCAAGGCAGAGACACTTGACACTCAACTCTACATTTCGCATGTCGACGAAGCTGGACATCCCATCACCATCGGACAAGCCACCGTACCCAACATCGTCGTCGACTTGCGCGATGGCCACATAACTCCCATCGATTTCATTAGCTCCGTAACCGATGTTGCCGCCATCACTGATATCGCCAAGTTAGTGGAGGAATACCTTCATGGTGAACTTGCTGGTGCCATCTTTAGAGGCGACGCTGATCTGCCTCTGAGATCTGGAATCTTGCCTCTTGGAACCCATCACGTTGCTCATGACGTCAAACTTCAATGTATGCTCTCTATTTTCTGTCATTTTAACTATTGCATTTACTAATATTCCACAGCTGGTGGTACTGGATCGATTCCTTTCTCTGTATCCGAGTTCAAGTTCTCAGAAGGAAAGACCGGAGGTATTGATGTTCGTGTTGCCGCTTCGGCTAAGAATCCTTACCCCGTCAATCTTCACCTCCCTGCTCTTGACTGGATTGTTGAGGCTCCTGCCTGCCACTCACGTCAGATTGTGCCTCTTGCTGTTGCTCATTCAGATGCTCTGCCTATCACGCCTCACGGCGACGTCGACCTCAGAGTCTCAACCAACGTAGCTGAGCTCCCTCGTCCATTCACTCAACCGTGTCCTGGCGCCAGTCCTGATGAACTAGAGTTATCTGCGATAGATAGATATCTCCGGAGTTACCTCGCAGGTGAAAAGATCACTCTTTACGTGCGTGGAAAGCCCGCGCAGCAAATAGTAGATTTCCCACCCTGGGTGGCTGACCTTCTGTCTGTTGTCTCAATCCCTGTTCCTGTTCCGGGACGTAAAGCCGGAAGCGGCGGCACAGACAACATGGTAAAATCATTTGGTTTATCTCGTGTGAAGTTGACGCTTCCTCAGCGCGGTATTCCTGGCAACGATGCGCTCCCGCGTATTTCTGCCTTGGTTAACGCTGTTATCGACCTCCCCAAGGAACTTGACTTTTCGATTGCCATCGGTCAGCTCCGTGGAATCTCTGAGATGGCCTATCTTGGCGGCAAGTTTGGTATTCTTGAGATCGACGACTGGACTCCTGCCACTTCGTATTACACTTCCGAGGGATATATTGAAGTTGTGGCTGAGATTGCGGACGTCCCGCTTGAGATCACAGATCAGACTGTGTTCAAGTCGATTGTCCAGAAAATGGTATTCCAAGGCGAAGTAGACGTACAAATGGCTGGCACTATTGACGTCGGACTTGACACACCTGTTGGTCAGTTCACCGTGAATAAGCTGCCGGCTAGCGGTACAGTCACTCTTCGTCGGTATGCTGTTCCGTTTGGACTCTTCACACAGGAGGATATTGAGGTCGAAGTCGAGACGCCCCTGACTCTCGAGTTTGAGCTCAAACGCGCAGAAGGACTTGCCCTTCGGGCTATCGAGGAGATGATTCAAGCCGCTGCAGTTCCTATAATGCTTGTGCACGCTGAGAACTCCAAGGCGCTTGCTGATGCGGCTGCTGCTAGCCAGAAACTAGAGTATGAGCATATGAAGACAGTAGAGGAGCAATTATCAGGCAAACCATTACATCAACCAGCTCGCGATACGGAGAGCACTATTGAACAAGCAGAACTATTTGAGCGGGAAGAGCGGGAGTATCTCGCTGCCGCGCTTGAGTTGTTTGTTGCTGTTCATTAAGCATTATTTGGCATAGTGAATGTGAATTTTAGTGAAATTTTAGTGATGAATCATAGGTTTGTTGATGCTGATGTTATTGGGAAGGGGACTGGAATGGGCGTTTAGCGTATATTTTTTCTATTTTTAACTATTTTTTTTCATTATATAGTGAATTTTATCTGTTTTCATTTTCATTAATTATGAATATTTGTTTATCATTTATCTTATCATTGTCACTGATAATATCCTAAGTGTTCAGTGTTGTTTAGTGATAGTGGTTGGGCTAACTGTGCTCGATCTTAATTATCTCTTTATCACTGCCACACAGGATTCAATGCCTTAAATACCACTCATCCCCTCTTCCTGTTCTCTCCTTTTTCACACCTTTGCGGTACAAACGGACTACGACAGACCTCTTCAAAACACCAAACAACACTTAATACAATCATCATGCACGCCTCTCGTCTCCTTCGCAACGCCGCAATGACGATGCCCTCGTCCGCGCAACTCGCAGCCTCAACAGGAACCAAAATCGTAGTCAAGAAACCCGTTTTGGACGTCTACAAAAATCCGAACTATCGCACTGCAAAGGCCCTGTTTGCTTTTGGATTGGGAATGGGAACTATGGCACTCTGGCCTTCAGTTTGGAGCTAGTATGTACTTTCTTTGATCTGGTGATGTGTTTACTGACGGTTATGTGCGCGATAGTGCGAGTTTGAGATATAACGGCGTCGATGCCTCGTTCTTCTAATTCTTTAGAAATTTTTTATGCTTGTTTTTCATTACTTTCATTTGATTCGTTTCTATTCATTTTCAGTTTATGGTGTTCTCTCTATTCGCTGTGGTTGTATTGTGATGTGTTGTGATTTTGCGGGGTAACTCCCAATTCGTTTATGCCCGCCAATGTAAAATATTACCAAGCATGACTAAATGAAATGTATGTACCTCACCGGAGTTGAGCGTCGTGGATTATGACTTTTAGTATTTCTTTTCGGTAAGTATAAATAGTTATTTAGGAATAAATGAAATTGTTATAAAAGTATTTTGTCGTATTAAAATCTTCGAGCATGCGGATACAAATTGGCGTTATAGTTATCCGTCTATGTCTATACAGTCAATTATTATCATTTTATGTGACGTATAAATTTTATAAATTATACTGTCATAATTTAAGTAGATTTATGTTAGCATGTAAACAAGCCAAGAAACAACTCAGGAAGTAGGTAAGCAATTTTTGTTGTTGTAGACTTTATCGACGCTAAGTAGTACAAGACATATCAAAATTACATAAATCCTAACTCATCATATACCAATTCCTGGATTCCTTTAAGACCAGCCGTCATTCTTCGATGTAAAACATAAATTCATATATCCAGTATTTCAACCTTCCTTCTTGTGATCCGTTAATCTTGTACTACTTGGCGTCAATAAAATCTACAACAACAACAGCATAAATAGGAAACTATATATAAAGATAAAATCGTAAACGCGCAAATTTAGGACCTTTTTACAAGACTATACTGCTGCGCTTCGATAGACAAATAGCTAGGACCATACTAAGGAAAAAGCACCGTTTCCCGTCCGATCAACTCTAGTTAAGCTCCTTTAGGCCTACTTAGTACTGCGGTGGGAGACCACGCTGGAATCGTAGGTGTCCTAGTTTTTTTTTTTTTTTTTGCTTCTGGTTTTTTTATTTTAGTGTGTTCTGTTCTGGGGTTAGAAAATTGGTAATTGGCGTTCGTAAGTGCTGAATTGCGTGGATTGTACCCTGATTTGCTATGTCCGCGCGCGAGCAAAGTATGAGTTCTAGGGCTGTCATAGATACGATAATTGCAAATATCGCATACCATACACAGCGCCATTTGCACCATGCCGTCTATAAAAATATAATCAATCAATCAATCAATCAGTGGCTCAATAGACAATTCATGCGTCATGGCTATAGTTATTTACCATACTAGAAAATGAGATAAGTTAAAGAAACGACATCGCTGCGATTATCGCAATTATTTCGCATCAAAAATATA
Organism: [Lipomyces] yamanashiensis; assembly: GCA_030572775.1. Lineage (NCBI taxonomy): Eukaryota > Fungi > Ascomycota > Lipomycetes > Lipomycetales > Lipomycetaceae > Myxozyma > [Lipomyces] yamanashiensis. The sequence goes on from JAJMBS010000006.1 coordinate 413,348, forward strand.
GATTGATTGATTGATTATATATTTATAGACGGCATGATGTAAATACAAAAGTCCCAAAATTACAAAAACCCTAAAACTCTTAATACAAACACTCATCGCAAAGTAGGAATTAAACCAACGTCTTTCTAATTCTAATGATCTCTTCAAGTGGTGTCTTTTCAACACAATTCGTTCTAGTCCTATAGCAAAAATATAGCAACGGTATTATCGCAGAAATCTATCGCATTAGGAATAATTGCGATAATCGTTCGCTGCGAATGATCGCAGGAAATAATATCGCATACCGCGTTTTCCTCTACAGCCCTAGACGCGCCATTACCAAAAACTAACGCAGCAAACGACAGATTAAGTAAAAACTTTCATTTTCCAGAGTTTGAGCACTGCTGCGGTATTAGAAGGGATTATGAGAGTTTACTTTATTGCTAGTTTTATTCCGTTGTCTGTGCGATGCTTGCATGCAAATAGGCGAGATATGCATACAACCTTAATGCGTGGATTGATTTGAGTTTCATCCGAAGTGATGCTCTATTCAGTTAAATCAGCATTACAAGTATATTTACGCAATAATCAGATAGATAGCAGTCTGAGTAGCAATCGCTATAGCTTGATTCAACGTGAGAATCAGGGTATTGTGTTGTTGCGTGGTTAGTCACATCAGTCAAAGCTTGCGAGCGATTGGATAACAATCAGTTCGAGCAAGCTTGTTTTACCAAAGTATAGAGAAATTTGTTCCTCAAACCTTTTGTTTCTCAAATCTTTCTGTATTTGTACAAGTCTCTTAAACGATGCGAATTGACTTGCAATTGCAGGCATCTACACATAATATGGCCGGATGAGATGAGTCACGCTGTCTTCTTTGTACTGAACTGGTGTAGCGCCGATCCAGAGCGGTGCTGTATTTCGATAAGCCAGCTAGCTGTGTACGATACGTACACATTCTGCCACATGATCTAGGCTGAATAGATGGCTCCAATGGCGATGACTCACAGATAAGTCTACAGCTTTCCGCAGTGGCGATGTCTGTTCAGATCTCAATTATTTTGGTTTCCTTCAGTTAGATACTTGGCTTTGGACTAACTGCTCACTTGGGAAACTACGCGTCTAGAGGAGTTTGCGACCATATATACAAAGACTTTACCAAACATGTCACGCAATCCAAAATTCAAATCGTTTTCTTACTACAGTTATGGTTATGATGCTAATAGTATAGCTTCCGGACAGGAAGATACTCAGCAAGATGCCCAAGCAACGAGGGCGCAGAGTATAGCGCCCATCGACAGTACTGCGGCAAACAATTCTTCTAGAAACCCGGATTCATTAAATGATGTGTTTCAGGATATGCAAGATTTGATCAGAAGCATGGAAATTTCGTTAGGAATAACAAGCGCAGCAGAAGCAGCGGCAATAGAACCAGCAGCAGCAGAAGCGACAAAACCAGCAGAAGCAGCAGCAGCAACAGCAGCAGCAACAGTATCACGATTACAAATAATACCAGTACGACTACCAAAAATAAGAGCTGAATCGCCAAGAGCTAAATTACCAGCAGAAGCAGCCGCAGGATCAATAGAGGAAATACCCGCCTCTTCTGCAGACTTTTTAAGAAGCCTTGCAAATGGAACTAAGTTACTCAAAAAAGTGCTTGATAGCCAGAGTGAGAATTTTCGGCTTCAAATTGAAAATGCTGTTGCTGACTCCAAAGCTCTGAACGAACCTGCCACTAGTTCTCTCAGTATCTCAAGCGCTAAATTGACAGAAAAGTCATTTAAAACACGCAATCAGTATATGAAGTCATTGGCGATAGACTCTCAAGCCGCAATTGATGTTATAATTGATAGCCAGATTTCTGCGCATGTTCCCGGAGAAAATATATTTGGATTGATAAGACATGGCTTCAAAAATGTGTGGAGAAGTTTTTGGTTGGGCCATTATCTTACAGACGGATCGCTCAAAAAATTGCAAATGGATCAGAACCTAAGCACTTGGGTCGAATTTGGGTCACAGGGCACAGCGGTTCAGCAGAATCAAAATTCTGAGGACTTAGCTTCTTATCTTGCAAAGAGCCATAAAGTGGCACCAATAGCTACTATCGCAGCACTGTGGCCTGCGTATCTGCTTTTTTATATTGTTGTATACGGTACTATCTCAATTTTTCAGTGGCTGTATTACTGCTTTGTCACCCCAGCCTTTTTGCGACAAGGTATTGAAAAGATTGACTGGACAGACAACAAATTTTGCACTCAGTATCTAGATAATATAGGAGGCCCTGGTATATTGAGCGAAGAAAGACTTAAAGAAGCTAATAATTGCTCTGCGTCGTTTTCAGCTCCGCAGCCGAATTTGAATCAACCTTCGCAAAAGTGCGAACCTTTGAATGAATATTTTAAGCGCATCAAAGACCTTATGAGTCTGAAATGCCCCAGAGCTAGAACTTCTAGAGTATGTTCTAAATGTGGTGTACAAGGTGGTTCATCAACTCTTCAAGAGTGTTTAAGTAGCTTGAAATGTGTGGAATATACAATGAGTTTAGAAAATGATCCAATCTTGCAATGGGACATCTCCTACAAAGAGTTTTTGAGTTACTATAAGCTAAGTGAAGCAGAAAAGTCAGAGGCGCTAATTGAAATCAACACTCTTCATTCTATTTTTTTGAAATCAGAGCAGTTAGCATTCAGCGAAGTTAGAGACAGATGGGCAGTTATTGGCCGTTTCCGAAAAGCATCTGGCACACCACCTACAGACAGCTGGCAGTTGACTCCATTCCATATGCTTGTGCATGATGACACCATACCAAAAATTTTGAAAGGAATGCGGCCCGAAACTAATGCTTCTGGAGCGGATGGTCTTGAAAGTAAGAATATTGCTATATGGCCGTATGAAATCTTTCTAGGCATAATAGCCAATTAACACGATTTTCCAGACAACACTGCAATTAGCGCAGACGCTTTGAAACTTGCAATATGTCAAATCGCGTTCAATAGCATACCATCAGTTAAAAAAATACCACCACAAGATGAATCGACAACAGAAACTAGAACTTCAAGATCTTCCAGAGGCAGAGGCCCGCAGGCGCTGCAAATTTCTTCATCGAATCTTGACACGAATGCGTCTCGCGTTACTCCGGCCCCGCATAATGAAAACCGAGAGAGCGAGAGTAGAGAGTCACTAGTAGTAGATACTGGTGCTGGCTCACCTCAGGGTAATGCAGCAACTCAGACTAGCGCTGTAGATAGCCAGGCTGACAGATCTCAAAATGATACTTCTGATTCTTCAACATTGGTTGGCTCACCTGGAGGCTCAGGAAACACGGTGCCCAGCACACCACCCAGTCCTGAAGTCAACGCAAGCATAGATGCTGCAGCCGCAAATGACTCTACTGATAGCACTAGCAATGGTATTTGCCAAAATTACAAACATCTAGAGTGGAGAATTACCTACTAATTTCATTCAGTATCTACAAATACGAGCGCGGCACCCAGAAGGGAGACATTACAAATTCCTGCAAAGACTATTCATACCACGATGTTTGCAAACGACAGCTATGATGAATTCTTGGTTGCTATAGTGCCGATCTTTATCAAGCCTCTTTCAACAGGATGGGCGGCTGCTAGTAGCGTTATGGGGAGCTTCATTAGTCCATTAAAGGCAGATGCCATAAATGCCACGGCCGAAGCACGCGCTTCCTATGTTTTCTCAGGCTTAGCATTATATGGTTCAATTTTTATTGATATTGGATATTCATATACACATCGTCTAATCTTCGGTGATAGCTTCAAATCACTGGGTTACGTGCCATTGCCATGCAAGAATATTTCTTCAACCGAATGGTTCATATTTGATACATACCGCTCATATCTTCAACGGCAGAGAAATATAATCGCATCGGCACTCGAGCAGTCTGATGCAGACTTGATGATAGATGATGAATCTGGATTTTTTGTTATCAAAACAAAATTGGCAAATGGCCTCCAGTATGTGATTTGTTCTTCTATATCGCCTCATGTAGTGAGATCGCTTGCTGTTGAATATAAAGAGAAGAAATCCGATTCACAATCGTCTCATGTAGTGGGAATGCCTGCTGTTGAAGATAAAGAGGGGGATAAACTCAATTTACATTTTTTGGTACCATCCGACCCAGGGTTTAAAGTCATTCAGCGCAGGAATACTAATATTATTGGAGCGTTTCTAACTACAATTCATTTGTTTCTGCAAAGAAATTGGGGTCAGCATGTCGAGAAGTCAAAACAGTTTGAGCATTGTGAGTTAGAGCCAACGCAAAGTATTCCTATAAGCAATGGAGTGAAATTTTTTTAGGTACCCGATCGGGACTTAGAAAAGTCAGAGCTTTTTTGGAGCACAAGTAAGCATCAGATTGCATTCCCGTTGATCATTGGGAGCCTGAGCTGGCGTAGGTTGAGACTTTCTCTGCCTATGCCACATTACGGGTGTGAATCCGACTACTGCCCGGGATGATTAGCTATGGGACTAGTAAGAATTGTGTTGAAAAGCCACTACTTGAAGAGACCATTAGAATTAGAAAGACGTTGGTTTAATTCCTACTTTGCAATGAGTGTTTTGTATGAAGAGTTTTAGGGTTTTTGTAATTTTGGGACTTGTATTTACATCATGCCGTCTATAAATTTATAATCAATCACTCAATCAATCAATCACCTCGGAACAGATTGAAACTTTCAGTAGAGAATATTATCTTCAGCAACTCTAAAAGGGTGCACGCATCTTCTAATTTGGTACTAGTTGCTGCCTGGATCTATCCAAGGGATTGTATTCATTGAGACAAAATATAAGAAAAAAAGAGTGGATCATGGGTAGCTATGTTTGCAGTACTAAATACACCAGCATGATTGTATGCCTTTTGATAAGCTGTACCTTTATGAGGACATAAATAATCAAACCGAACGTTGAGGTATAGCAGTTCTTGAAGAAAGCTGAACTTCTGATGTTCCCATAAACCCCAGTTACAGCGCATCATTGGACCGCTGAATCTACAAATCTTAATGGTGCATAGGTCAGCTTTTATCTCAGACCAAAGTCTTACACAAAAGGTATAAATGCACTCTAAGCTCATAAAGACTAAAATTGGTCCTTTCTGGAGTTCCCGCGAGCTAACAAATTTATTCAAGCATTATGTTCCTGAATTTATACTTCTCAAAATAGAGTTTAAAGAACCACATCCACCCGGTCAAGCGAGCAATCAATCAAGCAGATTAATCACACGCGCACACTACCAAGCAGTCTCAATGAGGAGTATAAGTATCTAGCTGATTGCGCTGATTCTCTCTTTGCATTGGGCTTGCTGGAGAGTGTATGGTTTGAGCGTATTGTTGATTGAGAGGACCAAAGATGAGCTCAGATTGTACTACCGTCGCGACTGAGCCTACGACGGCTCAGGACAAGTCTGCCGCTGTTGAAGATGGAGATTTATCGACAGCGTTGAATAACTTGACAATCAAAGAAGAAGATGATAGCGATGAAATAAACCCGGAATGGAAGAACAAGTGTCTCCGAATGTAAGAGCTAAGATATGACTGGCCTTCACAGTACTAACATGGACCTAGCCGATATGCATTCTGTCTAGATATTGAAGCCAATTCCACAGGCTCGCGGCAGTTTAATAAGGAGCCTCATGAAGTCATTGAGCTCCCTGTGGTGCTGGTTGATCTTTATAAGGGCAAGATCATTGACGAGTTTCATACTTTTGTGCGGCCAACGCAATGTCCGACGCTATATCCCTGGTGCATAGAATTCACAGGGATCACGCAAGAGCAAGTAGATAGCGCTCCTTCTTTTACAGAAGCGCTTGATATGCTTGACAACTTTGTTATGAAGTATGTTGATGTTCTCAAGCCAAGGCCTAAATTCGGTCAAATGCCAAAGAGAGGCTGGAACGCACCTGCCATAGATAAGAACTACGCGTGGGTAACGGATGGGCGGGCAGATATTGAAAGATTTCTGTGTAGAAGATCGTGCAAGATAAATCGACGGGGACTACCAGAATACATGCAGGGGGGATACATTGATCTTAAGACGCTTTTCCGGGCACATTTTGAGGATTCACGCTATAAACGGATGGCAGAAATGTTGGAGCATTGGGGACTTGAATTTGAAGGGCACGTGCACTCAGGAATTGATGATGCAAGGCAGGTTGCCAGGATCTTATTGCTTCTACTAAAGAGAGAGAAGCATGCGGCTATACAGTGTACTAGAAGCGTTAGATTGCTGGCAGATTACTGGTGCTCGGCGGAAAATTTGCGTCTCGCATAATTGTAAAGTAGTTTGCTTAGAGTTGGAGCTATTTACAGGACAGTCGATAGTAATGCTGCTTGAGAAGCAGTGCTAGAACGCAGAAGTTTATTAACAGGCGTTTGCCGATTATTGCTTCAGCTATTGTATGGCTATTTTAATAATTAGTCGTAATATTTTTATTTTCTTGGTTGATCATTAGTCTTACTATTTTAGTATATCGCTTTTAGATATTCTTTTCAGACAATTAACAGCAAAGCAACATCCAATGCAAGACCTCTCTGTCACGAAGCCAACAAAGATATCACTAGACGACCCAGAAACTCATAATGTTTTTCCCATGAGGCCATTTTATTTTTATAGGTAGCCGCTTTCGAGAAGAATTGACTGACGGCAAGCAAGAATGGCCACAGAGAATGAAACTACTAAGATGATGTGACGAAGGAGAGTAAGGCTATTAGTGCTGAAGATGAAAACGGTGACCTATCCGCAAAGTTAAGTACTCTCAACATCAAAGGCAATGATGATGATAAAGAACAAAAGAAGATTTGTCTTTGAATGTAAGACTCCAGCAAAGATAGTCAGCAGAGCGTGGTACTAACAGGATTCATTGATACGCAATTTGTCTAGATATTGAAGCAAATTCAACCGGATAGCAAGACCTTTACACATATCCTCATGGAGTCATTGAACTTCCCGTGGTTTTAGTGGATTTGTATAAAGGCAAGATCTCGGAACTCGACAGATGGCAGAGATGGCGCGTTGGAGACTTCAATTGGAAAACCGTTTGCACTCGGGTATCGACGATACTAAGCAAGCCGCAAAGATTCTGTTGCTGTTGATGAAGAAGGAAAATATTCTGATACAGACGACGACTAGTTTTCGTACTTATTCAGACTATTCGCACGATTCAAGTGTCTTGCGTTACATCTTTCTTAAGTGGTGGATTTTCGCAGATTTGCGAGCAGTCGTTGCAAGAGAAGATTGTTTGTTGCTTGTTAAATTGCGAAAGAAGAAGATGATAGCAATATTACAATTCTAGTTACTTGTTTTTTAATAACTATTCTCTGTTGGTAATAAGAGCCGAATATAACAGAGAATGATAATAACAGGGTAATGGAACAATCCGGCTCGCAGTTCGGGGCAAGCAGGAAGGTTAATGACGTCATTGGGAGTTAATAACCATCACGAGATTGCAAGAAACGCGAGTAAAATACCAGCGAAATACAGGAATATCAGGCAATCGTATGACATCAAAGCAGACCACTGTTAGTTAAATACCCGCTTGCTGCTCTGTTCTGTTTTTTTCTTCTGTTTCTTTTATCAATCAAGCACTCAATCAGTCAATCAATTAAGACTTTTCACTCACAAACAAAGAAACAAGAAATCATGCGTTCAACAGCTCTTCTCAGAAATGTCGCCATTCAGGCTGCGCACAATGCGTCTCCAGTCACTCAGGCTACTAAGATTGTTGTCAAGAAGCCAGTGATATCGCCTTACTTGGTCTCGAGAGCTAAGGTTCTCGGTGGATGGGGATTGTTGATGGCAGGATTCTTCGGTTGGCCCGTTGCCACTTACAAGTGAGTTTACCTTGAATATGCTGATAAAGTACAGTTATTAAATAAATTCTATAGGATCTCAATGTGGAAAAATGGTGTCTAAGAGTTGAGACAAGAAATAGAATTCGGTTGGGATGGATTGCATTTTTAGTACACAGCATAGACACAGTTGCCATAGTGCATGACAGCAATAAATCAGAGTCTGTAGTCGTTTAGTTAATAGTATTTCTTTTTTATTACAGTATTATTCTATTATTAAATGGTAACAGTACAAGTGTAGAAGATGTATATAGAGACGTTGCAAGTGGAAGAAATAGTTGCTCAGGAAGCTATTAAAACGCTGTTTAAGCAGAACAACAGATAGCATTCAACTCTTATCAGTCATATTACTGATATGGTTTTCTACTCATTACCAATCCTCATTCCTTAGTTCTGTAGATCAAGAGATCTTCCATCAATGGAAGCCGCCGTTATGCACACTAACAGGTCGATGGCGATGAGCTGCCAAAGACGCCACCGCGATGACTTCGAAGAGCACCGAGTCACCAAATCATGATCAAACGGAAGATCTACAACAGCTAATAAACACGATAATAACAGGAGATTATTATCATCAATCCAACGTTGTAATCAGGATAGTTATTGGACAAATGCGAACGCGTTCAAATGCGAAAGAAACGCGTTCAAAGTGGAGTGAGAATTTAGAGTTTAAAGGTGGTGTGCTTTGTTGGAGCGCGTTATATAACGCGTGAAATTACGTCACTCCAGAAAAATCACGGTATTGTTAACAATGGATACCAAATGGAATATATAAACACAGTCATGTTTGCTGCTACTTTTTCTTTTTCATTATCATCACACGACAGTATTCCTTATATTCCTACAAGAATAACTACTTCTGCAACAAACTTCTACAATGCGCTTCTCGCCTGCCTTCCGTGCCGCCGCACTCAACATGTCCCACGCTGTTCACCAAGCTCCAATCGCTTCAGCTGGACGCAAAGTCACAATGCAAAAGCCCCTCTGGATGACTGATCCTGCATCGTCCTACATGCTCACAAGAGGAAAGGCATTACTTATCTGGGGATCCGTCCTCACTGGCTTCTTTGGCTGGCCATTCCTTGTCGCCGAGTACGTTCACAACTAATGACTTATATCTTCTGTAATTACTTACTAATATCTTACTCAGCATTGCACTGTACCGAGTCAAGTCCGAGCCTGCCAGAACAAAGGCTATCGCGGCTTAATTGGCCAATAGATTAGTTGATATTTTCGGCTTGATTGCATCTTTATTTTTTTAGCTTGCATTGTATTTTATATCTTTATGTCTTCGCTTATTGTTATTGTGTTATTATGAGTTTTTGGTTGGTGTTTAGGTCGCTTTAGTAATTAATTCACTTTGAACACTCTTAATCGTTAAACCTTGTTCCTCGTCAAAGCCTCGATGCTCCATCGCATCTCCACTATTTCTCAACTCAAACGCGTCTATACTCTTTCAGATACTCCTCAGCAGCTATTCTAGTCGTTTCAATGCAGCCGCCGTCAGCGCGACTGCGGCACGCAATAATAAACAATAATATAACAATCGTGGAACGGCTTCTACGGCGGTTTCCTGATCTCCTTGTTAACACCGACTTTGACAAAAAGGCCTGGACGAACTTGCACTATGCCGCGTCTCACGGCCATTTTGAAATATGCGTATGTTTTTTTTTTCTTATTCACTTATACTATGCTGGCTAACAGAGTATTTGTTTAGGTGGTATTGACGCAGCTGGGCCACGACGCTGACGAAATCTCTCTCGACAGCGAACGATACTCGCCACTGCACCTTGCCGCCCTCGAAAACCACGAGCAAACAATCCATTTTCTCGCTCAAAACTTCCCTCACAGTATCGACTCTGCTGCGCGCAACTCTTTTACTCCATTAATCTTGGCGTGTAAGCGCGGCCACGATGCCTCCGCTAATCTATTACTCGACTTTGGCGCCGACATTAACATGGCAGATAAAGATGGCAATCGACCAATACACTACGCGGTCGAGTACGGCCATCGCAAACTTATAAGATCACTGCTCGACCGTGGTGCCGACTACAAATCACCAAACAAGGAAGGGTGGACTCCTGGACAGTACTGCTTTTCGGTTTCGATCAAGAGCTACTTGAACGCGCTCACAATCGAGATTGATAGACGCGCAGATGAAGTGTTACAGAAGTCAGTATTAGAGGAGAAACTGCTGGCGGAGAAGAGGAGATCTCCAAAGCCGATAAAAATTGGATCTCCGATTGCTGCTCCACAACTGCAGCAGTCAACCCAAGTCTCTTAGCTGCAGCAGCATATCCCCAGCATCTTACACCACTCATACATTCATGCATAGATCGCATACAATACATCTTTTTATTATCGTCCTTCTATAAAATCAACCATCCACTCATACGTCCCAAATTGTATCGCATTAACAATAAACGCCCGCACAAGACAAACTTTCAACCCTTTAAAGAATACTCTCATGCCGCCTTCTATGTATGACTTTTTCGCACAATCAAATGTGCTGCTGTATAAAAGAGGTCGACCATTAGCATCTACTGGCTGCGTTTGATACCGCGTTTTCACCACATCTATGTCCCTATTAATATCATAGCAATCACTAGAAACAGGGCGGTACATACCCAAAGGAAAGATAGAAGCCCAGGTAGCACAGCCCGCAATACCACCTGCAAGTAGTAAATATGCAGTATTAGCCCATCCACCTTCTTGATCATCCTGAATAAGTGCTCCTTTCGCTGCATTATATGCCCAAAAACTATCCTCCTCTCAGTACACTTGATCCTCGATGAAGAGAATAATAAAATGACTTACTAAACGCCGTATCCGAAACCGTCACGAAATCCAGTAACTAATCCACCCTTGAAAAACCCTCTCGGTCCTTCAACTTTCATAACCTCCTTTGCAATACTCCAACTACTCTTACTCCCACTGCTGCCCGCGCTACTGGCTGCTGCATCGTGCGTAATCTGCGCACGACACTTCACGTTCTCTATCGGCGCAGAGATCACGAAAGTACTCAACCCAGCAATAGTTCCCGCCGTAAATACTTTCAATACATTAGGTGATACCTTAGTCAAATCGTTATCGTCAAGAAGATCGCGTGTGGCCGAATATGATGCGAATAAAAGAGCATTGAGAGCGCCGTATCCTAAAATCGGAGCCGCGACACCGTGAAGCAGTGATCTGAAATAGCGCACATTGTAAACTCGCGTATTTGCCGCCGGTGCTACTGTAGCCTCTGCAAGATCTATAAGCGGAGCTGGTGCAGCAGTTGATGATGCGCTTTGTAGCTTGACCTTGATGATATCAAGCGGATTTCCAATTGCTATACTAGCTGCTCCAGATACATATCCAGCCTAAACCACACCATTAACCTCTCTGTTAGCAATCAATATCCTAAAAAGATAAACTCACGATAAAATCAGTCGTTGGAGTAGGCATTTTCGACCGTAACAGCACTGCCTATACTCTAAGTGCTGTATTATGTCGGCTGTAATGCCATAATAGTAATCTAAGCTGGGATTATTCTGTGTGTGTGGGGCTCTGCTCTGCTCTGCTCTAACGCCGCATTCGCTTCCCAAAACCCAACCCTTCTTAGTTTTGATCGACTCACAGTACTTTACTAGAATTAAGCCCTGTATTAGGCGCACTATAACATATCTAATTCTATTCACATTTCAAAATATAAAAATTATAAATAACAAGCAAAAAAATTAAAAAACTAGGACACCTACGATTCCAGCGTGGTCTCCCACCGCAGTACTAAGTAGGCCTAAAGGAGCTTAACTAGAGTTGATCGGACGGGAAACGGTGCTTTTTCCTTAGTATGGTCCTAGCTGTTTGTCTATCAAAGCGCAGCAGTATAGTCTTGTAAAAAGGTCCTAAATTTGCGCGTTTACAATTTTATCTGTATATATAGTTTCCTATTTATGCTGTTGTTGTTGTAGATTTTATTGACGCTAAGTAGTAAGAGACATATCAAAATTACATAAATGCTAACGCATCATATACCAATTACTGGATTCCTTTAAGACCAGCCGTCATTCTTCGATGTAAAACATAAATCTTCAAGGAATCCAGTAATTGGTTGATTGACTGATTATATATTTATAGACGGCATGATGTAGATACAAAAGTCCCAAAATTACAAAATTCCTAAAACTCTTAATACAAACACACATCGCAAAGTAGTAATTGGTATATGATGAATTAGGATTTATGTAAATCTTATACTACTTAACGTCAATAAATTTACAACAACAATAACAACGCCGGTGCTCGTTGTATTCATTTTATCTTAATGATATCGTATTTCCTTTACTTATCTATCTGGTCTCGGTCGTTTGGCTGCTTACCATTGAATACTTGTCTCGATTTGGAAACACGGTTAATATTGTTGCCTAGTTCAAACTAGTACTGGTTACCCCCGCTTCAGGTAGTCTAGGTAATTCTTTGGCATATTGTCTTTGTTTGTTATCTTCGGATATTAGTTCCAATATTATTTATTTTCTTATTTGCTTGGAAATTACTATATAAGACGGTCTCGACGACACTTGTGAAATCTTGTAAAAATCATCTCGGGGTAAATCTTGTGCTGAGAACCTTGGAATATGTTTTGCTTATCTAGAATCTTACGAAGCTTGATTTTGGACCGTTCCTTAACAGCAAAAGTTGTTAGCGGGACAGTTATATAAGTAAAGTGTGTTATACATGTATGACGTAAACTATAAATATAAATGACGCGTCGCGTCCTGATTGGCATCAACGCGACGCGTATCTTAGGTCGATTTACTATATGCATGATTACGTAGTTTATGATATAACATGTAAAAAAGGAAGTTTCATAATAAGAAGACATTTAAACTGGTCAAAAGTACCGAGAAGGTACAGTTGCACGCAGTGAAACAATCAAAATTGCAGCGACGAAAACGCGTATTCTGCCATTGAGGAGCGCCAATTTCATGCAATCAATTAACTTCGCGAATTTTGGTCTACTAAATGAGTGTGCAGGTGAATGTATAAAATCTATAAAGAAGGGATCAATTACACGTTATTCGACACACTCGTTCATAGGAAGCCGACGCCAGTTGACGATTTCCCAAGTACAGCTGAAGATGGCTGCGTTTTGACTCTCTACATTTCATATGACTATGACAATCAATATAATTCAAGCTAGCAAATTTCTAACTATCGCAACAAACCGAAATCCAATCCAAAAATCCAAGCAATATAGTACAGAGATAAACCAAAACAGCTACGCCTAAATATACACCCACACAACCGCCTCTATTTTTTCTCGCCAATCCATTTTGCAATAACTTGTTCTAAAACATTCCTTTTCACGGGCTTTGCTAGGTAGTCACTCATGCCAGCTTCAAGACACTTCTCGCGGTCACCTGTGACTGCGTTGGCGGTCATTGCTATTACGGGTAAGTTTGAGATTCGGGGATCGGCATCTTTGCGGACATGTCGCGTCGCTTCTATAGACATACAGCTGTCAGCACTCACTCATTGCTCTAATATTAATAAATTTAGACTTACCATAACCATCCATGAGCGGCATCTGACAGTCCATCAACACGAGATCAAAAGGATGTGAACTAGAAAGCCGTTTATCAAGCGCAACCAATGCTTCTTGTCCATTTCCTACCGCCTCCACATTGAATTTTAGCCGTTTTAAGATATTCAACGCAATTTGCTGGTTAATCTGTATCTCTGTTAGTACGTACACTCTCAACACACGATAGAGAAAGAGCACTTACGAGGTTATCCTCAACAACAAGAATCCAAGGCGCACCAACGTCTCCATCAGACTTGACACTTCCACTAACAGTATTTGCAGCAGGATCATAAATCATCTGAAATCTCGCAGAATCAGTCCGGACTATACCTGGCGCTTCTGGCGTCGACGGCTCAGCTGATGGAGTAGGCGGCATCTCGCCCAAATGCGAATACCCGCCAGTTTGCCATGAAGCTCCGACAACGACTCCACCGTATTCGTTCGCAGGAGAAAGCGAGGATCCAACAGGTGCCTTTTTGAACGGCACGGAAAAGAAAGCAACTGTGCCCTTGCCGTACTCAGACTCAAGTCTAACAGTACCATTCATCAACTCGACAAGATTCTTGCTAATAGAAAGGCCAAGACCAGTTCCTCCAAAACGTCTCGCAGTTGAATTATCGCCTTGCTGAAACGGCACAAATAACTTATCTAGAACAAGCTTTGTAATGCCAATTCCAGTATCAGCAATCCTCACATTAATTTCGATCGTGTCTAAAGTCTCATCCACATCCCGGGCTGACAAAGTAATATGTCCTCGTCGCGAAAATTTCACAGCATTAGTGAGTAAATTCATAGAGATCTGTCTAAATCTTCCTGAATCTCCAATGACAAGCGGCATAGGCTGTCGACTAAATTTGATATCATTAACCAATCTCAAACCTTTCTTAGCCGCAGGGAACGATAAAATGCTTAATGTCTCCTCGAGAACGCGCTCGACGTCGAAGGGTTCATTGCTAAGTTCAAGTTTTCCAACTTCAATCTTACTAAAATCCAAAACATCGGTGATGACGGACAAGAGTGCATCAGCGCATAATCTGATATTATCCGCAAACTCGCGCTGATGCTTCATCAGTTCGGTGCTTAACAACAAATCACTCATTCCGATTACACCGGCAATAGGAGTTCGGATTTCATGTGACATGTTCGCAAGAAATTCAGATTTCATTCGTGATGCTTCTTCCTTCAACCGCATTGCGTTGAGTGCATCATCTTGCGCGCGTCGTTGATCATCGACATCAACCATCGCACCGATCCACTTCGTCGTCGTTCCATCCTCATCCTTAAGTGGCGTACCACGACAAACGTGCCATCGATACTCGCCAACAGCATTGCGAATCCGAATCTCGATTTTCTCGTAAGTACCGCTGACGGCATCACGAAGCGCGTTTGTAAACACAGACCGATCTTCTTCGTGCAATTGATCAAGATATGCATCGTTCGCCGTACCAGGTGCATCCTTTCCACACAGACTATACCAGAAGTGATTAAGATACTCCAACGGCGGAATCTCCTCAGTACTTCCAGTAGGAACATCCGCAATCCAGATAATACATGGAATAGTCTCGAGTGTAGCCACAAACCTCGCCTCAGACTCTCGCGCGGCGCGCAACGCTGCATTCTGCGACTCAATCATCATCGCATTAGCCATGGTCGCTTTCCGGATATTCTTGAATAACGTTGCATTCGTGATTGAGATTCCCATTTGCTGCGACAACAGAGAAATAACCTCAAGATGACGTGTATTAAATGAATGTGGCGCCGCTTCGAGATATAGTGTGCCGAGAGTGACGTTCTTATGACGAATTGGATAGATCAATACACTTCGACTACCCGCATGCGCTATATTCCATGCATTATTCGAGCTAGCAAATCGTTCATCTTCAGCCACGTTGGCAATAATAACCGGCTCGTTCGTATTAAGAACGTAGGAAATAGGCGGCACAAGAAGAGTATCTTCAAAACTATCAAGAGATAGCTCTTGCGCGTTGAACGACTCAATTTTGTCGACGGTGCCCATCGCCGCAACCCGAACTTTGGCGTCCTCGTTCACGATCACCGCAGCAATTTCAGCACGCGTCGTGCGAATAAAAATCTCAATCATCTTTGTCAACAATATATCAACATTGATTTCACTCGAAATGACCTGTCCGCTCTTTATGATCGAGATAAGATCGAGAATGTCAAGTGTAACGTTCGATTGAGAGCCTTCAGATCTAGTTTGTGCATCCCAGGTATTCATTCGTTCGCGCTCCGAGACTTCTAAAATAGGAGCAGGTGGGATTGGGAACATACTCCGCCCATCGACCGCTACTTCTACCTCGTTATCATCTTCAGTGCCAGTTGAGGTGCTAACTCTGTAAGAATCTTGCTGCGCTGCGGTTTGGACACCGACGCTGCGCATTGCCGAAGGTGATGTCTTGAATGCATCCGGGAACGTTGCGCACAAATGTTCAACGACTCCCACTGCGCCGAACCTATCTAAAATAGAAACGCCCTCACGCAAAACATGCCCACCGACCATATTCATCTTACGAGTGATACAAATCGATCCAGCAATATAATGCGATATTCCGAGCTCGATGCGCGTGTCGTTGGCAATACAGTGCTGGACCACTTCCTCGTGAAGTTGAAGTGCTTCTTCCACGTTTCCGTGCAAATCAGCAAGCTATAACATCAATTAGTCTTCAACACTCATACAAAACAGAGAGATACTTACAGCCATCTGAATGATCTTTCGCCAACTAACATGATTAACATCCGACATGACAGACCACTCTTCCATCTTCTTCACAACATCCTTAATCCTTGCCAGCAAGTACTCGCGACGCTCAGGCGTCACATTATTCTTTTGCACAATCCGAACCATCGAAAGACTCATAATAAACCAAGCAAAATGAGATTCTCGCGTACAAAGAAAAGCTTGCCATCGATCAGTGTACAAGAACTGTACTGCGATTTTCTTGATTTCTTCAAACTCTCCATACAAAAACAGTGTAAACATGTAAAAACTGAGATGAATGGCAGTGGCAGACGTGAATGGACGGGCTAATAACATCTCTTGATACTCTGCTGCGTCAAAGTCCTCAGTTGAAAGCGCATGTCGTGCGTCTGTTAACTCAGCCTTCCCAGCCATTGTACGCACAGTCTGATAGATTGCGCGAATAGAGACAATAGCGTCGCACATGCTATAAACCGGGTCAGTCTCTGCCAAAATGGAACCCGCTCGATCAGAAACGACTCGTAAATCCTCAAACGAAAAGAACAAAAACCGTAAATCCATAGCCTGCAGCTGCAACACCAGAACCCGATCACCAGCTGCAACAGCATGCGACAACGCCGGCGCGATTTGCGAATATGCGTGTAACGGCGCATTAAAAATATGATCTAGATATGCAGCATCGTAATACAGTGCACGACAGATAATCGCCGAATCTTGAATCCGACCGATCAATACCTTTGCTAGATTGCGGAGTCGATTGGCGAAATGGAACATTTGGAACCTGAGAATGGCAATCATTGCAAGAGCAATATATGCACGACAAAGGTTATCATCTGCTCCAACTCGAAGCTCCAAATGTACAAACAACATCGATGTCTGGAAAAACATCTCTGGGGACACCATATATACAATCATCATAGCCGAGCCAAGGAAATCCTGCGCACCTTGGACCAACGGATCTTCTGTTCGTTTTGGATTAAGCAATTCCTCATCAGTGCTATTCTCAATCATTCTGAACACATCCCAAAAAAACCTAGTCTTCCCCATCTCAGAAAACTCCAATTCCGTAGTAACCCCCAAATCAATCATGGTCGGTCCAATCATCGATGACACGGCACTATACTCTCCTTTCAAATAATTCACTTTCATGAAAAGTCTATCGCAGCGCGCACTATCTTGTCGTCGTTTAGCATGCGGTTTTAATGTCTTGACGAGTTCAAAAGTCTCATCTGGCTTTCCTTCAAAGAAAATAACAGTAGCAAGTTCATAATGTGCTTCAAAAACCTCCTCATAACTTGTATCAGTAGCATCATCGCTCCAGCAATCTTCAGGGAGTAAACTAATAGCCGCTCGATAGAACTCCTCGGATTTTGAAAGTGATCCTTTTTCATTTGCTTCCTTTGCAGCATTCAGAAATTCTGTTCGGTAAGGACGGCGATAGGGCTTGTCTCTGATCAGTGAGAGCGCTGAAAGTAAATGATCAGCGACAAACAACGAAGAATGATCATCAGCTACAGATGTTAGCAAAGCCTTCAAACAACAATAAATAAAACAAACGTACACTTCATGAGAACTTCAGCAAGAAGTAAGTTCATTGATGCAAGATTCTCAGGCCTCACAAGTGCCTGTGCAGCTCCGGCATATCTCTGATGTGAAAACCGGAAACTATCAGACCCGCTATCGACATGACTAATGATTCCATTCTGCAATAAAGTCTGAAGACTTGAAATAGCCTTGTCAGATGAATCAAGAACTGTGAGCTCGTTATTATCAAGAGCTGGCGTGTCGCCAGAATCAGAAGACGATAAACCCTCTGGCATAGCCATCAACTGCTGCACCAATCTAAACGAAAACGGGCAACCAAGAAGTGATGCCCAAATCATAAAATTCCGAGTCCGTTTAGGAAAATCGCGAAACCTCCGTAACACAAATGCTTGATCAAGATCAGCGACGGCGACAAATTGAACATATGTCTCGCGAACCGCATTCATACTCGTGTAAACCCATCGTCGACGACGTGCACTGAATCGAATGACTTTATCTTTATACAAAGCTTTGAGAAATTCCGTCAATACCAGCGGATTTCCCTTTGAATTTTCATGCAGAAACGCGCCAAGCTCTGAGATCTCGCTCGTATCGCAGTGAAGAGTCTGTGCAACAAACTCCTCAACAGCATTACGACTTAGAGGTTTGATAAACAGCTTTGTCAATCGCGAATAATCACTCTCGTAAAACTCCTGAAGTTGGCGCGGAAGAACGTGTCCATCGCGATGAGTCATGATGATTACGATCTCAACGCGACTCTGAATCATGGCTTGAAGAACCTCAATAGTCTCATCGTCTGCATGATGAATGTCGCCAAGAACAACTGAAACTACGAAAGACTCTGACAAAATTCGGAAAAGATGTAAAATGAATGACGCGACAAGCATCTTATTTCCCGCAGCATTTTTCAGTAACCAATCAGGAAGTCCAGCAGATTTATCAATTGAAACAAATCCTGATGCAGCAATACTAGACAAAGAGTTTATCGATGTCCGCCGGGCAACACTGCCACTTCGACTAGAGTTAGCATCCTCATTCCCCGAAGCGACAAAAATAGGTATAGACGGCTCAGCAGCGACAGAATGCTCCATTGACTGAAATGACGTTTGTGAAAGATTCTCTTCGGCAATCTGTAATAAGTCCTGAGACTGAAAGAAACCAGTTCTTTGTCTCCGCTCAAGATCCATAAACGACTTCAGTTCGGGAATTATAGCAGCTATTCGCCGCACTTGCTGCCATTGCGATCCTAACTTTGCTCGAAGAGAGCCATAAAAAGCATGAACGACTTCAGATCTCTCAGACAGGACTTGCTGTAGTAAAAGTGACAGAGTAGCAACAAGTGGTTCAAACGGTGACCGAGCTTTCTCACGGGCTTGAAATCTGGCATGTAGACCGTAATTCCGCAACGAGGACTGTAACGACGAGATAAGCATAGATTTTCCGATACCAGTGTAACCACGGATTGAAATAATTTCAGTTGGTTGTCGAGTTTGCTTCCGGACTGAGACAGAGCTGAGTAAGGCGGAATTACTTCCTCGGCGAGAAGATGAGGGAGCGCTGGCGGCAGATTCTCCTGATTCACTACTTACTGAAGTTCCTGAAATACTGTAAGTAGCCTCGGAGTAGCCTGCATTACTACCCGACATTCGCGAACGTGAGAATCCTGTGAAGTTGCTATCCCGGATAGAACTTCGTCGTTTGACAAATTTTTTGACGATACTCAAGACAGCGTCGCGCTCGACTGTCCTGCCAATCATTTCAGTCGGGAGAGTGAAGACAGAGGAGATATCATTTTTTCCAAGCTCAAATTCTTCAAACACTTCCGCACCATTATATTGCCGAACCATTTCTTGAACTTTCATTAAATCATGCCGTAGTCCACCAGCGGAGAGGTAACGGTTTGTCGCTTGCTTTGCAGTCATCTTTTGGACAATTGAGTTGATAACCGGTGGAATATCAGGGCGAGAAACTTCAATGGATGGCACAGGAGAGTGCAGAATTTGATGAATGATATCCATGGCTGATCCATAAAATGGAAGACGACTGGTGAGAAGAGAGTAGAAGACGATACCGAGGGAGTAGATATCGGTTCGATAGTCGACAGTCATTGCAGCACGGCCAGTCTGTTCGGGCGAGAGATAGACATACGTTGAGCTCAAAGCAGAGTTGACAAACATTCCATAAATAGTATCAGAAGCGGCCGGTCCAGCCGAGGCACCGTGAGTGCTTGAGCCAAAGTGAATGATTTTGACAACGTGGGAGTCAATATTGTAGAGGAAGGCATCGTCGCGGATCTCACCGTGGATCATTCCGTGAGAAGCATGCAGCACTTCCAGACATTCTGCAGCCGCTATGGCAAAATCCAGAAACTGAGGAAGGGTGATGACATGTTTTGGAGGCACAGCCGAGGCAATGCTGGAAGCAAGCTCATGGTCTTCGTTGGAGGTGTATTCGGTCGCTGTGAGGGCTGTGGAGAAGTCGACGAGGGCATCTTCGCCAATGTATTCAAAGATAGAAACCACAGCACCAGATTTTTTCAAATGAAAAAACTCGAATGCGCGGATAAAGTGCGTGAGAGTAGGGTCAATCCGTTGCAAATGCCTGACGACGGTGAATTCCTGCTCGAGTCGCAGCGACCGTTGGGAGAGAGAGACGCGCGCGAGCACCGGAGTATCCGAGACGGTACTGTGAAGTCCACGAACATGCCAGGACTCGTAAGATGTAAAATGGGCTGATGAGTAGTCGAAGCTGTAGTCTTGGAGTTCGTCGAGCTCTGCGCGGAGGTCAGCGGGGAAGTCGTGGACGGGCGGGTGAGAAGATGGAGCCCCGGGAGAGGAGCCAGCGTCAGTGGGCGCGACGGAGGGTTTTTGCAGAAGCTCCATTGCGGAGCAAGAAGCAGCAGATCTTGCTCTGCTAAAACAAAGTATGGGTTGGTGAAGTAGAGGAGGAGAAGATAGAGGGCGAAGGGGAAGAGGAGAGCAAGAAGAAGTGTACGCATACAAAAGCAGCACGAGTGATTATTGTGTGTGTGTGTGCGTCTCGCGTGTGTCAGAGACGAACAAGGGTCGAGCGTGACTTGGGCAATTATGGGTATGAAATAGCGGATTTATGCAGGTTTTAAGGCAAGTGGATAAACACCCAGAAAAGGGAGATGAGCGAGAGTAGCCGCGCTCGCTTATTTAAAGCGATTTAAAGCTGTGCGACAAACAACGTTTTTTTTTGACCTGATTGTTGGATTTGTGATTTTTATTTGATTAATATTGTTGTTGGATATTGTAAAAAGTTGGAGTGTAGGAAGAAGTATGGATGGAATGCGAACGAGGAAGTGGAATAGCAGCAAATGCAGGAGAATAAAGCAGAATGGATTAGAATAGGCTGATAATGCACAGATAGCCGTTAATTAGCATAATTCATTTGCTTTCGAGAAAACACTAACAAAACGGACTTAAAAATGTATGTTTACATCTTGCTGTTTTGTGCAATGTATTATACTATGTTCTATAATATTTATAGCACCAAGCAATATTTTTATAACCATATCCAGTGCCTGTTCTAGCTAAATTGTGCGTAATTCGGAACCGAGAAACTTACCCGGATCAAATCCAACCGAATCCGGTCTCTTTCTCAGAGCAGCGCTGCCCAATATCGTACACTGTCAACACACAAATTTACCCCCCTTACCTGCCACTATTCTCTCGACTCGCCAACTCCTCAAGCAACTCAAACGCACCACTGCTCTCACACATACCTCTAAACACGCCTCCCTCTTTTCTAATCAACCTCAGCGGTGAATCAAACTCCTTTATCCGCCCGCGCTCCAACACTAATATCCGCTCATAGTCAATCACACTGCGTAAACGATGCGCTATCGTTATTATCGTCGTGTTCTTAAACTCCCGACGAATCGTCTGCTGTAAAACTGCGTCTGTAGCGTGATCTATCGACGCCGTGGCTTCGTCGAAAAACATAATCTTCGGATCCTTAATTAATGATCGCGCCAAACACAGTAACTGCCTCTCTCCCTGAGACAAATTACTACCACCTTCGGCAACCATTGAATCCAAGTTAGAAAATATACTGTACCCTCCGGCACTCAACTGTCCTCTATACATCGACGACGACGACGACGACGACTCAATATCCTCTGAAATCAAATTAACTCGTCGCAATACAGCTTCCACCTCTTCATCCGTATAGTGTCCGCTCGGATCTAGATTCATCCTAATCGTCCCGGAAAACAGTATCGGATCTAGATCAGATTAGCACACTTTCTTATGAAAAGTAAAATGTACTCACCTTGTGGAATAATAGTCATCGCCTCTCGCAGCTCTCTCAATCCAATCTTCTTAATATCAACCCCATCAATCAATATTCTCCCCTCACTCGCCTCTACAAACCGGAAAAACGCAGACGCAATCGTAGACTTTCCCGCTCCAGTCCTTCCAACAATCCCAACCTTCCACCCAGCTTTGACTTCAAAACTAATCCCATCAATAACTTTTGGTAAATGAGCAGCATATCTCAAAGTTAACCCCTCGACTTTGATCCCCCCTCTTGACGGCCATCCCCCAGGCACTCTAGTAGTAGACTCGATATCTGCATCCTCCTCCCGTTCTACTCCCAAAAACTCCTCAACTCTCTCAACAGAATTCATATTCATCTCATTTGCCGCATTAACCGCCAACAAATACGTTACTTCTCCCGTAAAACTCGTCGCATAGGTCATACACAAACCAGCTAATCCCGCATCAATACTCTTGCTCCTCCAAATAATAAACCCTGCTGAAAGTGTAGTAATCAGTCCTCCAACAACTTCACATCGAAACTTCATCCACCGATCACACGCCCACATCGCATTATACGGTCGTGTATGAATATCTAGTTTTTCCATGCTCTCAAACATAAACCGGCTTTCTTGTCCGTACGCGCGAATAGTAGCAAGTCCAGACAGCGTCTCTGCAAAATGCTGATATAATGGACTTCGACTTACAAGTCTCATCCGCCGTAACTCAACCGAAGTTCGCGTGAAATAGAGATTAATCACATAAAAGATCCCGCAAATAAATCCAATCAAGAACAGAAATCTCGGCAGAATTATCGTAATAACGCACAGAATTATACAAATCGATGTAATTGAATGCGTGATCGAGATCAACCCTGGCATAAAAATCGAATCTATTGTTTCCATATCCTTGCTAAATCGATTGATAATAACCCCTATAGCCGTGGTATGAAAAAACCTTGGCTTGGCATACATAACAGACGACAATAAATCTGGAAAAATCCGTCTAGAAACAGTTAAACTGCCATAAAATGCAAGCCCATTTCTCGCAGCCGAAATCACAAGATAAATCACCGATATGAAAACATATACTCGAAGGTAATACTCCGTGTTACGCTCTTTCACCCCTTGATTCGTCTGCTGAGACCACCGTCTAATCCACCAATTCTGCATAAAATCACCACCCTGCTGCATCAAGAACGCACCAAAGAGTAGAATCAACGGTCCGGTAGATCCTATATATCCAAAATATGTGAGATATGTCTGCCACCCAACACTTCCTATTTTTCGAAATTCAGAGTTGTCTTTAACTCCTGAATCTTGTCGGAATATAAATCGAGTGTGACTAGGCGCTACTAATGCCTCGTCTTCTTCGTCATTAACATCAGCTTCGAATAAAGTCGTGCTCCGTGTGGAAATACTCTGTCGAATATTATTATGATCGGATCCTAGAACGCCATGATCAAGTGCCGCCTGAGGCGTTCCCTGAAACTCAATAGCACCATCTCTCAGCGCAACAACATGACTTGCACTTGGAACTGTAAGCGCAATGTTACGTGTAGTAAGAATGCACGTACGCCCAAACATTAACGGACCCATCAGACAATCGTTGAAGATTAACCGCGACGAATGCGCATCAATCGCACCTAAAGATCCATCCAGCAACAAATGTCTCGCAGAACTATAAACCGCTCGCGCCAGTGCGATCCTCTGCTTCTGACCGCCGGATAATGTAATTCCTTTATCGCCGACCATCGTCAAATCGCCGTATTCTAAACTCTCGAAGATGGTGACTAGGCAGCAGGCCGTGATCACACGACGATATCGAGATTCATCGAATTTTGAACCGAACAGAATATTGTCGCGTATACTAGCGTTCAACAACCACGCGCGTTGCGAACAGTACGCAACAGTATCGGTATACCCATCAATAGGATCCGCCCGTGGTTCAGAAACAGTAGCGAGGCCAGGTAAATACACATTTCCTTCGACTAACGTCATCTCGCCGAGTAAAGCCATTAGCAAGGATGACTTGCCAGATCCTCTTGGTCCTATAATCACCGATAACTTAGCCAAAGGGAAGTTAATTGACAACTTCGATAATTCAAATTTGCCTTGACCCGAGTCGCTGAATGCGCCCCAGACAAACGAAGCGCCTTCGAATCCGATATACGGCGACTCCACACTCCTCGGCGCTGTCGACAACACGTCATATTTCTCAGTGGGTTCTTCTTCTAAGAACATTTGCATACGATCAAGCGATACTTTTGCGCTCATCAGATCTGTAATTGAATTTGCTAGTCGCTCAATAGGTGCTCGAACAATGTTAATAAGCGATAAACTACTGAACGCAACTGATGCTTTAAGTTCATGTCCTGCTATAAGTGTATACGTTCCAAAAGTAACAACGGTTAAGAGGAGTGGAGTTCCAAACCAGGAAATGGCACCGATAGTATAGAGATAGAAATGTCGGATAAGTCCATAAATCTCGCGCTCGCGAATCTGCATCACGGCATCGCTAAATATCTTTTCCCAGGCTGTACTAGTTAGCATATCACTCAGAACTAATGATAGATTACCTACCAAAGTACTTGATCAATTTAAAACTTTGCAAAATCTCATTGGTCTTTTGTGTACGCTCATCCGCCAGTTTCATCAGCTTCAAGCGATTTCCAGCGACTGCCTTCGAGAGTATATAATTCGAGGGGACTAATGCCGCCATAGTCAACACTCCCGCAAATGCACTTGGTCCCAAAAACTGAAAAACAAGCATGACAGATAAGATGAAAACAACAATGCAACTGATCAAATCAGTTAAATTTGTGATTGCGAGAGCGATTTCGTTTGCGTCAATGGCCATCAAGTTAATAATAGTGCCCATTTTCATGCCGGATGTTGCTTGCGCATCCGTTAATTCATGGTCTTCGGCAGTTGATGAAAGCTCGTCCACTAAACGTGCATTATCTTCCACAGTCATGCTAACTTTCCTTCTCAGAGCTTTTGCGTATATTTCGGTGATCATGATAGATCTCGTCTTTGTGCTCAGTCTTCTGAATCCTCGAATTGCCAAAGATTTTAGACAGGGTCCAACAATCGCAGCAGCTAGTAGCAAAACCACGTAGAGCCAGGCTACATGTCTAGGGATGCTCTCAGGCTGCTCAAGATACTCTAATATATGTTTCACCAAGAGAGTCGGAATGATCGCAAACGGAGCCTGTATAATAGCATGAATGGTACTCCATATGATGCGACTACGATGATACACCAACACCGCGCTTACAAACGACATCTTCTTTCTTAATGGGCGGAATTGTTCACTGAGATATGACGCTCGCCAGTCTTTTGCCATATCCCAAACATCTTTCATCGCAAGTGGTCGTTGGTATCCAGTTCTGAGCATCGGGTTTATGAATGAGAATGTGAGTATAGTGAACAGAGTCGCAAATCTAGGTGGACTGAACATCAGACCCTTGTGAACTTCGACGTAGGCTGGAAATGTCCCTAGAGGCAAAAGAAGTGCGATAATCATAAGAACTGTGCTGAGCAGAAATTCGATAATTACAGTGACATTCTTCAGTGCAGAGTGCTGCGAAATGAGAATAGACCGCAGATCGATAAGCACGATGATCCATCGAAGGAAGTAACAGTAGGCGAGATTAGCTGCTACTCTAAATGAATACTCATATGAAATTTTCGAGTTTCTATGGAATGATATAACAAGAACGTATAACTAATTATGATTAGCTGCGGTCAACAAAAGTAATTTGACAGCCTACCCAGAAGCAAGCAGACACGAGTGAGGTGACGCTGATATCATCACTTGACATGGCACTTGATAACACCGCACTCACAAGGTAAAGTGCAACGAGCATACTCATACACCCCCGTTCAATAGTCTCTCGGTCTCGTCGTCCGCAGTCATTCATCAAGATAGGTTCCATGGCACCGGCGGGCATGTGATCCCGATGCAGGAAATCATCGTCGACAGCAAGGTCGTTACGCTCATGATATCCATGCAGTTTTCTCAAAAGTTCAATCTCGTGTCGCGATCGAAGCTGTGGTTCGTCTTCGCTGCCCTGGTATCTGGTTGACGGACGAGTGGCTAGGAGGACGTCGTCGGCGGAGAGGACAACGAAGCCGTCCGGCACTGTCGCTTTGCGCTCAGAGGAGTACAGTGGAAACACAAGACACGCTGAAATTAAAACGACTACTAATGGATAGTATACATGCAGATATCTAAACCATAAATCGCGGCAGTTAGCATCATGTACACCGATAAATATCCAACGGCGACACTCACGTGCGGTTTGCACAGGGAGAAATATTGGCGTCGAGCCATAGCGGATCACGACACAGCACTCGAGAAAGCATGACCGAAGAGCATGCTAAACAAACTTCACTGACAATCTCTGAGGTTATCAGCGGAAAATCACAGGAACTGTGGTAAATCAAGCCGATGAGTTCAGGGAGTGTGGGGACGACGCGGCTGGGCGAGAAATCAGCTAATACTTCTCGGAAGGCGCAGATAGAGTTTGGATGTCGACTGACAGTGACAGTTCGGCTTGTTCAGAGAAAGATAAGTAAGGTTCTAAGTGAGATTGTGAGATCATATGATAGCATATAAACAGTAAGATCCAAAACTGTATGAAGAACAAAGCAGTATCTAAATGTGAGTGCCAGTCAGTATCTAAACCGGGCTCAAAACCAAGTGCAGGAACACCCTTGCCTTGGATTTTTGTGCATAGTAATGAGCCGCATCGGTGCAGCAGAGTTAATGGGTAGGCTGGACTGGATAGGAGAATGAGAATGAGAAGTAGAAGGAGAAGTAGAGGTATGGAAGATATAATGATGGAATATTGAATGAAATAAAAGGAAGAGAGGAATTGGAGTGGAGTGAGTGTTGTGTGCTTGTTTAGTGAAAGGTGTGTTGCTATGCATTCATCAGACCTTATCTATGAATTAAATGACTATGAATACTGTGATTGTTAACCAATGAGAAGAATAGTTAATGGATTGATATATAATGCTGGCGAATCTAGTCTACAGTCATTTAGGATATATTACTATGTAAATAGCCATAGCCCAACTGATACAGTTGAATATCCACATTATCCAAACTCAGATTCTCAATTTACTCCATCAAGACTCTCATCAACTAATCCCTCTGCTCCGCAACAAATACGCCTCCAACTCCTCTCTGAATAACGCCAAATAAACAAGCCACAAAGGTCAATGACTAGACTGTTTTCGCCTCATTGAAGTACATGTCAGTTATATTTGTTTGCATTATCTACTTACATTTCACTGCATGGAATATAACAATAAGAACTTTCAAAACAGCAGTACTCGCTCGAATCAACTGCTAATAATTAATTATCTCATCTCAATCTCAGTCACGTGACTTATTCCGCTTTAAGAATGCCCTAACCCGCATAATGATTATATTTGTTGCGCCGCTGAAATCGAATTCCCCCAAAACCTTAAAACTGTGAGTCTGCTCACCAGCAATCAAATCCAAACCACTCCTCTTCCTCAGCTTCCAGCTTCCCACCTTTCTCAGCAGAGGACCCTGACAATGCCACCGACTCCGTCAGGTTCAGTCTGGAATGGCGCTGTGCCATTTCACGGGCAGCTCCAGAACATCCCACAGCAACAACAGCAGCAGCAGCAACAACAGCAGCAGCAGTTGTCCAGCGGTTCCGTGACACAAATGCCATCTCCCCACCATCAGAATCAGCAACATCTCACGCCTCCCCAGCAGCACCAGCACGCGACAATGCCTTTTTATCCACCAAGACCAGTTGCTCTAACTCAGCATCTGTCGTCTCTGCAGCAGCAGCAGCAGCAGCCTCAGCAGTCTCAGCAGTCGCGTCAGAAAATGGCAGCCCTGTTGTCCCTGCACGCGGGTCAGAAAGCCCGTCCCTGCGACTCCTGTCGCAAGCGCAAGTCCCGCTGCTTCATCCCGCCAAACGACGATTCCTGCGTCTTATGTCGCTTCCGGAAGCAGAAATGCACCTTTGTCGAAGGACCAAAGCCTAGACGAAAGCGCGATGCTCCGCAAGACTCGCCATCGACAGCGGCCTCTGGCGTGCCCACCAAATCAGCTCGGTAAGCAAAATCCCGTAATCACTCTCACGACCTCGGATCAACTCATATCTTTTTAGAACTGACGAGTCTAGTAGAACAGCTGGATCTAACAAAGATTCTGCGTCCTCAAATGGCCCTGCGACTACGCCAAACACTATTGAAGGCACATCGTTCCCTTCAAATATCTCTGAGAGCCAACCTGCCATCCGAGACACTCTTCCCATCGACGATTACTCAACCTTCCGCGGCCATTCTCTTCTCAAAAAGACCCTTGGCTTGAATCCTCGCGGATCGACATTCATTGGCACTTCATCAGTCCTCGACTATGGCTTTCTTGCTCAACTTCCCTTTGATCGTCGCGACGAGGCAGAGCTGGCGACTGGCACGCTACTACGCAAAGTTGCGCCTGATGCTGTCTTCAGATTAGACTTTGACCGATCAAATATTGAGAATTACAAGGAAATGATGAGATCGGTGGATGAGATTGAGCGTATTGTGGCTCCTCACGGGCAAGCTCTTCTTGATCTCTACTTTCGCATCATCCATCCTTCGTTTCCTATCCTCCACAAAAAGGTGTTTTTAGAGAAATACTCACGCACACATAGAGAACTATCTCCGCCATTGCTCGCCGCTGTGTACTCCCTTGCCCTTAATTGGTGGTCTTATGATCCAGAACTCGCACAACAACCAAAGCCAGACGCAGAACTGCTAGCCAAGATTGCTAGTCAAACATTTTCAGTCATCATACTCCCCAAGATCTCAACAGTTCAAGCAGGCTTGTTACTCCTTCAGCGCCGACAAGACAGTACCTCAGATTGGCCCTTGTGTTCGCATGTCGTGGCGCTCGCCGAAGAGCTGGGATTAGGTCTTGAATGCGAGAAATGGCGGATACCTAAATGGGAACGAGGATTGCGCAGACGACTTGCCTGGGCTGTCTGGTTACAGGACAAATGGCACGCGCTAACGCAATCGCGGCCCTCACATATCGATAAGCGGAATTGGATCATTAAGAATGTGACCTCTGACGATTTTCCTGAAACTGCTGCTGACGAGTCTGATCAAGATGGCTCGGCCGAAGTTGAAAACGGTCGACGGCTGTTCCAAGAGATGATTTCGTTGTCTGATATTGTTCATGAAGTTCTCACGACTTTCTTCACAGTGTCAGCCGAGCGCGAGTTACGCGATATCAATCAGATTCTCGAAAAAGCCAAGCCGATCCAAATAAAGTTGAAAGACTGGTATCAATCACTTCCCGACAGTCTTCGCATGAACAGCCAACCAAAGATGCGCAAATTATCTTCAAACGGATCTCTTCACGTCGCGTACTTTGCAACAGAAATCACCCTGCATAGACGCATTATCCACGCGTTATCCCCTAATACTCCTTCGGAAATCGTCACGGTTGTAAGACAGGCTGCGCGAGTACGTCTTCAAGCCGCTATGGATTTCGTCAAGAACCTGAAACCGGAGCATATCCAAGCATTCTGGTACTCATCATCAGCGACGAATTTTGCAATTGTAGGCACTTTTGCGGCTCTTTTATTTGCGACTGCTCTTGACGATGAGGAACGTCGGTTTTACAAATCGTGTTTAGATGAATATCGCTGGAGTTTACGGGTTTCAAGTCGCGGATTCGAACAGATGGCGCAGGCGCTTCAGAAGCTCGATCTAGCTATAAGCAGGATCCCGATGTTTGAGATCGAGAAACGGCCACCGGTGTCGAGTTCTTCGTCGTACATGTCGTCCAAGAACTTGAGAGGTGAGAATGATACGGGTGTTAAGCAAGAACTCGATGAGGAAGAAGAAGATGAAGATGAAGATGAAGCAGAGTTTCCTCCCGAAGACGATGATCAAGAGCCGCAGAGGAAGCATTCGCAAGGTGGAAATGATGAAGATGGAGAGGGTCCGTTTGAAGAAGATGAGCTGTATAATATCTCGGCTATGCAATATTGGAATGAAATGGCCATGCTGCAAAGTAACCCCAACAGTAACGCGACGGACTCTAATACCAATCATGATTCGATGCGGACATTTTCATCAAACGATTTGCGCGCGTTATCGGCTAGTGGATCAACTCATTCATCACCTGAACAGCAAATCAACCATTTCATGGAACAGCATTTCAAACAACAGCAGCAACAACAACAACAACAACAACAACAACATCAGAATCAGAATCAACATCAACAACATTATCAACACCAACAACCGCAACAACAACATCAGCAGCATCAACAGCAGCAACAGCAGCAAGCAGCTAATCATGAATGGATATATCAATGGTCGACGGGGACACAGTATCCAATAGACAAAAACAATAGCAGCAGTAACGCGCAAGATGGAAGTACAGGGCAATCTCATATGTAACTTTGAGTTCTGTGTAGACATACAAACATCGCATTTATTCTTTAATTTACCTCCCTTTTTATGTTTTTTCTTTGTGGGTTTTTTTTGGGGCTTGCTTTTTATTTTTGGGTATTTGATTTTTTGTTTCGGAAGGCGTACGATTTACACACGATATTTTCTTTTTCTGTACTCTAATTTTTCTCAATGTATCAGTTTTAAACTGCACTACTCTACACTGAATAGCGCCAGTTCATTTTTGATATCTTTACACCATTGCTACAAAATACAAGCAAAACGACTTCACAAAAACGATAAATAACTAACTATTCGAATGTGCTAAAGAAAAAGAAAAAGAAACCTTATGTGTAAAATGAAAAGAATAACACAAAACAATAAAAACACAGGAGAGGAAGCACAAAGTACAAAAGATGCGGCTATAACTTAACATACACACACACAACAACAAATTTCCATCCATATATTTCCAAACATCAACTACATCCACGACGTTCTGTCTTTTTCACCCTCTTCTGCGTATAGAAAAAGTGAAGTGGGTATGATCCTGTCTCTACTGCACCATCGTCTCAGATTTCGTTTCACTCATCCGATCAGCGTTAACCCTCGCACTCTCTTCAACTTGTTTCCACAACATCTGTCTATGTTCTTCCTTCGCCTCTGCGCTTTCTTCTTGTTCTCGGTATAACGCTGAACACTCTTCAAATAACGCCGGATTAAGCTCCATAAACATCCGCATCGCGTTACACACCATCGTATGAATAGTACGATTCCAATGTCCCCGGGCGTTGCGATACAGCGCCGAGAACATGATTGGCAGAATGGTCTCAACGTTTTCGGACATTAGCGAGACAAAGTACTCGTTGTTCCAGAGATAGAGAGCGCGTTCGGCAACTTGGAAATGCTGACTTGAGACGCATTTAGAAAGCTGCTGGAAAAGAGGTACTTCAATCTTTAAAAATTCTGAGGGTTCGAGGATTTCGAAGATATCCTCAATCTCGTTCAAAAACATGACTTCTTTAGAACTGTTGACCTTAGGCCAGTAGTGTAACAGTCCTAAGATGACTTCTTCGGTCAAGGTCTGATCTTTTTCAATGAATTGCACGATGCAGTATGCTAGTTGTGGATGATACAAACTAAGACTCTTAGCTTTGTGTAACGGCATCAACACCCGCGCTAAAAATATCTTGTGCTCTTCTTTCAGCGGTAATGCAAATCCGTTGATTATACTTCCTAGAATCTCCAGCAACTCGGCGATACCGTTGAATCGATGGGTCTCGTATGTAAATTGGAAAAACACATTGTTGATACATCGTCTGATGAATGATCGCAGGTTAAGAAATTTGCCGTATATGCGATGAAGTGTCGTCTTTAAATAGTCGCGCTCACGCGGATCTTCGGTGTCAAAGAGCTCGAGCAGTTGTTGAACAAAGTGGTGGTCGATATACGCTTTTGCAACGCTATGTTGAAAGTCGGGTGACTCGACAAACTTCAAAAAGAACTCGTAAACGACCTGCATATGTGGCCACGCAACCTCAAGCACAGGCTCGTCCTCGTCTGGATCGTAGATGTCACCGACGGGGTTGACAGGAGGCGGGATTGGTCTGAACAAGTTCCTGGCAAACATGTCGACAACGCTGGCGTACATTTGTTCGGTGTAGGTCATACGCGAGGTCGACACAAAATCAAGCAGCTCGTGCAAGGCAACCCGCTTGATCTCCTTTGACTTCATATCCGACGACGGGTCATTAAAATCGAAAATGACATTACACTGTTCGATTTTTTGAAAGAAAAGCTCTTGTCGCGAGTTGACGGCGACTTCGTGAAACCCAGGCAGTTTCTCGAGTTCACGCTTGGCAGAGACTTCAAACCGCGATGAGTGGTGTCTGCGAGAAGGTGTGCTGAGCTCGTCAGGGAGTCCGTTTTTCATCCGATCAAAGTTGGGCGAACGCTGCTGGCCATGTCGTGGTGCTGCAAGGTCGCCGGGCATGGTTTCTGTCGCGCCGGGCGGGGGAATGTGTGTCTAGATAGATGGGTTAATAGCTGTGAAGCTGCAGTGTAATAAGGGAAAACGTACGACGTTAGCTATGCTTCCTGGGCTGCCGGGAGAAGCACCTGCGGGCAATCCAAAAGCGTCAGCAGCTGCTGAGGTTCCTGCGAGGCCGCCTTGAGTCTGTAAAGGAGGGGTGACAGTTCCGGGGGCTGAGGTATCAGGCTGGATGATGACTGTTGGTGGAGCAACTGCTGGAGGCGCGCTTGTTGCAGATAATTTTGCATTAGCAGAAGCGTTGACTGTCGATTTACTGTCAGATCTACCGGCTGCAGTCGGTGATGAATTGCTGTTCAAAGTTGCAGAGGTGCTGGACTGGGTGGACTGTGGAGAGGCATCTTTGGCCTCCTTGCTCTTGGATCGTGCTGATCCGGAGCCCGATGCGGATCGTGAAGGAGACGAGGAGGATGAGTTCGGGGAGGATCCGGATTTTTCAGAGTCTTGCGTGCTGCGGGATCGCGAGAGCTATAGAAGAAGCGCGGAGGAGTGGTCAGCGGACTGGTATCGTCAGGTATCAAGAGTGTCTGGTGTGGACATAGGGTCACGAAGGAGGGAGTCAGGGAGGGACTTACCACGCGCTGCTTGAAGCCCTTCATAGATGCAGACTGCAGATCAAAACACTACGACGCCAATTGAACAGACTCGAGTCGGGAGAAGTGTTGGAAAGAGCGGAGGAACTGGACTTGGGAGCCGGCTGGGGTTGGTGGTGAGCGGACTGGGTTTGGTCTGCTTAAGCGGTGTTGAGTGTCACTGGCGAGGATGTCATTCCAGGAGGTTTGGGGTGACAAGGATGGTGGTACTGGAGCCTTTAGTGTCAGCGTGATTGCTATACTGTACTCAAATGTAGTTATTGCTGTATGATTAAGGTAATAGAGATAGTATAGATGCTGATAGTATATTCACAAACAATAAACAGTGTTTACTCAACAACAAAATGCTATCACGAGCTCAGGCAGATCATGGGATCATCACAGCCTAAATATCCAGCGATACTTTCGACCATACATCAACAACGTGGATCAGCATTATTAACAATATTCTGCTGTAACTTTGTAAAACAATAAAAGTAATATTAGTAGTAATGCGATTATAGAAGTATTATATATCCGGTAATTAATGCTTATGTCAGGCATCTGTCACGCTCATCCGAATCCTCACTCATCCTCATTGTTTCATCAACACTCAACTCTCACCACACCACACAACAATGAGCACACAGTAATGAGCACACAGCTCGACATTCTCCCGCGCATAACCTGCGTTGAACATCCGGCAGCAGTCGCGAACCCCGACCGCGCCCTTGAAACACTCGGTGGTCGACCAGCGATTCTCAGAGTAAGTCACCACGCGTCTCTTCTTAACCCAGAGTATCTAACAGACAGTCTTCTAGACAATCAACACCGGTGGCGAAGAAAGACTTGAATTACGTCTTCGTCCACAAGATCACTTTATCCATCCGATAATCTCGCGTTCGACGACAGCCGCGCACTCGGTTGTGCTTAAAGTACGCGTCAAGAAAGCTCATCTTGACGAGAATAATGGCGATCTGAGGAAGACTTTGGCTGCTTATCCTGACAAATACTCTGCAGTTCCTACTGCGGTTATCAATCATCATGTGCGATTTAGAGGTGAGATATTGCTGCTGAAGAATCCTGCGTGTACAATGCTAACATGGATCAGAAATATCTGATTTCCAATACAGCACTCTCAACTCACCCTTTGTCAGTAGCCTCAGATCCTCTATTTTTGCCGGTGACTGTATGTTTTGCCTACTTCTATTTTACACTGCTAACACACTACAGTTGACGCAATCAAAGACCTCAACCTCGAAAATGACGACTCCTCACCTCCCACCAACCGCGATATCCCTCCTCCTCCCCGCTTCTCCTCCGTCACAGTCCCATTCTCCTACTCTTATCGTCAAAATCCTAATGTCACAGTAGTAACTGACTCCTCTGGCAAGACAAAACTAGTTAATCGACACGCACCGAGGAGAGTTATTGTCAAACGCGTGAGATGGATCGATACTGATCCCATCCCCGATCCGACTTACCCCGACACACAGTTACCAAAACTGAACATTCCGTCTGACGATCAAAAGCAAATAGATGAATTATTAGAAATTCTCAAAGATGCGTTTGAAGATCGTCCGATCTGGACTAGACGTGGACTAGAAGAAGAGAAAGTGCCAGACAGGTTGAAACATATCTGGGGAATCTACGCTAAGCATCTTCTTCCTTATCTGAGCTATATGTGGAAAACGGGACCATGGCGAATGACGTATACGAAATATGGGATTGATCCACGAACAGATCCAAAGTTTTCCGTATATCAAACTGAATATTTCCGAATCACGATGAAAGACGAGGAAGAAATGCGCATGATCAAACGCCAACAACAATCCCATCAGCCAGCCATAACTCCACCAACCGATTCTATTCCACAGCATATCTTTGACGGAATTCACTTCCCATCAGGTCGCAGTTTCCAACTTTGCGATATCACAGATCCTGTTCTCGCCAATCTTATTCAAACAAGCGGAATCCGAGAAACCCCCACCGAGCACGATGGATGGTATAAATCCACCACAATGTCAAAACTACGCCGAATAGTCAGATTGAAGCTGAAGGCACTGTATAACGGACAGTTAGTAAAGCAAATGGAAGTGGCGCGGATACTAGAAGAAGAAAGTCCCGATGAAGCGGATCCGATATCAACCCCTCCGGACAACGAAGAGGACGAGAATCAAGAACGCGAGATATTGGAATCAGTATCGGCAGTCAGCGCTGAAGGTGGCGATAAACTCAAGCAACTACTGGGAATCTTACATCAACCTGAAGACGGCGATGAAAGCAACGACGACGAGTATCAAATCTTTGATGATCCTGATGATGATATGGATGATGACGAGTGATTACGAAGAGTCTCAACCTGCAACTCTTACTCATATATTGAAAATATGATATTCAGAGAAATAGTATGCAATAGCGTTGGTCTAATTTACATGAATTTAAAATACATTATACAAACTCTATGACATTTTACTCTCGTTCGATTAGATTCGGTGACTGATTATACACCATATAAGCGCCTTAATACGCAAATGCATATCCTAAAAGCAAACACATCAATATAAAGCAAAAAAATAAACGAAGCCAGCTATTCAAAAGTGTCTTCGCTTCCGCCTTCGCGTAGGCCTACGGACAGATCTCTTAACAAATGCCGCTGCAGTCTCGACGGTGGTGACTGTCTCAATCTGAGTCTCTTCGACAATGACGATGTCGGTGAGGTAGTCGACGACGGTGACGGTTGCTGCGTAGAGATTTTCGTCGATGATTTTTGTGGTGGCAGCGTAGTAGGTGGTAGAGGTGCGTGCTGGTGGTAGAGGTGCGTGCTGGTGGTGCTGGTGGAGAGGGTTGAAAAGGTGGTGGTAGATTCGATGACGATCGCTGAGCATGAGATGGGAGGACACCATCGCAGAGTCACGGTAGAAGAGCTTGAACTGGAAGAGAATGAACTGGAAGTAGAAGTAGAGGTGGAAGTAGAGCTAGAGACTCTAGAGCTGGATGAGGTCGAGGTTGCACGCTGCTTGCTAGAAGACTTTGTGAACTTTTTCAACGATGAAGTAGACGTAGATGTCGGCGTCGGTGAATAAGTGGAAGTAGGCGTCAATAAAGCAGTAGTAGAAGACGCAGTTGAAGAAGTGGTTGAAGTAGCGCTAGGTAGAGATCCCGGAGTATAGACAGTCGGTCCCGGAATATTATAGGTAGAGAATTGATAATAGATATTCACAAAGAGACCAGGATCGGATTCTTTATATGCACCCGGAAACAAAACACCAGACGGTTTCGCGTCGCCCTTTCCTGTGATTTTGAGATTGGCGCACATAGGATAAATCTCAGCCTTGCCTTCTTCGTACGCCAGATGGACGGCGATGATCTCGTGACGGACGAGGTAGTATCCAGACGCAATATCATCAGGAATAGTGACTGTCCAGGAGTTATTGTTGAGACGCAGTTTGTCTGCAGCCCAAACACCGTCTTCGTAGCCTTCCTGGTTGATCTTGAAGTATCAGAGCGTAGTCGGATTGTCAAGATCTTCGCAAGGTCCGTTGCAGTTGGCAAGATAGGTGATCACGGGGCCCTTATGGCTCACGATCCAGTCAGTCCAGTAAAAAGTGGTATCATCACCCGCATTGATAGAAGCGGTAAGCTCAGCTGTGGTTGCGCCTTTGTTGCAGGCGACAGCGGCAGAAGAGACGTCGGTGACTGGATTGTTGCCGTTGTCCCAGAACGCCCAGACGATGCGCTCGGGATTTGGATTTTGCCAGGAGTCGTGGTAGGGAAGGGGTCCGGTATACCATTCGTTGTCGACCATTCGTTGTCAACGAGGAGGTTTTGGACCCAGCCGTGGGCTGCGACGTAGGAGGCGAGGAAAATCACAGAGAGCAGCAGCATGATGATAAGCAATAAAGAGGGATAAAAAGAACAAAAGGAACTGTCAGGAAAGAGTGCTTCTATAGCAAACAAATGAGCCTGGTCGCCCACGGACGTACCAAGAGCGCGTTAAGACGCGACCTACGCGCTGCACTATACCTAAATAGGCAAGTTAACACCACATTAGAGTTTCAGGAACACGGTTTGGGGAACATTCCCATTCCCTCTCATTCGCGTTTTTTTTTACTTTTGGGTGTGTTTAATTTTTAGTGCGATGAGTGTGTGGCGGAGGAGACGAAACATGGCTGAAAACGCTTTGAAACGCCGATTCTTGGTGTTTATTGAAGAGTTGAGACAAGGTGGAGCACCTTATACTCGCATATCTGTATAGCACATTACTGCACCTGTGCATTATGTAAACACGCATAGGCTTTTACATAATTGTGTGACATCATAGCTCTGTACCTTCCACCCCAAAACAACCGCGCACAAGCCACCGTCAGTCAATCAATCAGTTCCGAATCGGGTGAACTGCTCAGCTCTCTTCTATCTTTTATCTACTATCTACTATCTGCAACATCGACAGAATATACGATATATAAGAATAGAGCAATGGCAGATACAATTGAAGCTTCAACTACAGCGTTATCGCCATCAGGCACAATGTCTACAGCCAAATTCCCAGCTACGCTGGCTTCAGTGACCTTCCCAGCGCCGCCGCAACTGCCTAAGACGATCGTCTCGAAAGACGACATCGAGAGCAACATTTCCGCGTATGAGGTATTAATTAGTGCTGCTGCTACTTTAAGGACAGCTTTGGCGCAGGTTGCTGAGGCGGAGAATGAATTTGGCGCTGCGCTGCAGGCGTGTGCAAAGTGCAGAGGTGTAGGCGAGTCGAGAGATGGACTTAGTTCTGCGTCTGGACTTCAGTTTCTGGCTGCGAATCACCATCGAATTCTTTCGGAGAGCTTTCCTCAGGGATTCGAAGCGCCGATCAAGACGGAACTCGAAACATACAAGAAACTGACAAAGTCGCATGAGGAAGACTTCCAGAAAGAAGCCGTTAAGCGCACGAAACAGCTGCGCAAGACTGAGAAACAAAACGCCAAACTTGGCAAGAAGAAGCAGCGGAATCTCGAGTCTTACAGAAGTGCACTTATGGACTTGACTTCACAAGTTGACGGGCTCGAGCAACTCAAGTATGACTACTTCAAGTACTCGCTCGACATCACCCAGGATATCTCTGCAAAGATCCTCAAGCAAGCCACCGCGATAACCCGCGCTGAAGTAGACATGCTTGAAGGTATCGCGAAAAAGGGATCCTCAGGCGAAGGTCTTGACTTTATGCTCGAAAACTGCGAAGAAGATCCCTTCCAATACATCGAATCCGCCAAACTTCCCGATACGCCGCCCGACTCTCCCACCACCTCCCCAGACGAGGACACCACCACCGCTCCTACCGACGAGCCCGAAGATTCTGATGTTCATGAAGGTGCGCCTCCGTCGATCTATGCTACCCCAGCAGCTGTCGAAATTGCTAACCCTACAGAAGATTCTGCACGTACTACCGCCGAAGCTGCCGAGGCTTCTGCCTCGTCCCCTGCCGATATCGAAGGTGCTGCTGATGCCTGGACATCTTCAGATAAGCATGAGTAGAGATACATTCTCAATATGCTGTGTGTTTAACTCTGTATTCTATTTTGTTTCGGATAGGTGCTTCTTTTTGGTTCGTAGATTTATTGTTTTTATGTAGAGTGCACGGTGCAGATATTGTTCTAATATATTCGTTATTTATTCTCTATATTTCTCTATCCCTACCAACTCACAATAAAATCAAATCAAAAAAAAATAAAACTACGAAGACCCTTCCAAAGCCTGTAACTGCACAAGCTCAAAATACTTGCCCCTCTTGCCCAACAACTCCTGATGAGTACCACTCTCGACAACTTTACCAGAATCAAACACATATATAACATCCGCATTCTGAATCGTCGACAACCGATGCGCAATAGCGATCGTTGTGCGTCCTTTGGCGGCAGCATCAAGGGCTGCTTGAACCACTTTTTCGGACTCGGAGTCGAGTGCCGAAGTAGCTTCGTCGAGGAGTAACACCTTTGGTTCTCGGATGAGCGCGCGTGCGATTGCAATTCGCTGCTTTTGACCGCCGGATAATAAAGTTCCTTTAGATCCGCAAAGTGTGTCATATCCGTCTGGTAGCGACATGATGAAGTCGTGGATATTAGCCTGGCGCGCGACTGCGAAAACACGCTCGTCTGGCACCGACAGTTCAGACGTGCCGAACAAGATATTCTCGCGAATCGTGCCTGCGTAAAGAGTAGGTTCTTGCTGTACAAGCGCGATTTGCTCACGATAGCTGTTAATGTTGAACTCGCGAATATCGCGACCGTCAAGAGTGATACTGCCGGCCAAGGGCTGGTAAAAGCTCTCGATAAGACCGATAGTTGTACTCTTTCCACATCCAGAACCACCGACAAGTGCAACGTACTGTCCCTTCTTAACAGATAAATTGAGACCTCTGAGAACAGGCACCTGCGGACGCGTAGGATATCTGAAATGCACATCCTTGAATTCAATCTCGCCTTGCACGTTCTCCGGCGTATCGCCAGCAGTGCTCCAGGTGTCGATCTTGGGAATTTGAGATAACGTCTTTTTGATATTTGCCGCTGCGAATTTGGCTTTACCTATGTCGGGAGCATAGGCTAGTGCCATACCAGCTGCCTGAGCACCAGCGATTAACGCGCAGTAAGTGATGTAGAATCTCAAGATCGTGTATTCACCAGTTCGGATAAAAGTCGAGCCATACCAATACGCGAGAGCGTAGATAAAGAACTGAAGACCCTGCGACGCGCCATACATAAACGCACTCTTGTGGGTAGCAGGAATACTAACCCTGTGCTGCTGCTGAATAGTTTCATGATACGTATCGAGCACGTCAATCTCGCGAGTAAGTGAAAGCACTGTTCTGATTGCGGACGCGTTCTCACACGCAAAGTTCGACGCTTTCTGATTGCTAGACTTCATGTTTACCTGGAAACTGGCGAGGATATAGACTCTGAAAAAAGCACCGACGATGAATAAAGGCATCGCGACCGCGAGGACGAGTCCTAACTTCCAGGTTACGATGATTCCGGCAATCGAGCCGGAGATGATGATCATCATTGCGTTGCTGATTTGGCCGAATGATGCACCAGTCAGACCTATCTCGTTAGCTTGCCCCCCCCAAACACATGCGCACAGAAGTAGGACATACCCTCAATAGCCTGCGCGTCCTGCGATAACATAGCAGTCAAACTACCGGCCGTATTCTCATCTTTATCAAAATATGACACATCCTGTCTCAATATTTGTTTAAAGGTCATATACCTAATCCGACGTACCAGTTTCTGACTCGAAAACGAAAATGCAGCTTGTGAGCCAGTAGTTGCGATTGAGACTAAAATACCTTCCATGAATAAGAAACCAGCAAAGATGGCGATCCGGCGGGATACAAAATCGTTATCGGGAAGATGGGTGTAAGCGTCAACAGCCCCTCCATAGAAGAATCCGAGACCGACGTATCCGAGACCGTTGATCAAGGAGAAAATAAGGCCAAGAACGTTGAGTCCGTTGTATCCTTTTTGCAAGTCAACGAGGAACATAACGAGCTCCATGAATGTGTACTTTGACTCGTCGATTTCGATATCATCCGGCGAACTCGCAATAATCCTGCTCGAAATCGAAGTCGTAGTTTCCGTTCGTTTCAGATCAAGACTAACCTTCTCATCAACCACGTCCTCAGAAACAGCAGTCTGCTGCATCTGTAACTTGGCCTTGATAACTTGCTTCTCTTTCTCGATCTGCTGCGCCTCGACTAACGAAAAGTAATCACCCTTCTTATCGATAAGTTCACGGTGATTGCCCTGCTCGATGATAACTCCCTTTTTCATGACGACAATCAGATCGGCGTCCTTGATAGTCGATAGTCTGTGTGCAATCACAATAGTAGTACGACCCTGAGACGCTTTATCCAATGCATCTTGCACGATTCCTTCACTCTTGGTATCAAGAGCCGATGTCGCTTCATCCAGCAGCAAAATCTTGGGATTAGAGACAATAGCTCTCGCGATTGCGATTCTCTGCTTTTGTCCGCCAGACATCAAGAATCCACGTTCGCCAACTGACGTATCAAGACCTTCAGGAAACGTCGAGATAAAATCCATCGCATTAGCTTGTTCACAAGCCGCGACAACAAGCTGCCGTTTCTCGACTTCGGACGAGAATTCGTATTTAGTGCCGATGAGACCGTGAGCTACATTCTCGTAGATCGAACATGCGAATAGTGTAGGTTCTTGCGATACTAACGCGACTTGCTGTCGAAGCCAACGTACATTGAACGTCTCGATAGGAACTCCATCGATAAGAACCTGACCTGCAAGCGGAACATAGAATCGTTCGATTAAGCCAATAATTGTAGATTTTCCGGACCCAGAAGCGCCTACTAACGCGACTGTCTTTCCTGCGGGGATCTTGAGACTATAGTCGTTGAGAACAGACACGTTCGGACGCGACGGATAGATAAATTTGACGTGTTTCAGTTCAATGTCGCCAGAGACTTTCTCAAGTTTCGTACCGGCTTCCTCAAGTGAATCGACAACAGACACACGATCAATGGTCGAGAAAATCTTAGCAGCTGCGGATCTTGCCTGTGAAAGCGATCTAAAATGTGGCGCGATACCAGAGATAGCGTAGGATCCCTGATTTGAGAGTAAGATAACCGAAATAATCTGACCGATCGTGACTTGTCCTTTAATAATGAACTTTGTTCCTTGCCAGAATGCGATGGCGTCGTTATCATACATCGACATCCATACAACGGCGGTCATGATGCCGAGAGAGAACCCGGCGCGGATACCGTAATGTTCAGAGATTTCGAGATATTTGTCGTATTGCGCCAACAAACGGTCTTGAATTCCAAAGGCCTGGACGTTTCTGATACTTGAGATGGTTTCCTCGGCGAGAGTACCGCCGACAGCGTATCCTTCGCCCGCTTTTCTGAAATACTTCTTCATCAAGCCTGAGGAGATAAAAAGCGAAATAGTAACAGCGACAGCGATTCCAAGGACCATAAACGCAACGATATAAAACCTCGTAAATGCAAGGATATAAACCGTAACAAAAGTTGAAAGATTAGCAACCATATAAGAAACCTTTTCAGACATGCCTTCTTGGATTAAGGTCGTGTCAGCAGAGATACGAGTTGTAACTTCGCCAGATCCCAGTTTGTCAAAGTATGCAATGTTTTGTTTGACGGTTGCTTTGAGATAGTGTTCGCGGATGCGACCAGAGAGGATTTGACCACGGTCGATAAATACAAAGATGGAAAAGTAAGAGAGAATGATATCCGCAATTCCGAGATACACAAAGAGCCTATTCATTAGCCTAGTTCACACCCACAACAGTAGCAAGACTTACAGGATGTATTTGTTGACAGAACGTTGAAACTCATCAGGCGAGAGATACTCATACTCAGATCCAGTCATGTTATACATCTGATACGGATATCCATATTCCGTCATATTATATTCATCACCGCTATAATAACTACCATTCGACCAGCTAAAAAACCCTGATGTCGAGTTGTTGTAGAAGTACTCTTCAGATACGGTGAATCTGCGCGCGTAGGATGCAAAGATACCGGTTAAAGATCCAAAGATGACACTAATAACTGGTCTGATAGTACCCTCCGCGATCGAGGCAACGGTAGCCAGCAGCAAGAACAGGATATCTCTGGACGTGGCATATCGATACATCGTCAGAAACGAGGTCTTCGTCTCCGGCACCTCGACCTGTGCTCTCAGAACAGCAGCTTCATGAGCTGGCAAGTGACTGAACTCATCCAGATGATGATCCTCACTTAACAGCAACGAAGAGCTTTCGCTGACAATAGCACCAGAGGACTTCTCGTCGTCTTTGGTATCATATGAGGACGAGTACGAACTAACCCGCACCAACGCGTCTTTCTCGGCGTATTTGTCTGCCATTCTCTCTTTCTAAAGACCTGAGTACACCAAGACTTCAGCTGAAAGACACTTCAGACACACACAAGAGTAGTCTAACAGTAAAACGGCTCACTCGCAGTCTCATCTACGCTTTCCTATCTGGCTGAGGCTCTTCTAATCAGCTTCCTAAAAACTCTGATTAGCTCAAACCATCTTATTCCACCATCATCCTGTAGCTTATCTACTTTTTCTTTGTGTGCGTGCTTGGTGCTAAAACAACGCTCGGTCCTCCTCCTTATCGCCAAGTGAAGCTTATCAAGCAGCTTGTTACTAAGTGACCACTAATACTACATTCTTCAGAAAC
Organism: [Lipomyces] yamanashiensis; assembly: GCA_030572775.1. NCBI lineage: Eukaryota > Fungi > Ascomycota > Lipomycetes > Lipomycetales > Lipomycetaceae > Myxozyma > [Lipomyces] yamanashiensis. The sequence continues at coordinate 456,613 of JAJMBS010000006.1, forward strand.
GACAGTAAAATTAACAATAACAATTCAATTTGATCATTATACCCTCAGGCAAATAGCAATAGCAAACACCATACTCAATCAGCATAATTATTATAGACAAAAGCGACTCAAACCATCGAGGCTTCAAGACTTTTTCTCCAAATTTTCAAACACACAAAACAAAACAAAAACAAAGCAAAGGACCGTCAAAAAAAAAACACATTTTCATGATACAAAGATTCCAAACTCTCCATTACCATCTCCAAGACGCGAGGTCGTACCACCAGGATCACTAACCCCGCCATTTCCACCTGAAGACTGCTGCTGCTGTTGCTGTTGAGTCATGGAGTTATAGGAATACGCATCAGCCCAGCTAAACATCATCTCACTATCCATTTCCATATCGGCAAAGTCCACGTCCGGAGGTGGTAGAATCACTGTGGCGTGCGTCGTGTTGGCGTGCGGATTCTGCGCAAGATTTAGACGGTCTGGGAGTGGGAGATAGTTGAGATCGCCACCGTTGCCGGGGACGTGTGGAGGAAGCCGGCTATTGCGCTCTACAGACCTGCTGCTGCTGTTATCATCTTCGAGAATCGTTGGTTGCATAGGCATCACGATTGGCACCTTGCCGCAGATAAGTTCAGGCACAACAGAGGATATCCGTCCTTCTTGGGGCGATAATAGCCGCTTGCCTACTCCATCAGGCATCATCGAATGCCCACCATTAAGTTGCTCAAGCAGTTCAAGCACTTCCACGTCGCCTACCACTAAATGATCGCTCATACTTCCGTAATCTAGCATCGATAAATGCTCATGATCGTTCGTGCCAATGCTACTAGCCATCGACGCATAATCCGGTCGATCTGAAAACACTGCCGAGCTAGTAGACGCGCCTGTAGATGCAGGCGAATCAAGTTCGTTACTTGACTGCCGCTGCTGCTGCTGCTGTTGCTGCTGCTGCATGGACATCTGCTGCTGCTGCTGCTGCTGCTGCTGCTGCATCTCCTGGAACTGGTTCGCCTTCTGCTGCTGCGGCGACAACAGATCATTCACATTCTGACTCATCGGCGTCTGCGAAACAGCGCGACTCTCATTATACCGCCCCTTTTCTCGCTCAACCTGGATCTTCACCCGTCGCACTAACTCCTTCAGGATCCTATATGCTTTAATGGCGATTTTGTTGCGCGTGCGAATCAGACGCATGCGCTTGAGCGCGTCATCAACAAAGTTAAGACAAGTAAACACGTCAATCGCATTTCCACTACGATCAGCAGAGACAATAAACCGCGCCTCGGCTAACCGCCCGCTCATTTTCAGAATCTCGCGACACATGAGTACAGACGGCTCCAGGTTAGCGTAGACGATCATGAAATGTCTGTACTGCTGATCGCCATGCGAGAGATTAAGAGTACGCTCGGCGGCGGTCAACAATCGCAAACAGAACGACAACGGATTCGGAATAGCAATCTTTCTGCGATATAGCGCGCAGAGAACCATACAGATGGTCATAGCCAACGACTCACGGTGCGCAACGAGGAATGGATACTGCTCGTCAAGCGAGGTATCTGGCGAGTAAATCGAAAAGTATCCAGGAAGAGAAGCAGTGAAAATTGTAAGATTGCGGAAAAGTCGCTGCGGGTTGCGATCAAGATCAGAGATATACTCACACAGCTTGTATGAAAGCACCCGGCCGGTGAACTCTGTAATGGCCGGCCCATCTTTCAAAGTGGGATACAGACAGTCATCAGGCAAGTCAAGAGGCAACGGCACGCTGCAAATATCGTCTTCGATCATGATTGGCCGGCCAAGAATAAGACCAAGGCAACGATCCCAATAGTAGATAGTCCACCAGAGACGACGCCGGCGCTCGCGCTCGTACGACGGCGGGCAGTCTTGTTCTTCGACGTGGAGTTTAATTTCCTGGGCCATTCGTACAGCGGTGGCGATGCAGTACCAGCTTTCTTTCATACGAGCCTCGAACTTAAGCCAGGCAGCGCGGAGGATGCACTCGTGTACTTTATCGACGCAGTCGGGTAAAAGAGCGGCGAGCTCGGAGGCGCACTGCGAGTAGTCGGACGAGAGACTGTCGAGGGACTCGTCGATCTGGCGCACAGTCTCGAGGTGCTCTTCGGGGACGAACTGCAAGGCGATGGACATGACGCGGAAGGTGAGGGTTGCGACGATGACGTTTTCGACACGATTAGGCGAGACCCACCACTTGTTTAGGGAATCCCAGAACTCGACTTCGTTGATGGACTGGTAGTAGTTTGCCTCTGAGAAGAAGATGCGGATAAGCAGCTCGACGTATGGCTTTGGCGGCATCTGGCGCAAAATGCGCTGGACGACTTTAGCGTTGCGCGATGAGACGCCTTTGCGACTCTTGAACTCGCCGCCGGCGTTGAAGAAGTCCGCGGAGGAGATGAACTTTGGCGAGAGCTTTAGTTCAGCGATGTCGCGGGCAATGTTTGAGACGCCAGAGCGGAAGTAGCCGAGGACGTCGACGATGTCCGAGTACTCTTCGTCGTCGTCATCGAGGTCATTTTCAAAGTCAGAGGCGGATGCAGCGTCGGAAGAGTTCATGTCGTAGTCGTCAGTGTGCTCATTCATGACTTCGTCTTCGTCAGAGGAGGTGTTTTCGGAAGACGAGTTGATGGAGGCAGCTCTCGAGCGCGGGACAAGGAACTGGGACTGCTGCTGCTGCTGCTGCTGGCGCAGCGTTGTGAAATGCGCGAGGTTTGGGAACTGCGGGAAAGTTGAAGCAGTGGTGGAGGAGCGGAGAGTTGCATCCTGAACGAGTATGGATTCTTGGACGACTGTGCTGTCTTGCGCGTTGAAGGTGTCGTCAGAGATGGAGTTCGGGGTCGAGTAGTCTGAGGAGGATGATTGTGCGTTGAGGCTGGCGAGGCCAGGTTGGGTGGGGGAGGGCGAGTCTGAGAGAGATTCGACTGACGCTACTAAGCCGACTGAGGTGACTGAGGCGACTTGCGGTGGCGCGAACTCTGGTTTGACAGACGAAGGCTGTTTGGCTTCAGCAAAGGCGTGGGTTGTGATGCGCGAAGAAGCAGCAGAGGCTGATATGGAGGAGTGGTTTCTGGAGGGGCCGGTTGAAGGCATGCGACTGGAGTAGTGGCAGAGGCCATCAACTTTGCGTACGATGCACTGGTTGCATGGTTGTTGGCGGTCGCACTAGGGACGTTAGACTAAATACAAGAAGAATAAGATGATAAGAGAGATACCTTCTGCTTTCTGCGGTGGCATTCTGTGCAGGAGATGACGGTTCGGGTGCGTCGCGAAGTGGTGGCGGGTCGCGAGGAGCCAGAGGAGCCAGAGGAGGCCATCGCTGGACAGCTTGAGATATAGTAGTTGTGTTCTTAATGGAAAAGAGTTGAGATAGTGTAATATGATAGGATACAGTATATAACTATAGTATAGGATAGTATAGTATAGTATAGTAAGGTATAATACAGGAGAGGATTATCGTGGTTGAAGTGAAAACGGTGACGACGGATTCGAAAAAAGCGTTTAATTGTAAAGCGAGGCGGGGAAACTGCCCGAACCCTGATCTGCATACTATAATACTATAAGAGTTTTTATTATAGAATAGTTGTAGATATTATGATAGAATAGAATAGGAGAGTAGGAGTATTAGAGTAGAGTATAGAGTATGCGATAGTAGTATAAGTGAGTGGTAGAATAGTAGAGGAGTGGTGAATTGTTGATTATTCAGGTAAAGAAATGATATAGCCGACATCCGCTATTAGACTACTACTATACTATTATTCTATATTTATATAGTAGATATAATACAATCAATAATCCATATACATCAGCATTATAGTATTTTCTATCTAACAGTATTGTTGTATGAAACAGAATGTATTTGTAATCCAATTTCTGGTCCGTGTGCTAATAACCTGACTATCACTTTATCCTTTCTTCTGCTTTTAGCTTAATTGTTATACTATACTATTCTCTATTATTATACTATTCTATTACTTTATACTGATATATATATATATATATATATATATAGAATGGTAATTGTTCTACCATGCTGCTGCTTATAATATTCTAGTAGTGTGCCCACCCGTCCGAGATCGCCGATGACGAAGCGTCTTTAGAATAACTCAAAACACGTCTTCGGCGTTTATCACACAGCGGCCATGCCCGTCTTATTACTGTTTCCAAATAATAACAGATAGATTATATACACACAATTACAATAATAAATAACAATACTACAAACAGTACATAATAGCCTAGCATTCTCTTCTCAAAATCTCACGTGCAACCACTTTCGGTCACGTGATTGTATCACATCACGTGTATGCCCACGCCGCACGTGTCGCCTCGGATCATTGCCCCGCAGTAAACCCTAAAACCCTACTGCCTTCTCCATACTTTACTTCCATCACTTTTTGTCTTATATCTTTTCTACTAATGGTATTGTATTGTATAGTTACTATATATAATTGGACTATAATACAAATTATTAGTATTATAGTATTATAAAGATAGTATGGAACCACCAACTGATTTCACTCAACTCATCGCACTCAAACAAATTTCAACCTCCTCGTCAACTCACTTTCGTTCAACTTCCCACCCTTTCCGTCCCGGTGCTGCTCGCGGTGTCTTTGGTGGGCACTTACTCGCTCAGTCGTTATATGCTGCTTCATTGACTGTTCCAGATGGGTTTGTTTGTAATAGTTTGCAGTCGTACTTTTTAGCCGGAAATAGTGATGCTGCGCCGTTTCATTACTGTGTCGAAACAGTTCGGGATGGCTCAACATATCTCATCCGCCACGTCCGCGCTTCTCAATATCTCCCTTCTTCCTCAATCTCAGAATGGGATCAACCTGATTTTGACTACTCATTGCCCTCGACTCTGGTTTACACTTGCATAGTCTCCTTCAAACGGCCTGAAAATATCCACGAACCTCTCCTCGTGTCAGCAGATCTACTCCCCCGCAAAAGGTGGGCACATGGTCCTCCTCCACCGTCTCTTGATCTAACGCCGGATCAATGTCCTCCTGTTCCAGATGTTGATCTTCCTGTGTAAGTTTCTTCTATTCTTAGATCTGGCGCTGGGCTAAATTGTGCGTGTAGTTGGATCGCTTGGGCAAGTAGCCCAGACAGTGGATTCACCCAAATAACCCACGCCGTCGACGTCAGAAACGCCGTCAACCCGTCTTCTCCTGTTCTTCCACACTTTTCTGACCGAAGATTCGTAGGGTATACTTTTTTTTATCTTGTATTCAGTGCTAATTGTCTAGTATCATTATTACAAAACAGCACTGCCCCTCCCAGATGACCCAAACATTCATCTGTATCTCCCTCTTCTTATCTCTTTTCTCTATAAAATGCTAATAACGAGCTAGTGCCGCGCATATATACACCTCAGACAGAAACTCGCTTTTCACATCCGCCCGTCTCATCGGTAAAATCGACCATGTCCAGCGCGTCGTACGTTCCCTACTCTAAAAAAAGTGCTATAGCTGACAGTCTAGGCCTCCCTCTCACACTCAATAATCTTCTACCCGCCATCACGTCCTCACAAACCTCCCGCTGCAAGAGCAGATATTGGATGGTCATTAATGGAATCCCATACAAATAGATCGGGAGATGGAAGAATTGGGTATGCCGGGAAATTATATGATTCGGAGGGAGAAATGGTGGCGGAGTTTTTGCAGGATGGGTTGTGTCGGTTTGGAGATTTGGAGCCGAAGTTGTAATTCAAGACATAACAAGAGATACAAGAGACAGCCAAGAAAGGAAGGAGAGACAACACAGACGAGACGAAACAAGTCAAAAGACAAGGCAAGAGACTCTCAGAGCAGATCGGCAGCTGATCCACCGGCAGATTAGTGAATGATGCTTGTTTTCACGAATATAGTGCATCAGCATGGGATTTAGGCCCGCAGATGTATTTGATTTTGACAAAGGTTTAAGTGCTATTAATGCTTTTGAATCAGATTTGAAGTCGTGACTTTTGATGATGATCTTCACGAAAATACTTTACCGAATACGAGCTGCAATTGTTATCGACTAGAATAGTCCATTCAGCAAAACCCGGATATTTATAAAAAAGCAAATTGTGCTTTTTGCCTCATTATATCACTATGATATATTTGAATCAGATTTTATAGGCGTGACTTTTGTGATGATCATCTAGAGAATACTTACCGAATACGAGTTTCAGCACGTAAATTGTATTGTTTAGTTTAGTTTACAACCATTCAGCTGATTTCCTATAATACAAAAGATGTAATCTGCTTTCATCTTGTTTGAGAATCATGTATCTTCAGTCATTTAGTAGATCCTCACTCTGACATGATTCTAAATGAGTATCAACTTTGATCCCACACTATATGTTTCTAATTTTTTCATGTTTTTTTGGATATTAAAAATCTTTGTAATATTTTGCACTTTTTTATATACAGAATCTTCTGTATCCTTACATAAATCCTGTAGTCATATTGTTTTCATAATGAAATTATACGGAGAATTAAAATGTTCGAATGAACTCCCAACACTCAATTGAGCCGCTCTCAAAATTACTTTCACATTCATCCTTCACCTCATCTCAATACCACCCTGCTTCTTTCTTACTCACATTCATCAACAGCAAACTGCAAAAAAGAGAAGAAGAAGAAAAAAAGAATGCCACCACGTCCGCAAACAATAAAAAGAACTAGATTATTCGCTGGAAAACGGACGTCGCGGTCACCATCCCCGGATTCTTCAGATGATGAGGAGGAGAATTCACAGCAGCAGCAGGAAGGGGAAACAAGAGAAAAAGAGGAGGGTTTGGAGTTTTTGATCAAGAAAGAAGAAGAGATTTCAGAATTTTCTGTGAAAAAAGAGGAGTCTGATTCAGAAAAAGAAAAGAGGATACCCGGAAAGCACGTAAAACCACAGATCATTCCTTCCAGTCGAGTTCTTGCCAAACAAGAGCCATCGGAAAGTGAAAAAACCAGCGAAGAAGAAAGCAGCGACGAAGAAAGTGAAGACGAAAGTGAAGAGAGTGAAGAAAGTGAAGAAGAGCAAAAGAAAGTCTTATTTCGACCCGTATTTGTACCAAAGTACGTATCCCCCCATCTTCTCTCTTCGTTTCACTAACAATCCAGAAACAAACGGTCAGTACAAACCAAGCAAATAACCGAAGCAGAAGAACAAGCAGCAATAGCCGAAACACAAGCTAAAAAGAAAGAATCCACACTGTTAGAAATTCAACAGCAAATCCGGCTTGAAGCAGAATCGCATGCGCGTCGGAATTTGCATGAAGATAACCTTGTTTCGAATGCGGATGAAATCGACGATACTGATGATATCGATCCGGCTGGTGAACGCGCGGCATGGAAGTTACGAGAATTGAAAAGAGTTCAACGGGAGCGTGAAGAACTCGAAGAACGTGAAAAGGAACTTGAAGAGATTCAAGCACGTCGTGAGATGGATGAAGACGAAAAAGACAGAGAAGGAAGAGAGAGAGTACGACAGCAACGGAAAGAAAAAGCGGATAAGAAAGGAGAAGTTGGGTTTATGCAGAAATATTACCATAAGGGCGCTTTTTACCAGGACTCGGATGTGGTTCAAAGAAGCGATTATCACGAGAAAACAACTGACGAGGTCAGAGATAAATCTGCTTTGCCAAAGATTTTACAAGTTCGTGGAGATGATTTTGGAAAAAGAGGAAGATCAAAGTGGACGCATTTATCCGCAGAGGATACTTCTAAAGGTGCGGATTCACCGTGGTTTGATACGAGGAATGGGGTGAATAAACGGGCTAGGGAGAAACTTGGGGGGATGCATGATGCTCCAAGGAAGCGCGATAAGCATTCTTAGATCTGTACAAGTATTTTGATGCGCCATATCCATGCTGAGTACGAGTGATGTATAGGATGTTTGCAATATATGATGTATAGTAGTGTGTATGTGTGTAGTTCTACCGCATAAACCTCTCCCTTTCAACCACCAACGGATCAAACTTGACTAAAAACACAGTCTTTGACGGAAACAGCTCTGTAGGCACTGAATGCGCTGTGACCTTTGCGGGGAATTGGCAGCCATCGAGGACAGCTTCGATCACGCCGGCTTGGAAAGATGCACAGTCGAGAGAGGAGAGTTCTTTAGGGATTGAGATGAATTTGTTTGCGACGGGGTCGTTATCGATGATCATGTCTGGTTTGTTAGTACTTTTTGTCTATTTGTTGATCTAGAGCAGGATACGCACACTCGTCTTCCTGATCTTTGGACTTTTCAAGAGCATCGGCAGTTTTTCCAAAGATTGCTCGCCAAATTATCGTGTTTATAAACTGCAGAATTCCGAGTACTTTTGTTTCTCGTTTCGAGTTCTTGATCTCTCTCAGTGTTGACAATTCAAGAACCCGTTGTCCGACATGATATCCAAATGACGATAGTCTGCTCTCGTTAGTTCTCCAATTGACTACTCCTAAAGCAAAAAAAAAAACCAATACCGATTCTCCATCTCTTGCACGCCTTTAACATTCTTCTGCGAGTATTGCACCATTTCACTAAACAAAAACGCGAATCCAGATAGCGCAAGATCAGGCGCGCGTCTGTTCATATTCCGGTCATATATCGTCGCCCTCCGTCCAACTGTTGCCGCTGTTGTTGATGTGCCTGTTGAAGAACGCAGACTTAGAACCGGATGAGACGATGATTTGTCTGAAGAAGACCGTGATGGTGTTTGTATTTTGGACATGTCGTATATTATTGTATGTATATACTCTTCTAACGCTGCGCTATACCACGCTCTATACCACGCTCATTTGTACAACACCCTTATGCTAACAGTACAACACCCTCACGAGATCAGCCGCTACTCTGCAACAAGGACCCTTCTCACCACCAGCTTGTCATCTTCACCAGTCAGACAGCCAGACAGGAACACCGTCAATGGACTCCCGCTCCGCAAAGACGCGCCGGAGCAGCAGCGCCTCGTCTGACAGAAAACCCTCAAACTTCTTTGCGCGGCTCGCGAACCAAGTGCAGTCCTCTGTCGCCGCGACCGCAAACCAGCCTACGCCCGCGATGACCTCGTTCGCGGTCAGGAGAAAGGAGAGTAAGCCTGCGATGTCGTCTTCGGCGACGCCGCCGGTGGGGTTTAAAGGAACATTTGCAGCAGCGGTGTGTGAGGATCCGAATCTCAAGTGCAGAAACACGATGGAGGACGCACACAGCGTGATATACGACTTCCCGCGGTCAACTTCTCCAAATACTTCGTCTACTTCTTCTTCTTCTTCTTCTTCTTCGTCGTCGTCGTCGTCAGCGTCGTTTTTATCGCGAAGTCGGTCACGGTCAAGCTCGAACCCGCCGACACCGTCGACAGTTGGCACCGCAGTCGGCAGCAACATCTCGGGTCACTTGTCCTCCGATGCTGGATACTTTGCCATCTTTGACGGCCATGCTGGAAAAGCTGCTGCAGACTGGTGCGGTCAGAAACTGCACATCGTGCTCGAAGAACAGCTGAAACGCGATCCACACTGCTCAGTGCCTGAGATCTTTGATCGCACGTTCACGGAAGCGGATACCTTGCTCAGCAAGCAATCACTGCGTAACGCAGGGTGTACCGCCGTTGTCGCTCTTCTTCGCTGGGAAGACCGGTTAATCCAAGGCACAACATCCACAGATAGCCCGCAAAAGCCTTACCATCATTATCATTTCCTACATCATCACCCGCCTCCACCGCCCGGCATAACTCCATCATCAAAAACAGTACGCGAGAGAATGCTCTACACCGCGAACGCAGGCGACGCGCGGATAGTACTCGGCCGCAGCGGTCGCGCATTACGTTTATCATACGACCACAAAGGTACAGATCCCGCTGAAGCCCAGCGGATAAAAAACAGCGGCGGTGTCGTTTTGAATGGGCGTGTGAATGGGGTTTTGGCCGTGACGAGGTCGTTGGGTGATATCTATATCAAAAATCTCGTCACTTCACATCCATATACAACTGAAACTTATCTGACTCCTGAGGATGAGTTTATGATTTTGGCGTGCGATGGGTTATGGGATGTATGTTCGGATCAGATGGCAGTGGATATTGTGAGGAAGATTGCAGATCCGCATGAAGCTAGCAAAGCGCTTGTGGACTACGCACTCGAGCATTTCAGTATGGATAATCTGACTGTCATGGTCGTACGCTTCAACGAGCAAATGTCTGAAATTATCCGAGAAAATCATACAATCTCTACCACTCCTGCTACTACTACTACTACTGCTACTACTACTACTACTACTACTACTACTGCCACAGCTGCCAACAATAATAAAAACGGTGGCCACAAAAGGAGCGCGAGCAGCGGGAACGGCACAGGTCCGCCGTTATCACAACTCGTTGAAGAAGACGATGTTGTTGAGGAAACTACTGCGATTGCAAAATTGGAGATTGCAAAGTAGGTAGGATTGTTGAGTATAATACGAGTGTTTTGAATTCATTTGTGTTGTGACTTTACTTCAAGAGGGATATAATATATCATCATTTATTACCATGCTATTATTCTGTAGTCCGTAAATAGTATCAATTGCTCTGTTCCAATTTCCTTCGTAATGCCAGATCACGCCGAATAGTATCCCTAGCTTGTATCTATTCTCATTAGCTATTTCGTCTGTTATATAAGAACCAGACGTACTATTGAGATTTCTGCAGAGTCGAGAGTTGAATGAAACGTGCGCGATGCATTTGTAAGTGCTGATTTCGCTTCAGCGTCGATAGCAGGATATACTCTATAAACAATATTAGCACTTTCCATATGTACTCAAAAGGATACAAGGTAAACGTAACTGGGGATTTGGAGTAGAGGTGATGGATTTTGAGAGATTCGCAACCGAAATCAGGACTTGCTGTGTTCAGGAGATATATTAGTATCATTCAACTTATAAAACAAAAGTACACAATATATGTTTTTTATATAGGTACATTATATGCTGTTCGCAAGTCGTCTGCCATTGTCTATGGCGATCAACATCACTCGATATCAAACAAGACGGATCCGCACTGCCCAGTCTACAAATCAGCTTACTCGTATCTTACATAATCAGCACGTGATCGTGTCACGTGCCTATTGTGTTTTTGTCCGCCCCGCACTTCGACACTTTACTTTCACTAATAACAACAATGGCAGACCCTCCAAAGAGGATACTCTACGTTGGCAATCTTGATGCGCGAGTGGATGAGCAAGCGTTGAGCGATTTGTTTTCATTAGCAGGCACGATCGAGTCCGTGAAGTTGATTCCGGCGACGGTACACAAACAAGGACCTGGATTGACGAGTTATGGATTTGTCGAGTTCAGCGAGCCCGAAGCTGCGGTGAACGCGATCGAGAGGTTTAACGGACAACTTGTGATGCAGACTGAGATTAAAGTGAACTGGGCAGCGAAAAGTAAGACTCATATCTTTGTCGGGGATCTGAGCAGTGAAGTGACGGATGAGATGCTCGCGCAGGCGTTTGCGGGCTTTGGATCAATGACGGAGGCAAGAGTGATGTGGGATCCAAAGACGGGGAGATCTCGTGGATATGGATTTGTGTCGTTTGCGGATGCGGCCGAGGCAGAAGCTGCGCGCACGTCGATGGACGGCGAATGGCTCGGGTCGCGCAACATCAGATGCAATAAAGCTGCCTCGTCGTCGTCGTCGTCGTCTCTGCGCAGTTCAAACCAGGCACAGACAACGAACTACGATGCTGTCTTGCAACAGGCGCCATCCTGGCAGACAACAGTCTACGTGGGCAATTTATCGCCGTACACGACGCAGAACGAACTCGTGCCGCTGTTTCAGTCGTTCGGGTACGTTGTTGATGTGCGGATACAGCCTGAACGAGGATATGCGTTTATCAGGATGGACTCACATCAGGTCGCTGCTCTTGCTATCGCGCAGATAAATGGAGTCATGGTCAACGGCAGGCCGGTCAAGTGCGGATGGGGCAAGGACCGGTCGAGTGCGAATACACAAGCCGGACATGGCCCGGTAGGCCAGAGACATTCTCAGCATTTTCAGAACTCTCCTCAGCAGTCGCAGCAGCAGTCGCAGCAGCAGCAGCGAATGCAGCAGATGATGTTATTTGACCGCTACAGCAACCAGAACTACCGCATGCAACAATACAACAATCCGTCTCTTTCGCAGCGATTTTCGGGATTTCGTGATCGTGGACAGAGTTATGATTATTGATAGTTTATGAGTCTGCATTATGTATTCATTTATCGTATATTCCTTTTATTATGATTCCTTATTTTTATCCAATCCAGTTCATTCTTTGTTCATTATCTGTACCTGCGCGTTACTGTAGTTTTGTAAGCCCACAAGTAAGCTAAGCTTCTAGTATCAAGTAGCTACAGCTATGGCTAATAAAATGTGTGTTAATGGTATGCAATAATCTCTTAAAAAGCAAGATCATCATCATCAGCAATGTCCTCCTTTTCGTCTTCGTCAACCCAGCCATCTGACTTGTCATCTGAATCCGAATCCACGTCGACGTCCATTCCCGGCGCGGCAGCTTTGATCTTCTGTGCCATCCGCAATAACTCGATACCCTTTGGTTTTCTATTCACATTTACCACTAAAAGTTCATCTGCTGTAGTTGTACTGTTATCGTCCTGAACTTTTCGCGAGTTTGTGATGAGATTATATCGTTCTTTACTATTCGCCACTTTGGTCTGCAACATACTCACACGACTCTCAGCTTTCGCAATCCGACTCTTCTTCGTCTTTGAAATATGCAACGGTGAATATTTCTTTGTTTTGGTTTGAAGCATGTTTTTGAAGGAGTAGTTGCCTTTGGGCGTCGTAGAGTCTTCTGCGCCGTCGTGGATCGCTCGTTCGACAGGAGCTTCGGGCATTTCCCGGCGTGCTGCTCGTTTATTGCTTCTGTTTGCTATTATTGATTAGTATAATATTCACAATATAATAGTATATAACGTAATAATACCCTGCTTCTTTGCCATTTGGTTTTTGTTTTTTTTTTGTCTGTATTCGCTTACGTACTTTGTAAATAGACAGAAAAAAAAAGGTGTTGCGTGGCGAGCTGAAGACACTAGTCCATATTTGGTAATATGAAACCTTACCTCCTAATCTTCCCAAAGAGGGATAGCGTTCAAAGAATGTACGCGCGTCCCTGAAACTCCTCTGACTTCGTCTGTCGCCATCGTTCATCATTCTATTCTATACTATATTCTATACTATATACTATACTATACTATAGTATACAAGATAAGAGCAGAATGGACTTTGCTACGCTGTGGAATAGCACTGAAAAAGGGCTGAGGAGTCGCGGACTTGTTGGAGGACTTGTGAATATTGGAAACTCGTGCTTTCTCAACGCGGTTGTTCAGGCTTTGGCATCATCTGATGATCTTTTGCAGTTCTTGAATGAAAATCATCATCAGCAGAATGAGGATAATGAGTATAGTGGGATTTGTGAGGAACTGAAAGAGTTGCTCGGACTTGTGAATGCGCGAATGGCATCGCAGCATACGCATTCGACAACAGCGCTGTTGAGAGCGATGCAGTCATCGCAGTTCAGCCAGGACTCTGCTTCAGCGCATCAGCAGGATGCTCACGAGTTCTTTCTTGCGTTGTTGGATTGTTTGAGAAGTGCGTTGCCGAAGGAGACTGTGTTGCCGTTTGAGGGTCTGCTCGAGTCGCATGTCAGCTGCCTTGGATGTCATGAACAGCAGCCTGTACGGCCGGTGCCGTTTTCATCCCTCGAATTGGCACTTCCTTCGTTTTCACCTTGCGCTGTGTCGTTGGAGAGTATGCTTGCGAATTTTGTGGCTCCAGAGGAAATCGAGTCTGTTTACTGCCAACGCTGTTCTCTCGAAGCTGCGCAGAAACACCTCGCCCGTCTCGTCTCCCGACCCTCTCCACCCCCGTCTCCTTCCCTCAGCAGCAGCAGCAGCAGCAGCAGCAGCAGCAACAAAAAACCAGACATCACACCGATTCTCAATGCACGTCTCGACGCAATCTCCCGCGCGCTCGAAAACCCAGTCGTCCAAGACTCGGACTTTGAACGACTAAAACCACCCCGGCTCGTCGCCGCTTGTAAACGGCGTCATCTTACAGTTAAAGATGCACCGGCGAATCTCGTGGTACATGTCAATCGCTCGAGATATGATTCAGTTGCACAGGTACCGAGGAAGAATTCGACTGATGTCACATTCCCAGAGTTCTTGCCGTTCGAAAAGTACATGACCAACAACAGCACAGCACCGCTCTACAGACTGAGCAGCGTCGTGGTACATTTCGGATCTCACTCAATGGGCCATTATATCACATTCCGTCGCTGTCCAGATTCGCAAACATGGACTCGAATCTCAGATAACGAAGTCCGGGACTCCTCACTCGACGAAGTCCTAGCTCAAGGTGGAGTCACTATCCTTCTCTACGAACAAGAGCATTCAGGAATTATCCTTCAATCTGCAGAGACAAAGGTATATAGTTGTATTGCTGCGGCGAGTGAGATTAGAGAAGATTCGGAGAAGATACATATCCCGCTGGAGTGCTCGTCTCCGCGGATTTCCTTAGCAGAGCTGATTTCGGTGCCGGTAACCATATCTTCGCTAAATTAGCCTGTACTTGGAATTATACTTGGTGTTGAAGATGATGGTTTTGGTGCCAATGTCCGCTTAATTAGCCTTCTAGTGTGATTATGGGTATTTGGGTTATTTGTTGTATATATATATATGAGTTTATGATTTTGCACACTGGGTGCTTTTGGTTTGGGATCAGGAATCGGTTGGGTTTTTTTTATTAATTAATACCTAATTATTATTATTATTATTCTATATTTTGCCATTATTTTTAGTATTTTTGTAGTATTATTGTAGAATTGAGTGATATTGAATGCTATCAGAAGTCTGCTCTTTCACTGACCTTAGTTGTCCACGCACAACACTCGCACTTTCACTACACTATTAAATAATAAAAACCTATTGTAAAATACTATAAAATATTCTACTTTTTCTTCTGCCTTTCCTTTATTCTATAATCATTTACAACAGCATTCCCACTAAACAAGTAAAAATAAAAGTGCTCACAAGGGTTTCGTGTATAATCCCTGCTACGAAAATTTCCACTCACTTCACCACTTTGAACTTCACGAAAGAACAGCACAAGAAAACAACCAAAGATGCAATTTTCGAGGCCGTTGTTTGCGCCTGTCGCTGATAGTGGGTTGGTGTATTTACTACGATATAGACAAGGCTCTGTTATCATCAACAGTACCAACAAAGTCACTGTACGTTTATACACCCGATATCTTAAGAGAGAGAGAGAAGCGCTAATGAAAGTAGCAAAAACTGATCAAACAACAACTTGCGCCTTCGAGAGTGCCGAAAGCTGATCGACCGCATGATTGGTCTATTCTGTGTATTGCAAGAGTTCCGAGTAAAGAATACGCATCGGTGTTGACATACTATCTTCATGAACTGCGACGGAAGAGAGAAAGATTGTATGCTTCAAGCATTGAATTAAGAGATCAATGGATGAGAACGAAGTTTCCGAAAAGACATGCATTGACTTTTGAAGCTGTTTCGGATCTCGCTAATGCGCTCGAGTATCTATACACCAGACCACCTTCCGACGCACCTTCAAACGCAGCGATAGATAACACCGTGGTGGAAAACATTTCACAACCATTCAACGTACGCAGACCTGATGAAGACGCAGTGATATACTGGACAAATGAGTGGTTTATGGGAAAAGATGAGAACTGGGCTGATCCGATAGAGCATAAGAAGATTGAAGTGCTGGGAATGGGGGAGAAGGATATGGTGGCTTATCTTACGGAATATGAAGCTGCGGAGGAGGAGTTTGAGTCAAAGTAGTACTGCTCAAGTAGTACTTGATTGTCTAGTAGAAAATATATGTACATAGTCATGTAATTAACATAATCATCTATCTTTATCGTATTCAAGGCACTCATCCATCACAAAGCAGCTTGTCTAGACGGTTCAAGCTGGTTAAAGTAGGATAATCTAAGCAGACTTGTACTTCCTTGACAGCAAAAGACCACCAACAACTTTTCCAACCGCATTTCCCAAATACGCACCAACAACAACCGTAACCGGCCACCGTTGCCATTCACGATCCCAATCAAGTGGAATCGGCACTGCGCCTAGCCAACATCCTGTAACCGTACCAAGCGAGGCAATATAACTCGCGGTCCAAGGTCCTTTTAGAGCGAGGGCTTGTGTCCATGATGCTGCGTCGAGCGGGATCGTGCAGAGAAGCGGGAAGAGGGCGAGCAGCGCGGTGTGAACTGCGAGAAGGAATGTTTCGGGCACAGCGACCGTTACCGGCGCACCAAACATGATGAAGACGATGTGTAAAAGAGGAGATAGCAGTGCTGTGAGGATCAGAGCCAGGATGATTGTCTTTTTGTTCTGTTAGTCTTTGATATAAAGAACGAGGAGGAGACATACGGAAACGGGATTTCCGGATTTCTTCTTCTTCGACGCGTCTACTTTCAACGCACTACTCCAGATAACCACAGCCTGAACAATTAACGTATACGGCACACTAACAGAGAGAACATGCACCGGATCGGCTGCGAGTGTTGAAGATAGGAATACAGTCGCGATGGGGAATCCGAGGATTAACGTGCCGGAAAGACCGTTGACGAGCAGACTTGCCGCAGAACTTGTCTCTGCTGTTGTTGTTGCAGAAGAAGAAGAAGAAGAAGCAGGACGACTTGTCACAAGTTTCTTCGGAGTTGCTTTTGTTCGAGCCATTGTGTGGTGAATTGGAGAACTGGAGAAGTGGTGAAGGTGGATAGTGAGAAGAGTAACCCAACCCTCGCAGTCTCTTATCCCTCTTCACCATCACCATCACCACAATGGTCTGTATTCTATTCACAAATTACTAGAGAATGTATACTAATTACAAAATAGAGCTCGGTAACTCCTGCACAAAGGAGTGCGATTAACCAGTTTGTAGCCGCGACTGGAGTTACTGCGAGGACTGCGACGACGTATTTGCGTGCTCATGGATGGAATATCGATCGTGCTGTGTCTGAATATTACGATGGATCCGGTGCTGCTGCGTATGTATTCAAAATCAAGAAAAGGAATAGTGCTGATTAGAGCAGGAAAAAAGATACAAAGGCATTAACAGCCATTTTCGATAAGTACAAAGGTATATTTACTACACAATCACGAGCTGAGATCAGATCATGGCTAATTCGACAGATCCCGAGGACCCAACTACAATCGGCTTAGATGGAACGATAGCTTTTATTCAGGATGATCTAGGAATTGACCTCGAAGACCCGTTTGTGCTCGCGCTGGCGTGCAAACTTGATGCGCCAACTGTCGGAACGTTCTCTAAGGATGGCTTCATCAAAGGCTGGCAGGCTCTCAAGTGTGTATCCATTATTCTGTATTGATTCTATATTGTATTGACCAGAGTAATTAATAGCGCCGACACGATTCCTAAAATGAAACAAGCCTGCGACAAACTCCGCATCGACTTTGCATCCGACGATGTATTATTCAAACAAGTCTACAAATTCACATTCACGTTCGTAAAACCTTCCGGACAACGCAATCTTCCGATTGAGACCGCGGTTGCGTATTGGAATTTACTGATTGCAGATAAGTTTTCGTCGCCCGAGGAGTTTGTGAAGTGGACGACGTTTGTGGAGGAGGAGTATAAGAGAGTTATTTCGAAGGATACGTGGAATATGTTGTGGGATTTTAACGAGAGTATTCTCAAGTCTGACAAGGGAATAGATGCCTATGATCCTGAAGGAGCGTGGCCTTCTATTTTTGATGAGTTTGTGACTTATATGAAGGCACAGTAATTCCCTATCCGATACACACACACACACATATACATATAATATACACCCTGTACACCATAAACATACAATTGCTAAAAAGAAGGATACCGCATCTGCACAGGACTCATAGAGCCTTCGTTTTCATTAAACGTATCCGACGAAACACCTCCTTTAGCATGTCTAAACAGTTTCATACCAACCCAGGAAACAACACACCAGATCCACGCAACGACACAGAGAAGCATGACCATTGACGGGTAGTATTCGTCGATTGGAAGCTCGACGTCTTCGTCGACGGAGAGGAGATCGGATGCTGAAATTTTGAGGAGGATTGTGTCGAGAAGCGGGGACTTTCTGTAATTAGTATTATAAAAACCAGATATGATATAGATATGAAATATGCTTACCCAGACCCATCGCCAGACACCAAAAATACTGCCAATCCCACAGACAAAGATACTCCAAGTCGCAAACAGTACTAAATACCCACACATTACAGTATGTGAAATATCTTCTTCATAATCTTCTTCAATATCCTCGTCGAGTTCGTCGTGATGAACTTCGTCGTAGGAGGAGACACTGTCTGCGTCGTCATCCACGGGAGAGGAACTGCTGGAAGAAGCGAGCTTGTATCCAAAGTATCCTAAATCTTCTGGAATAGCCAGATGTCCTTCTATCCCAACTGCTGCTGTTGCTGCTGCTGCTGCTGAAGCAGAGATACTGCTCTCGTCCGAACTGCTTTGTGAGTTTGCTGCTTCGTCGTCGGCGGCGGTGGCAGTGTCATAGTGGCCGTGGTCTGATATTATTATGCTCACTGCCATATTTATTGTATTTTATTGTACTGTATTGTATTATACTGTGCTGTATAATATACTGTGCTGTATGGTATTGTGTAAATTGAAGATCAAAGTGAAGCCGCACTCACACATTAACTCATGACATCTACACAGTACACTCTACACAGTACACAGTACACTACACCGGCATTTGAATACTATAATTGTACACTAATATGGAGAGAATACACAGCATAATGCACGCACTCAGCGTCGGAATAAGAGTAGCCTGCGCAGTGCACCTAATGCACACCCACGTCTTTGAATTCTCTCTCACCAGCGGCCTCTCCATGCTTCCCACTCTCCGCGCACTGGGCGACCACGTCTTTGTCGACAAGATAAACTCAAGAAGAGCAAAAGACGTGAAAGTGGGTGATGTGGTAGTCTGTGCGAAACCAACTGCGTCGACGATGCGGATATGTAAACGTGTGGTCGGATTACCTGGTGATATCATCTACTCAGATCCAATGCCTCAGTATCTCTTCGACACTTCTCAACAACAAACCCTTGCAGGAGTTTCTATCGGCGAATTCACGACGCAGAATAACCCGCGATCAGGCAAATACATCAAAATCCCCGACGGCCATCTCTGGCTCCTCGGCGACAACGCAACAGCTTCTTTAGACTCACGAGAATATGGTCCAATCCCGATGGCTTTAGTCGTTGGAAAAGTCCAGTTTGCGTCGTTCTGGGGACCGTGGGATTTATGGCCTTCGAGACCGAGATGGATGCAGTCGAATTTGAGGACTGATCACAGTTCTGTGAAGAGTTATCTCAGTAGGAATGAATGTGAGCAGGAATAGTGCATTACGGCGTTGTTTGTTATTATGACTATATATCACTGAGTTATGAACATTTTATTAGATATATATTTAGAGTACATATATACAATTCACTCCACACGTCAAAACTAATAATGCTGAATCCGGGACCGACTCCAAACGGTGCCAGGTCCTAATCCAAGTTTCTCTCTGACTGCTTCCGTTTCAGAATCGTATTTATTCCGCCACATGTGCGCGCTTACTGCTTTTAATCCATATGCAGATCTGAATAAGCGGATATCAAATTTTTCGCGAGAGAGGAGTGCCTCAACGTCGATCTTCTTGTCGGGAGATCGCTGGTGGATTGTAAGTGGCTCGTTATTAGGCTGCTCGAACAACCAGACCGCGTAACGATGAATTCCACTGTTACGTTCAGGATGAGGGGCAAGGTATGGCACTACCACTTTCGATAACTCTTTCTTGACTTCGGGGCTATTTCCATGGATCTCGATGTCTGAGAGGATGTAGTGTAGAGTAGTCTTGTACGAATCATTCTCGAGATCTGGAGTGTCGGGGTCGACAATGACAAGAGTATACAACTTTGTCTTGTCTTCGAACGTGTTGATCTTGAACTCTGGCTCGAGGCAAGTGACCTTCGTGCTGAGGATACGACCTGGGTCAAACCAATACCCCGTCGGTCCCGGGAACTTCATCTTGAGCTCGACAGTCGGTTTAAGATACGGCATCGTATCTGGCACAACATGCATATTCTCAAGTCGGTCAGCCAATTGCGCTCTGGGGATTTGTTCCCATTTCTTGCGCGCAAGGTATCGAAAGACAGCGAACCGCATATCGACTTTTCCACGTTCAAATTGAGCAAGTACTTCGGGATTGTTGAGTTCAGCAAGAACGCGCAGTTTCTCAATCCGCGACTCGAGAAGAAACGCACTCGAACGCGCTTTCACATCTGTAATCTCTGCCACTGAAGAAGCATTAAACTGCGCTTTCAGAGCATCCAGTCTCTCCTCCAACTTGAGCACCAGCTCGTACTTCTCCTCTCTATCCTTTCCCACCACCGCCAGCGCTTCCTTAAACGCGCTATCAAGACCGAGTGGTGAACGATACGTGTTTTTGAATTTCTTGGACTTTAAAGTGAATGGTTTCATTTGCACTCGCCAGTCCAGAAATGGGGGACGCATCGCAGGCGGCAGCGTGAGCGCCCGCGCAGTCACCAACACATCACCATCCGGCGAAGCAGGATTCGCATACGCAGTCAAGTCTTGTTCAGAACATCCGATTGCTTTAGAAACTCGTGATAATTGTGCTGCACTGGCGATACCCGAAGGATCCAATTCGTGGCCGAACGATGGCGATAATCGACTCGAAGCAGCAGCTTGCGCTGCTGTCGACGCAGCGCGCAGTGATGTTTTGCTTGATAATCCGGGAAGTCGTGGCATTATTCTCTATTTATCCAACACAATTATAATACAATACAATACAGTTATAGTATATAATAGTAGAATAGCTGAAGTAAAAGTGTGGAACTAACAGCCAATCGAAAAACTTTTGACAGTGATTTAGAGTTTGGTTAGTCAGCGCTGACTATATTTACCAAAAAAAAAGGGGAAAATATTCCTCATTCAACTCTTCTTTTCTTGTTATTACTATCACTGTTTTAATAACAACAACACAATTGAAAATGAAAGGAGTAAATATTCTCAAAAGGTCTTATGCGACTATCCTCGCCACGCCAATTTACAAACCGTCGCTTCCGCCAGCACTTCCACTCGGTCAGCGTTCGCAGCGTCATCCCGGATTCCCTCTTCAGCAACCCGAACAAGACGCAATTGACCGCGCGAAAGAAGCAGAGAAGACAGCTTATTCAGAACTAAATGCGCTGAAAACACCACCGGAAGTCGCTATTGCGCCGCCGTCGTCTGTTGCGACGCTGCTCAGAGCGTTTCCGTCGCTCGAACCGACCTCGTTCGCGTCCGCGCCAGCCAACTTACTCGACCTGCCTTTCCGAAGAGATATCCTTTGGTCGGCAGTCGTCTACGAGCACGATAGCGATAATAAACGAGTCAGTAGGTTTGTCAGAAATAGAGCTGAATTGGGATACTCTCGCAAGAAAATGCAGGCGCAGAAAGGTCGTGGACGAGCTCGGGTTGGAAAAGCTGGTGCTCCGCTCTTTAACAACGGAGGCAAACCGTTCGGACCGCGACATCCAGATACGACGACAAAGATCTTGAGAAGAGTGTATAACCTTGCAATGCGCACTGCTTTCTCGTACTTTTACCATCGTCATGCGTTGACTGTGCTTGAAAAGACAGCAGAGATCCCGACTGCACATCCCCGAGCAGCGGCGACAATCTGGAAAACCCACGGCTGGCATCTCAAAAAAGTGCTCGTCATCGTCGACGATACTCCTTCAAACTTATTCAAAGCGCTCGAAAGTTCAGAACCTCTTACTACCGTCATCAACGTTCGCGACATTGACGTGCGTACTGTCCTCAAAGCTAAACACATCGTTATCGAAAAACCCGCTTTCGACCTTCTTGCTGAAAAGACACAGGGTAAAGAATACCTTGATCCGTCTAAGAAAGTCAGTCAGATTGAGCGGAAACAACGAAGATTGCGATTACATCATACGTCTTACAAGAGACATAATCCCCGTTTCTAGTGTAAATATGTACAATTCTATAATATATCCTATTACTCCATGCAACTACTATTCTTTCCCAATGGCGTAGTATGTAGATCCTGCTTATTCCTTTTCTAAAAACGCAGCAGCCCAACCACTTATCCTCTCAATACAATCCATCAACATCTCTCTATACCGTGGATTCTTTGTCATCTCAAAGATTGTAATATGCGCCTCAATTTCACCCTTTGCTTGGGGATTTTCGGCAGGCACAAAGAACTCGTTGTATGGCGTATCTTTAGGAATATTGCAAAATGTCCGTTTTCCATCCCCGCTTGAAGTCATAGTTCCTAATCCCTGACTTGAAGAGTCCTCACGAACGTTAATAACTGTATAATAATCTACCAGCTGTACCCTTTCTCGCGCCTGAAATAAAGTCCACAACCTTCCTCTCAACACCTCTGGTTTCTGAAATAACGCACCAACAAAGACAAGATGTTCCTGCGCCCAGTTTATGTCCATCTTCTGACTTTTTAAATACCACGCCGTGCCGGCTGCTGCTGCTGTGGTCGCGATCCCAGCAGCTGCAATTCCCGCTATTTTGCCCCAATTCGGTTTCTTTTCCTGTGTATTTACACCTCGCGTCGGCGGCTGCTCTGCGCTTTTCTTTGCAAAAACATACGACGCAACAGTCGCGAACGGAATCGCAGACCCAACCGCTTGTAGTTCCTTCAACTTCTCAGCACCTCTCCCGACCACATCCTGCGCAAACACCGACGCATGTAACCCCATAAATGGCGAATCAAAACAAAGTAACCCAAGTACATTCGGAAACATAACTTTCTCATCTCTCTTTATAATCTCAATCGTACTATCCGAAATAACTAATCCACCCATACTATGCGCAACAAGCACAACTCCAACAGATGGATTCACAACCGGCGACACAGTCCCATTCGTTACTTCAAAATCAATCACCGTCGTCTCTAAAAACGATAAAAAGGCCTTCACGCTGTCTTCCAAGTTACCGCGCGTTTCGTAAGGTGGATACACTACTGTGGCAATGCGAACTTGCGTGTTTGTTGCTCTGTAGAGTTTCTTGAATTGGTATTCAATGTGACTTGGGAGTTCTGCAAATGTACTCGCGCCACCTTTGAATCCGTGAACATAAACAAACAGTAGTGTTTTCATCTTATTCTCTACTGCCAGTGTTGTTGTCGTTGTTGTTGTTGTTGTTGTTTCCGTTGTCTGTAGGATGCTGCTGTTGCTGGATTGAGATAACTGACCTTGAGTGAACTCTAAACTCCCAACTCTCCTTCCCCTACGCGTAATGAATATCAACATCAATTACTCTACCTATTCAATTACTACTCCTCTCCCCCCCCTCTCATACTCCCGCCGCTCATACTCGCACTAATCGGAATCTCCTCTGACGCCATCAACATATCAAGATCCAATTCCATTCGCATATCCCAAATTCTGCATAAACTGCTCTAATCGCAAATCGTCACTACAAAATCATCAGCTCACTCTCAACACTAAAAAAAAAGAATCATACCTAGACGCCTTCATATCAATTATTGAAAGATCTCCAAAATATGCACTAACCCGTGCCGTCGCTGGTAACGGCACAGAATCTTGCCTCTCACTTCTTTTCACATCCTGCATATCCCGCGCAAGCATCTCTGTAAACGACGTACTAACAGCACTACTCGCACCCTTCGCGTCCTGCTGATCGCAAAGAACTCGATACAATAGTACAGCAGCTGGCCACATCGGCGTCACAATCTTCAAAAATCCGAGAACATCATTAACCGCAGCGCGATAATCTTCAGACACACTATCCACGACACTATTCCGCTCTTTACTACTCACAAACGTCGCTAACGAAGTCGTCCTAAATACATAGTACTCAAACGTCGGCGGCAGTAAATGCATATACAACTTTGGCGCTGTCAACACTAACCTAATCAACTGTGATACTCGTAACAATGCCCGCGAATACATCCGCCCTGTAGCCGCACTCAGGTTTATACTCTCGGGACTCGACACTTGAAACCCGGGATGATTAAACACAGCAGAATAGATCAACGACTGAACTAACAATTACGTCATATTCAGATTAATCAAATATGGCGTCGGATTAGGTCCCCCAGTCTTCTTCTCAGATACATCTCGCAACTGCTCTTGAAAAAAACAATGCGTCGGCAACTCACTCTCCCATCTCTTGAGCTCTCCGACAAGATAGTCCACTTTATTCGAAAGTATCGAGGTAGTAGGCACTACAATAGAAGACCCTAATTCAATTCAAAACAATATTCCAAATCTGGATCAACGACATATAATGATTAAACACAGACAAACATCGCGCAGGATTCGCATACGAATGTCCTTCAACACCAGAAATAGCCGGACTCTGAAAAACATCCCACTCATCTTACAACACCAGTTTCTTCTGCTAACGGCAACTGCCAGTCTTCAGCCTTCAAGTTAGGAATCATACCGATCTTTGAAGCAATTATCGTGTCGAGCACAATACATCCCGTCCAATTACGCAACCGCCGTCGTCGAAGTTCATTCTGCAGCTCGGAATTGGGGAAAATGTCAGACGTCTCGGCGGGAGAGTCGAGGAAGATGCAGTTGTCGATCGCAAATTGGCAGGCTGAACTAATAGAATCCCAGCTATCACCCCATTGTCTTTTCGCAAGATAAAACAGAGACAGAAAAGTCTTAATCTGCGTACAAGCTAAATAGGCAAACGGGTCATTAGACTGAGAGACAAGTGATATTGCCGCATTTAACGACGACATGCCGTACCCGGCATATAGATTGCAGCGGGCAAGAGTCGACAGACTATTCGGACCATGCACTTTCCTCGGCCCGTCTAAATGCGCAGTCGACAGAGCAAGCACAATCCAGAGTACTCCCCTGTCGGCGACGTCACGCATACGAGTC
Source organism: [Lipomyces] yamanashiensis (assembly GCA_030572775.1). Classification (NCBI taxonomy): domain Eukaryota; kingdom Fungi; phylum Ascomycota; class Lipomycetes; order Lipomycetales; family Lipomycetaceae; genus Myxozyma; species [Lipomyces] yamanashiensis. Next base: position 481,583 of record JAJMBS010000006.1, read on the forward strand.
TCCTTGAGTGAGCGGTAGTCGTGTTGGTGGGCAAGTCTGATGACGCCAAAACGATTGAGGATCCTCAGCCATCCGTGAGCAGTGACAAAGTACATGCTGAGCAAATGCGCAATATCAGGCGGCATGGGTTTTCACATCATCTCATCCGCAAGAGTAATAGCAGCATCAACCCATGACAACGGCAGGCAGATCGAGCGGCGCGAAAAAGGAAGTAATGCAGGGAAGTGGTGATGCTACTGCAAGCTCGCGCAGAGAGACACTGGTAAGGCTAGAGGACGGGCCAATGTAGTTTGCTGAGCCGTCGCGGGTATTTATATACCTGCCGAGCTGATCGAGGATGAGTGTGACTGCAGGCGATTTCTGGGTTTCTGAGGGGAAATAGAGGGACGAGGAGGCGGCTTCTGTGAGCATGGAGAGATGTGATGTGGCAGGAGCTACTGTGGCTGTGTCTGAGGATGAAGTGATTCTGCGTTTTGCAGGGGGTCGATCTGGGGAGGCAGCAGATTGCTGGATGTAGAGAGTGCGTCGGCGGCCAGCGTCTGCGCCATACTATGATTTGATGAGCTCGATGACCTCGTCGAAGGCGTCTGACGCAGGCGCGGACTTCCAGTCTGCGAAGAATTCGCTGAGATGGTCTGATTCGAAGACTGCTGGCCACACATTGCAAAGAGTCGCGTCAGTATTTGCGGATCGCAGGACGGCGAGCAGTTCACTTTCAAACGCACTATTCTTCAAAAAGACTGCATCTAGCACGCGCTCAAAAACGGCTGTTCTGAGCTCCATTTCGTGAGCATGCCCGGTCGATAATCCTCGTTTCTTTGTTGAATCTGATTTGTAGGAGCATTTCTGACCGGCAGCGATGCAGGACGCGCATGCTGGATGACCGCCGTTGCATCGTGTTTTGCGGGCGCGACACTGAGTGCAAGCAAGTCCTACTCTGCGGTGTTTTTCTTTGTCCATGTGTTATTGTGTATTGTGTATTGTGTATTGTATATTGTATATTGTGTATGGTATAGTATAATATAAAACAGTATAGTAATATGGTATATTAGTAAGAATTGGGTGAATCGAAAAAAAGAAAGAAATGTGGGGATCGAGCCTTTAAATACAGCCTGTTCTAACACGCACACTCGGCATAACTCCCAATTTACACTCTCGAGCGGGGAATCTCTCTACTTTATAATACTTACTCTACTATACTATTACAGTATATATATACCACATAAAATACACAATACATGTACATATACAGAATAATGGAATAGAGTGAACTTTCCTCCAGATACCTCGCTCATGCTCATCGGCATGCACGGCGTCGGCAAGTCCACGCTCGCGCTCATCGCTTCACGCGCTCTTGGATACCGCTTCGTCGATACAGACCACCATCTCCAAACAGCAATGGGAATGGCACAGCACCCTTTGCGTATATCAAACAAAAGTCGTTGTCTGCATATCGCACGGTCGAGAACGAGGTGATCTCGGATCTGCTTCGTCGTTCGCAGGAGCGCTGCGTCATTGCCTGCGGAGCTGTCTGCGGAGCCAGTGCTATCGAATATCCCCCCAGCTGCGTCCTCTTCTCTGACTTTGCAAAAACCCACCCAGTCATTCACATCGTTGGCGACCAAGACCGCATTGCTCAGTACCTCAATTCGCTGGATCCTGCTGTTGTCTACAGCAGTGCAGATCGCGATACCCGCTCTGTAGAGACTACGCAAACTTCGAGTTCTACAACCTCACCGCTCAGCGACGCTCCCGAACAGACCCCAAAGCAGGTCCTCGTCCGTCTTTGATGCTCAAGAAGTCGGAACTAGGTTTTTCGCGCTACCTCGAACTCATCGTCAAGCGCAACTACGATGAGGCAGTAGTCGTCAAAGTCGCGTATCCAGAATGCAGAATGTACTCTTACTCCATCTCCCTGCGCTTCCCACCCCCCACAGGCAGTCTACTCTGGCCTCGACGACTACGTCAATGACTACATCCAGTCCGACTCCATAGCTGATCGCGTTGTCGGCGCAGACTGTGTCGAAGTCATCGTCGATGTGCCCCTCCTGCAGTTGTGTTCTTTGGAGTTTGCATCTGTCGCAAAGTTCATCGGTATCGTCAGACGACTGACACGGCTGCCAGTTATTTTCTCAATCTCTTCAGAATCTACTGTCGCAGACCCAGCGTACCGCGAGTTCTACTTCAAGCTGATTGACTAAGGCATGCGTCTCGCTACGCGCTCCGTCAACATCCACCTCACTCAAGTCCTCGACCGTGTGGTCTCTGCAGACGGCAACATCTCGTACCAATATGGTGCATACGCTCAGCGTCTCTTCACAATCCTCTCCGAAAAATCGCCAGTCCTCTTCGCAACCGGAACAAGACTACTCTCAGAAAAACAGTTTATCACCGCCAAATTATCGGTTCATAGCATCACATCCCGTCCGAACCAGCGACTGTGAACTGGTGGGACTCTAGCGAACCGAAGTTAATTGTCGTCTGTGCCCTCAAAATGTGCGGCATCATCCGCCTTAGCAAAGAAGCAGACCGCTTTTATGATAACCAAGCTGTCTTTCCATTCCACCACCGTCATGTGCGCGAAGTTAATAAACTACAAGCCCGTCCAAGTGCCTTCAACACCGGTCCGTCAGGTCGTGTATCTCGTGCATTCAACTCGAGTCTGACGCCTGTTGTCGCGCACTACGCATCTACGCACAGTCTCAACGACTATGATCCTCTTCAATCACAAGATATCTCCGCTTACGACGCGCAAGTCGCACTCTACAGCGCCTGCGTGCTCCCAAAACTCCAGTTCTACCTCTTCGGCGGCGCACAAGGCATCGCCTCTCTTTCTCCGTCCTTCATGAATTCAGGGTTCAGAGCATTGGGATTGCCGCATGTACACTCTATCTACGAATCGACTGATCCGAACGATATGCTGACCCTGATTGCGCGCCTGGAATTTGGCGGGATAACAGTGACAAGTCCGCATAAAGTGAACGCCTTACGAATAGCAGACCGGATTTCCGAACAAGCCCGCGTGATCGGCGCAGTCAACACATTAATACCCGAGCGCGCTCAGGATAACATGCAGATCACCGCAATCAGAGGCGAAAACACAGACTGGATCGGTTTTTACAATTGCATCCTTGCACATTTAACACCCGTCAACTCTGTCTCGAAGAAAACAACCGCACTGTTAATCGGCGCTGGCGGATCAGCTCGTGCGATGATTTATGCGTTTATACAACTTGCAGTCGAGAATATTATGGTATATAATCGAACACGAGAGCATGCTCAGGAAATGGCGGATCATTTTAACGCACTCTCGCCACTGCGACTTACAATCCCCTTCGCCACAGATCATGCCATTGACCGGTTACCACCAAACAGCGAATCTACTATCCGTCCGCGAGAATTCAAACTTCATGTGTTAGACTCTTTAGATAATCTCAGTATAATCACGAGATTGGGATTAGAGATGCCTATGTTCGTTGTCTCTGCTATTTCGGATTATATCGAGTTTCCTGTAATTTGGTTTGCTAGCTCCACCGGTAGTGTTTTCCTAGAAGTACATCCCCTCCTCTTCTTTTCGAGCATTCGAGCACATTCTAACAGTGTTTCATAGCTATACTATCAATCAACAGCAGGGCCAATGCTCCAAAGAGTCTGTTCTTTACAGGAAAAGGCTGGATCGGCGTCGACGGTCTAAACGTACTCCCAGAAATGGCATCAAGTCAGTTCGAACTATGGACCGGAAAACCGGCGCCGAGAAAGATTATGATGCAGAGTTTGATTAGGTATTATGAAGAGAATCGGTGATCTTTTTATGGATGAGTACGTGCTTTGTGTGGCAGTGAGTTGGTGAAGGAGAATACGTCAAATGATGTAGAGGTATTACGAGGAGACTACTACATAACGGAAGAGAAGAGATAAGAGTATCAAAACAAAACATATTGAACAGAATTAAAACTACCCAAATATAGCAAATACTTTATAATCGATTAATCAAACAATTACACTCGTCCACACTATATCAAACACGCCCAGAAATACAGTAACTTTACCGCGTTAGCTTGTTATATCTAATTTGTAAACGTTCACATTCGCAACAAATTCTTCTAGTCTTCCAAAAGAAGGTATTACAATTTTAATACTACTTGATAACGGTGAAAGAGATATTAGAAAAGAAAAGTGAAAACTAAGATTTTAGATAGCGAAACCAAACGCGGAGTCAATCAGACGCGCGAATCAATCAAACGACATATTTGCATAGCATAACCCCAAAAAACAAACACTTGAAAAACTACAAAATATACCTAAACCCAAAAGCAGGAATCGAATTAGGATCAACCCCATTCGCAAGCTGTTCCTGCTCAGACTTCTCCAGCTGTTTATTCTGCCTTTGCAACATAAACCGGATTGCCAACGCAGTGCAAGATACAAGTAAACAGACAGCAGCAACAGCAACACCACCGGCGACGTAACGTGGTCCGTCGGTGTACATGTATGCACCGTAAATAGTCGCGGTGTTGCCAAACATGTTGCAGATAGCGACCGTAGCTGAACGCTTTACTGTCGGACGCGGGAACGAGCTCGCAACCCAAGCCACAATAATCTCATAAGCAGAATACGCGCCGATAGGGAGTAAGAACATTGCAAAAAACCGCGCGCCGTTTTGTAAGGTCGCAATCATGATGATGTTGCCGACACAGGCTACAAGAAGAAGACAGAAGATGTGCCAGGCATGGTCGTGAAAGCGGCCAGAGGTGTATGTCACGAGAAGGGAGACGAGGAAGGTCGCGAACCAGACTGGCGCGGTAAGCAGCAGAGTCTCAATTTTTCCGTAGCCCAAAGAGTTGACGATGGCAGGGAAGAAGTATTGGAAGGTCTGGGTGAGAAGGGAGATGTGCTGAAGGAAGAGGAAGATGTACATACGGTAATCCTTAAGAGCCATGAGCAAACCGCCTTTAAGAGTGACGGCGCCGATATCGTCAGATTCGTGCGAATCAACAGCAATTCTCCACTGCGCATAAGCATGTTCTTCTTCAGTAAGCCATTTGCATGGCGCGCTGGGGAAGTTAGGCAGAATAAAAGCAGCGATGATTGACACGCCCACGGTGATGCTGCCTTCGATGATGAAGAGCCATCGCCAGCCCGAGATTCCATGCGATCCGTCTAAATTGCCAAGGACGCCGGCGCCAAGTAAACCGCCAAACATGTTTGCAATGGCATTACCACTGTAAAAAAGCGCGATTCTGAATCCAAGCTGCGACCGACGATACCAGGAACTCATGAGCATAATGGCACCCGGGAAGAAGGGTGCCTCAACCACACCAAGAAAGAATCTGCAGGCAATGAGGCCGCCGAAATTGCTCAGACAAGCCTGGAGGCCGGAGATGAGGCCCCAGATAGCCATCGCGCTACCGAGGAAGACGGATGGTCTGATGCGGGTGATGATGAGGTTGGCTGGGAGTTGCATTAGAAGATAGCCCTATTCAATCAGCAGAGAACATATAGAGGAGTGAATGACATACAACAAAGAGGATACTGGTAGCAAGATTAAAGTCTGTGCCGGTCATGCCTAGATCGACCTCGAGGGATCCCTGGCGCGCCTGGGCCAGGTTGCTGCGATCGAGGAAGTTGAGGAGATACATGAGTCCCAACATAGGCAAGAGCTTGAAGTCGATCTTTCGAGTGACCTTGCGATCCATGAGTTCTCGCGTCTTTTCATCCTTGAGCTCGAAAACTGAGTAGTATTGCAGAAGAAGCTCGTTGTTGCCTGCGAGGATGGCAGCTGGGGGAATTTCGTCTTTCTTGCGGCACTCGACTTCTTGAGTAGAGAGAGGTTTTTCGATAGTCTGAATCGGATCCATGGTATTGAATAACAGCAAAGTATTGAAGGTAATGAATGTAACTGAGATGGTATAAAAGAAGCAGGAAAGAAACTGGGTATTTATAGAGAAGATCTACGTTCCCCGCATTTTTACAGAACGAAAGGATTGACGATGTGTTTTTGCGGAGGGAGGAAGTGCGCGTGGTAGGATACGCGCGGCAGTAACTCCGGAAATTCGGAGCAGTGCCGATTTTCAATTAATTTATTAGTTTGAATACTTCAAAAGAAAGAAAGAAAAATGCGTTCAAGACAACGGAACATCAAATTGGCGAGCGGGGTGCGGTATGCCAAGAACCCTAAAACCCTATTTTGCATCTAGTTGGACCGAGCTGCATAACAGCAAAAGCGCTGCATAACACAGCATCGGCAGAGCGGGGATCGGGGATGACGGCGAATCACGAGAGACTGTCTAGACTTGTAAATACCGGCTTCAGGCGAACTGCAAAGATCTACTACATTGTAGAAAGTGGCCTGATAGAATACAACATAGAATATGAAAGTGCTAATTACAGGAGCATCGGGTTTTATTGGACAGTTGCTCGCCGAGAGATTGCTCGAAGAGGGTCATGAATTAGTTCTCTGTGATATTATCGAGCCTACTTTCACTGCGGCAAAGACAGTACAAAGAGTGCAAGTTGATCTTTCAAATGTGCAGTCAGTACAAGAACTTCTCAAGCAAGTACAGCCAAATGCAGTCTTTGTGCTTCACGGAATCATGTCTGCGGGATCAGAGCAGAACTTTGAGCTTGGAATGACTGCAAATATCGATTCCACTCGCAATCTCCTTGATGCTCTACGTCTTCACTCTTCTAATCTTGTAAGAGTAGTATACGCATCAGGAGGAGCAGTCTACGGTCCAGACCCACCTGTCGTCAGCGAACAAGTCGTTCCTACTCCGCTATCGTCTTACGGAGCAGCAAAGCGCATCTGTGAAATCCTCATCAACGACTACACCCGTCGTGGGTTTATCGACGGTTTTGCTTTAAGATTCCCGTCTATCTGTGTGCGTCCTGGAAAGCCGACTGCTGCTGCTTCGTCGTTTGTCTCTGGAATGATAAGAGAGCCTTTGTCTGGCATCGAGGCAGTGATTCCATTCAAAGATCGCGATTTTATCAACTATCTCTGCTCTCCGCGTACTCTGAGTATGAATCTTCTTTACGCACTCACAATGCCATCAAACTGTCTTCCTTCACACACTCGCGTCATCAATCTCCCCGGAATCGCAGTCACTATCCAAGAAATGCTTGACGCCTTGGCTTCCGTTGGTGGACAATCGTGCCTCGAGCTCGTCAAAGAAGAACCAGATCCGTCTCTCAAAGCAATCCTCGACTCTTGGCCGACCCACTTTGACTGCGCTCTAGCCCTCAGCATCGGATTCCACAAAGACCAGCCATTCGAGCTCACCGTCCGGGATTACTACAACAGGCATATCCTGAATGCTTAATAATTGCTGACAAGTTCGGCGTAATAACACGCGAATACCGATATCTTACTTATATATTACTAAGCATTAAATTAGCTACATAACATTAAGATGAGACAGTCGCGCTTAAAATTAAGCGACTTAATCTATCACGCAGCAGCTTCCCATTGTTTACACTTGTACTCTTCTGCCATCCTATTTACTCTACATTACACTGTCGTGTTCTTCTTTCAGCATATTTTATTATTGTAGGATCTACGTTTATTCATTGTTTTTATTATACTATCCACGTGTAGTGCTTGTTCAGGTCTGGGTTCTAAATTTGTCTGAGTGCGTATCTGTTCGTATCACACTCTATTCTCTCTCTTCTCTCTGTTCTCTTCCCTATTCGCTATTACACTCCATTATGTTGGACCATTCTGCACTTACTACTATATATACTATATCCTTCCACCATCTCTCTAATAGTCTCTAATTGCGCACTACAGCATACAAACAACATCATAATTAACAATACACGCTAATGCGGCTGCGCGCTCGTCTAAACTCAAATCCATCTCATCGCCGCACTCATCCTGCCTGCTCTTATCTTCCCTATTCACACTCGTTCACTCGTCTACCCTTGCTACTCTTCTTTACTTCGTTTACTACACTCTCGCTATTTACTACGCTCGCTGAATACTCTCGCTTGCTCTCGCAATGCACCAATTGAAACGCTTGAGACGCAATCATCTCATCACTATCCTGACCATATCCGTCGCGCTCTGCACCGCCCTTGTCCTCTTCCGCATTGACTCCGATCTCGACTTCTCCGGCGTCTCTGATGATCCCCCGGCGTTTATAAACAATCTTCTCACCTTAGGCACCTCAGAGAACCTCACTGTAACCGACTTTGACTGGATCGAGACCCAGGAAGACTCCATCGAGGACTCTAAAGAAATCGCAGAGCTAAAGTCGAACCCTGCACTTCTCCAACAACTTCACTCCGAACTAGCAGCTGAAGCATCTCCCACTATCTCAGAATTTGCTGAGTCTTCGCTGCCAGCGATATTCCTTGTTAATGGCGTGCCTTTGCAAACGCGTCCACCAGCCTCCACGAACCTTCCCGACGCGTCTAGTCGCGTCAACTACAACTCTGAACAACCGTTAACGCTCATTAAGAGCAGCGCGACACCTAAGACAAAGTCGGTGCCTACTATCATATCACCTCCTACCTTTCGACAACGAGAACAACCCAAATACGGCAAACTCATCAACACCCGCGATGGCCCTCGCGCCGTGCACTTACTTATGCCGTCAACCATCGTCAACGATTTATTCTGCAAAAGCATGTTCTCCGCCGCTATCAACGACTTCCCACATCCAATCATCCTGAACTTTCAACATCCGATTAAAAACGCGAAAGAAGCCCATTTCTTGAAACTCGGCGCGATTAAAGAATACCTCGAATCCGACGACGTCGAACCTGAAGACCTAATCCTCATCTTTGACGCCTTTGATGTATGGTTCCAGATAGATTTCAAAAGATTAATTCATCGATATTATCAACTTCAGGACGAAGAGAAAGCACGGAAAGGCGACAAGTACTCTGAGACCGTGATCTTTGGCGCAGATAAAGGATGTTGGCCAAACCCTTTAACCTCAGACGCGTGCGTTAAGGTCCCAAATTCGACACTTCCTGAACAGATATATGGTCCGAAAACGGATGGAGATACGTATCGAAGCAGACCGCGCTGGCTGAACTCAGGCACGATTATCGGTCCAGCTGATGTCATGCAGCAGATCTTCACAAGAGCAGTTAAAGCAAAGCAAAATGTGTTCAATTCTGATCAAATGGTGCTAGCAGATATCTGGGCTGAGTTTGATCTCCCAATCATGATGGACTATGAATCCGTTCTTTTTCAAACCCTCACGCATTCTCATTACGATATGATCTTTCTTTATCAAGATCAAATCGAAAAAGGAGTGCATGTCAATGGCTCGATTACAGATCCAATCACAGGCGGTCTTTCCACCGATGGCGGTCTCGAGAATATGAATCCCTTTGATTCACTGCATATCCTCAAAAACACCCCTCTAACACTTTCAGCTTTCCGCAACGACTCTGTCCGTCGCTGGCGCCAAACAGATCGCCACACAGTATGGAATCGAATCTCTGGAAACGTACCAGCAGTGGTACACCTTAACGGCGATAAATCATGTTTACAAACCTGGTGGCATAAAATGTGGTGGATTCACGATCGTAAACCCACACACCAATATTCCAGATTGTATCATGTTCGCGAAACAGGCGGTGCCTTCCTCGATATGCCCGACGGTTCAATCATCTGGACACGCTACCACAACCTCTGCTCACAAACAAATATTTTCGAAGTGAACGCGACAAGATTCGACGGTAAGAAAATCCGGGGCGGTGAATCCGCGCCACTTGAACCGGAACCGATGAAAGTTGGCATGAATCCGTGGTCGTCGCCAGCGGATTTATGGGATGCGCTTATTTTAGCTGCGAAGAAGAATAACACCGCTGTTGCAGCTGCTACTGCAAAAAAAGTCCCTGCAGCGGCAAAGAAGATAGATCTGTAAGAGGCAGTCGCTGGAAAGACATCTGTTGCCAAAGCCAGTAATTAACAAGAACTATGATAATATGAGTGACTGAAGATATAATGTGATACAGGAAGGAGGATATTTAGGAAGATATGTAATTTAGTCGTTTGTAATGAATATTTTAGTTTAATCGTACTGATTGTATGTGTAATTGCGAATTGAGAATTGGAGTAGGGGTGAGGAAGCGGTATCCTGTAGCGGAGGCGGCACCGTGGTAGAAGGGACCGAAGACGCGATCAGAAGAGGAATCGTAGTAGTAATGTTTAGTAGAAGCACTCAGTATGGGATAGGAGAAGTCAGGTTCCTCCATAGTATTATTAATCAGTCCTCTACAAGAAAAGATTGGCTATAGAGGACGAGCCCCTACATACATGTAATATATCTATCACACATCATATTGGGGCCAAACCTCCTATGCCAAGTGGGAGCTGATCGCTGTCTGGATAGACGCATGCTGACGTAACCGCATAGTGACAGTAGGTGAGAAAGTTGCGCGAAATACCAGTAGAGTCATTAAGAAGAAATAAGACGTTTTACTGTAATATAATAGTAAGATTTCATATCTTTGATAGAAAGTTAGAATTATGAGGGAATTATGTGACACATCTTGATCTAATCTGATAACGTTAACTCTTGCAAGGTTTCACGAATCCTCTCTTATTTATGAATTAAGATTGCGCGAAAATAATGTATCATAAGTATTTAGATGGCGAACAATGAAGATAAGATGTGTTCAAGTTTTGAGACATCTGCCTTGAGGTTCAAGTTTGAGGAAATAGCTCATATGCTTGCCATGGATAAGATTATAGTTTACTTGAGTTATTATGAATTATTTACGAATAAAATGCACCGTATTATACAGTATTAAATAATTATCAAACAACTCAAGTAATATCTCATTCCAATTCCATAACTCTATCCAAGCACAAATAACGCAACCGAGGCAACAACGGTCAAAAACCAAGGTCCATTAGCGGCCGACAGCGAAGTCGCAAATCCCGAGCTCGTGGCAGCAGCGCTTGAGGTAGCGGTGCTGGTTGCTCTGGCTGTCGTGAAGGCGGCCTTTGAGGAGGTGAAGGCTGATGAGATTGTGGTGTGGCCGAATAATGATGATTGTATGCTTGACGATGTTGCTTGCGCGGTCGTTGTCATCGAGCTGCTCGAAGAAGTGGAGCTATCAGGGACATAGGCGATAATATTTGAATCAGAAGTTTGAACCATATGAGCCAGTGCAGCTTCATTGTCATCCAAATCAAAGATAGTATAAACATAACGCATCAACGTATCTCCCAAATCCCAATGATCAGAAACTTCAGAACTATCGGTAACAATGATACCGCAGTACCCATCTGGGTTTTCTTCTTCGTCGACAAAAGTGGTGAAATAGGCTGACTGGGGAATTTGGATGGTGATTCCGTCGAAATGAAAGTCATAGGTGATATTCTTCGAGTTAAGGCTTTCGCATGATACAACATAGTAACCAAGATACTCTGAGTACGTCGCGTTCGAGGTGCTGATCAAGTACTTTAACATAGCAGTAGAAACATGATAATATGTTCTATCAGAGTCCAGCAATACCAGCTGGTCCATCGATGTCGTTGACGCGTGACAGATGTGCCAGTGTCGTAGTTGGTATAGCCGAAATTGTCCAGCTTGATCAAGAGTTTCGTGTAAATATCATCGCCAAAAGCTTTTTTGAACTGGCAGAACAACAGGCGCGCCTTTGAATTTTGCAGTATCGATACCCCTAAATAGCAGAGTGCCAGTCTCGGCCTTGATAGTATCAAGCCAGAGGGAATACATGTTACCGTTGGTATACCCGTTCAGGACCAACATCTCTGGCAGATTCAGATACTCGTAATCAGTTCCATATCTATCGGCAATAAATTCGCCATTTGCGTATCCAATTCCCAAGATTGCATCGGTACTGTTGCCGCTTGTAGCACGAGAGAAGGTCTGATTATTTAGATTTCGATTCCGCCGATAGAAACCGTGTCTTGAGCAAATGTGCCACTGGCAAATGTGCCGCCGGCGTAGTTAATCGAAAAAGACTGGTCAAGCTCAATATAGGTCCCCGAATCAGATTGCACAAACGTGCCAATAATGTCGCATGGATCGCTTTCCTCTTCACAGTACATAGCATCAGCGGAATAAAACCAGAGATCAGACGACCCGATATCGATAAGCACTCTGATCATCTGCGGCGGCGTGCCAATCGTGATATCCGCAAGATAACTATGCCCGGTATTATCGATAACTTGATGAACCCAGCCGTCGTCGCGCTTAACCATTTTGCGCTGGAAAAGAGCGCTCGAAGTTGAGCTGCATCATGCCGGGCACGGCGGCCGCCGCGGACACTGCGAGGACGAGCAGGCCTGATATCAATGTAATTCACATGATGTGTATCGGCTTGATAGAGAGCAGGACAGAAAAAAGATAGCATTATATATTATTTTCTGGTGTGAAGTCCGCTGCCTCCGAGCAGCTTCATTTCATTTCATTTCAGCTTCATTTGTCACTTCAGCTTCTTTGGTCATGTCGGACGCTGATTGATTGATTGATTATATATTTATAGGCGGCATAATGTAAATGCAAAAGTCCCAAAATTACAAAAACCCTGAAACTCTTAATACAAACACTCATCGCAAAGTAGGAATTAAACCAACGTCTTTCTAATTCTAATGATCTCTTCAAGTGGAGGCTTTTGCGGGGACAATTACAGCCGCCACGAACTTGGAGGAGGTGCGAATAGTTGAGCAGCAGAGAAGATACAATTTAGTATAATTTGCGACTGCAGAATATTGATAATAATAGTATTCATTGAACAGAATGATATGCTATTGTTATTGCTATTCTAGATACTGTGTTAACCCCGGTCCACATCACTATCCCAATGCGGGTATTTCTTATGTAATATTTGCATATCTGTACAAAAACTGTCCCATTTACATCAAATTTTCAGCAACAATGGCGCTTGACTCACTAGTGTTTCTTTAAAGTGTGTTTAAGATGTGAATTGAGTTTTACAACTGCGGAAGGTTTGTATGGCTTTGTTTAGACTCAGAGTAGTATGATATCAACATTCTGTTATAGTAGATATAGAATAACTTGCATTGAATGATTTACAAAAGCTCAGCTAAACCTTTTATACGACAGAATTGTTATCTAATGCACTAACTAACTCTTATGCTGTATAAATACTCTATACTATAATGACGCTTTCAGATTAATGTGCTTTCTGATGTTAGACATTAACTGTGCGATGACTAACCAATATGATATCCCCTGGTATACGAGAAAAGTGCGCATGCTAGATTAACAAATAAACACAGAACAATTAGAAACTATTAAAATAGTCTAATTATTCTTTAATTGATGACCTAATCTCCATAAACATCAAGCGACATGTAATATTACCCGTTTAGGTATATATCCATCGATTGGCTACTATTTGATGAGGATGTCTCCCTTTAGATATATTGTTAATCATAAGTTTTATTATAATATTAAAATTACATAAATAAGCTGTATAAAAAAAGAGATCATCTTTACCAGGGTTCATTAACAAACAAGCATGCAACATTGATCCTCGCCATCGCTCTCCAAAATTGATTCTACCTCTTGCATACTTCACTTTTCAAATTGTATACAGACAATGGTTTGCGCTTTTGAATAATAATCCGGGACCGTGGATAGCATGCCATACAAGACTTTGGAAACTGTTTAGTTATGCTACCGGTAAATACAACACCATTAACTGCGAATATGGACCTATCGTAAGAGTTGCGCCTCTCTGCAAGTGGAGTAGACGCGCTTCGCACAAGCTACAGTGCAGGTAATGGATCTACAAAGGTATCCTCAACCAGCACTTCTCTTCACAAATACTAACAGCAATCCAGTCAAATTGGCACAGAGCATCGCAGCCGGCGAATCCGCGCATCGGATCACTATTCACCATCCGCGACGAAAAATGGCACGGTATCCTACGTCGTAAATACACAAACGCATTCTCAATGACTGCATCGCTAGAACAAGAACAGTACGAAAAAGATGGATTCTTTTGCTGCAAGCCATCAACTCTTGGACTCGTGTCTTTGGCTGCGATACTATGCTTTTGATATTATTGGTGAACTCAATGTGTGTATAACGTACTAGTGCTTGATACAGTAAGGAATATAATCGCAATTACTATTAGCTCTAACAATGAAACATAGATTACGTTCTTAACCACCGCTTCTTATACTTAGTGTATAAACATGAAAAGATACACTTAGCAAGTTATTTTGCTGTTGAAAACACGTCGTTCAATTTGTATTGTTTTAGTTTTACTTCTGTGTACGGTTCGAGTCCTCCTCTATTTATAATATACAACAATTTTTTTTAATCAAAAAATATAGAAAAAAATACCAATTAGTCAATAACTCATTTATAAATTTAAATATTAATAAGTTTTACAGCTACTAATATGTGTTCAGCAGTTCTTATGAAAATTCACTGTATTTGAGATATCACCTATTCATAGAAAACACTATGCTTCAAAGTCCCAATCTTCTCAAAGAAAATCTCAATTTGATCTCCATGTTTAAGAAACTTATTCATAGCAAAGCCGACGCCTCCTGGTGTCCCAGTCATGATCACACTGCCTTTTTCTAATGTCGTGCCTTGCGAGAGGAATTCTATTATGCGAGGGACAGTGAAGACAAAGTCGGATGTGTTTGAATGCTGACGCAGTTCTCCGTTAACTGTAGTCTTCAACTCCAAGCCAGAACCATCGCCAATGATTTCTTTTGCAACGATACATGGTCCTAAAGGTGCAGATTTATCAAATCCCTTTGAGAAACTCCACTGTGGAACAACACCAGCAAACGCCGGATCACGTTGCCACTTCCTTGCAGACATATCATTTCCACAAGTATATCCAGCAACGTAGTTCATAGCTTCATCGATTGGAATATCTTTGCCTGTTTTGCCCAGGACGACGACGAGTTCGCCTTCGTAGTCTGATTGTTGGTCTTGTGCACATTTCGGAATTGGCGTTTCAACACCGTAATCATCAATAGCATGTGAAGGTTTGATGAATAGCGACGGATATGGAGGAGGTTTGCGACCAGCTTCGATGATATGTTTGAGGAAATTGAGACCGATGCAGCGGACTGTAGGCACCATATCCGGAGTCAACGGGCCCAGAAGCTGCGTAACTGGGAGAATGGTGTCGGTGACGACACATGAATCCGAGAAGATGTCAGATGAAGCACCAAGATCAATTAGTTTAGCTTGAAGAGTCCCGGATTCGTAAAGTTGTGAGATATCGTCCGAGTCAAAGGTGAGAATTGGTTCTCCAAAAAGAACTGATTTGTTTCCTTTTGTTGTGAATCTAATGATTCGTTTCCAGGAAACCATTTTTACAACTGAATTGCAATATTAACCAAAAAAAAAAAAAAGAAAGACAGACAGTGAGTGTTTGAAGAAGAGAGAAATAATAAGAGCACTGCATTAAAGCCGGTCTTGATCAGGAAATATCCGTGATTTCGCTAAGCATTGTGTGTATTTCCTGATTAGGAAACTGCCGCAGTTGTCTGGATTAGTTGATGTTAGGTCATCATTAATACACGCAATTAAAGCAATATAAGAAAATGATAATTCTCCTTGGTTTGTAATCTTTTAATTGTCTTAAGATATCTGTCGTCTATTACACTTAAGATTGTCGGTCTCTACACAATGTCAGCTACTACTCAAGCCTCAGTCTCCACAACTTCTTCCACCATCTTTCATTCTCGCGGTCAAGGAGGCTCTATACAGCCTTTACAAAACGAATATCAACAACTCCTTGATTCACTTCCTGACGCAAATGTGCGCGCACTCTGGACGTTCATGGCCGAAGCATCGCCTCCAATCCCAAATCCCCGCGCAATCCCGTTTCTCTGGAACTACTACGAATCGCTTCGTCCGCGCATCATGGAAGCAGGTCGTCTTGTACCGCCTGAACTTGCTGAGCGTAGAGTTCTGCTGCTCAATAACCCGGGTATCGTTGCTGCGGGGATGTTTGGGATCACAGATACTTTGTTTTCGGGAATCCAGCTTGTGAATCCCGGGGAAACTGCGCCTGCTCACAGACACACCGCCTTTGCATTGAGATATATCATTGAAGGCAACAGAGGCTTTACCGATGTCGAAGGTGATAAGCTGTATATGAATGAAGGCGACATGATCTTGACACCGAATTGGAAGTGGCATGATCATGGAAATGAAGGCAATCGTCCTATGGTTTGGTTGGATGGTCTTGATCTTCCTATCTGGCAACGTGTCCCTGTAAACTTCACAGAAGAGTACAAGCATCCACGATACCCGGCCGAAGAGACAGACTCGTCAGAGTATCTGTTCAAGTGGAGCGAGGTCACTGCAGACTTAGACTCGCAGTCCGGAAGCTATGCAACCCACAACTACCTCAAAGACGATGGCTCAGAGCTTTGCGCCATCATCGGTGCAGATGCTTACCGCATCAACGCAAATTCATCGTCGCCGCTACGTCTTGAAACGACTTGTTTTGTTTTCCACGTTTACAAAGGAACAGGATATGCTCTTGTTGGAAAGGGCAGTAAGCAAGTAAAAATGGAATGGAAGTCAAAGGACGTGTTTTGTATTCCTGCTTATATGCAGTTTAAGCTGTTTGCTGCTTCGGAGTCGTATTTGTTTTCGTTTTGCGATAGACCATTGTTGCAGAAGTTACAGGCTTATCGTGTTGAGGTTGTTGATAATGAATATTAATTGCTGCTATTTTTTATTCTGATCTTATTATTCTTGTTGAAATATATTTAAAATACAACTATTATAATTCACAAGACAACACAGTAATCTTGCTTCTTTGTTGCTAAATCCATTTACACGACAATCACGCTTTGCACAGTCTATTGTCATAGGGTTTTAGGGTTTCTTTTATAAGTATAATTGCTGCGGCTTTACCCCGCATTATCGGCTTTCCCAAAACAGTAACTATCCGGTTATGCCGCAAGCCGCAGTGAACCGAAGCAATAGCTGTGCTGTTGTTCCTTTATCCAGACAGCTCTTATAAGCTCAGCATCATGCCAGTTTTACTAATCTCATGTTTGCAATATCGATTTCAGTTACTTTAAACTATGGGTTTCAAAGTTGTTATTGTTGGAGGAGGACTTGGCGGTCTTGCTTGTGCAATCGCACTCTCGCGAAAGGGCCATCAAGTTATCCTGCTCGAAGCTGCGGAAATCCTCGGAGAAGTAGGAGCAGGTATCCAGATTCCTCCAAACAGCTCTTGTATTCTCAAGTATTTGGATCTACATGACAAGTTTAAGAACGTCATTGAGTGGCCTAAAGCTATTCATCTTTGTCGTTACGCAAATGGAGCAACGATAGGCACAACGCCGTTGAATCCATTCTTGACGGAGAAATACGGCGCTCCGTATTGGGTTATTCATCGAGCAGATTATCATAGAATATTGCATGATGCTGCAGTTGAGAATGGAGTCGAGATTCATACTGCCAGTCGTGCCGTTGAGTGTGACGAGCCAACTTCAACCGTGACCTGTTCGGATGGCAGGACTTACTCTGGTGATCTGATTGTGGCTGCTGATGGAATCAGATCAGCAATGCGCTCAAAAGTGTTTCCGCAAATCTCGGATGAGTTTGTACCATCCGGTACCTGCGCATTCCGCGCTACTATCGACGCGAAACTGATGCACTCCGATCCGGAGCTCAAACCACTGATCGACTCGCCATACACAAACTGCTGGATCGGACCAGGCGGACATATCATGTCGTATGCTATCCGCAACAAGACTCTTTATAATCTTGTCATGATCCATCCTGGCGACTGTGAGCCTGGAAAATGGAATATGCCGGGCGATGTTGAAGATATCCTTGCGGCGTATCAAGGATGGGACCCGAAACTTGTCAAACTACTTGCGCTTATTAAAAACTCTCTCAAGTGGCGCATATGCTATCTCAAAGAGCTTCCAACATGGGTCAGCGAGCATTCCAAGGTAGTGCTGTTAGGAGACGCAGCACATGCTACAGTCCCATTTCTCGCCCAAGGAGCAGCGCAGGCAATCGAAGACGGAGTTGTCTTGACCAAATGTATTTCTCGGGCAAAGTCTACAGCCAATTTGCCAGCTTTACTTCAGTTATACGAATCTATTCGAAAGCCTCGTACAACGCGCGTTCAGCTGGGTTCTATGAGATATGGTGATGTGTGGCATCTTGAAGATGGTCCTGAACAGAAACAGCGTGATCACCAAATGTTGATTGAATGTCAAAAACTCGAAGACGAAGCAATCGATCTACATCCTGCAGTTGGAGATCCAAAAGCAGAGGTTCCGAGTTATAATTTGAGTAATCCAAATTTCTGGTCAGATGAGAAGTTTCAACCGTGGTTATTTGGACATGATGCGGTGAAGACGGCGGAGTATTATTTGAGTAAGGCTGGATGGTAGTGCATTTTTATTTGTAGTAAACTGATAAAAGTAGCCTTCTTAATACAATATTTATAATAGCAAACTGAATATA
Source organism: [Lipomyces] yamanashiensis (assembly GCA_030572775.1). NCBI lineage: Eukaryota > Fungi > Ascomycota > Lipomycetes > Lipomycetales > Lipomycetaceae > Myxozyma > [Lipomyces] yamanashiensis. The sequence goes on from JAJMBS010000006.1 coordinate 500,023, forward strand.
TCATGTCAGCTATAAAGTGACTTGATACCTGGTGAAGTACCTGGGCTGCTTACATACAGCGTAATCCGTATTAGTGTGCGAGTGCGGGGCGATCACTGACTTCTCCCAACCGGCATTTACCACCGTCATTCTGTCTATCATGATCCTTCTTATTCTTGAATTAAACACTGTCATTTGAATGAAAAAAACTTCTTAGATGGAAGTGCTAACATTTATCAACCATTCCTCTCCTGGTGCTTTAATCCTCAAACGGCAACGAATCCCCCGAGCCTGCTCAGCCTGTCGCAACCGCAAAGTCCGCTGCGACGGTGGTGCTCCAATATGTGGACCATGCCTTACTCGTGATCTGAATTCCCCATCGTGTTTATATAGAAAGCGAAAACGAAGAACGGCAGCTGCAGCTGTGCAGGCTGATCGACCAAGTTTGATCAGTGGAGAAGAGTTTTCGCCAGCAGAGTCCGTTACCGCTGCAGCTCTCGCAGTCCAACCAAAACAGCAGCCATCTGATGCAACTATTTCACAAAAACAGTCAGAAAATTCATTAGATTTGAATTTCCCAGAGTCATTCGCGAAAACTACCACGGAATCAGTCACCGATTCGTTGTTGTTACTCGCCGGAGTGTCTTCCTCGTTTATGCCTCGTGGTGATCCCTCATTTTCATCAAGCTCGAATATTGCCAATGACTTGGGTGGTCAATTATCTTCTTTTGAAGAGAGTGATATCTCTTTAGTACCCTCTCCAGATCTGAATGGTATCAATTCGAACGCTTCTGCTAGTATGACTCTCCCGCCAAATGATTGTCAGTCCAGCTCTACTATCCAAGCATCAAAGCAGCAAGAAACAGCAGACGACACAGATAGTAACATCGAAGAAGATAATCCAGATGCTATGGGCGCTCACTTATCCTCCTCTTCTTCGGGAAAAAGTCCAACCGCTTTTTTTGGCAGGTCCTCGACCTATATGTTTACCCAGCGCCTGAAAGAGATCATCTCGGACGCGAATCGCATGGCGACACGCCCGCCACAGTCATTTTCAAACTCAAGTTTAAGCCGAACGGCATCACTTCCTCATTTCAGCTCATACGATGTATTACTACCTTCCAGGAAAGTGGCAGATCATCTAGTCGTTCTTTATTTCCAGTTTACGCATAATCTCTATCCGTTTCTGCATAAACCTAGTTTCATGAAAACCTATGAATCTATTTGGTCTGGAAATATATCTCTCGAGCAGATGCCTTATTTCTACGCATCTCTTAATATTGTGTTTGCTATCGGTGGTCAATTTTCTGATGATCTTCCAACAGATGATCGCGAAGAAGCATTACAGATATATTTCGAACGGGCAAATACAGTTCTAAACCTCGAAAGTCTTAATATGACTGGTGATCTACAGATGATTCAAGCACTACTTCTAACGTGCCAATACCTTCAAGGCACAAAAATGGCTAATATGTGCTGGAATCTTATGGGCTTGACCGTAAGGATCGCCCAGTCTAATGGATTACATGTGGATATTGATGGCGAGGAATATGAGAATCGAATTGAATTGGAGCTGCGGAGACGTTTATGGTGGGGGTGCATCTTACTTGATAAGTATGTATCTGATTAAAAACTTCAACTGATATCTAATTTGGCTATAGATTGCTTGGTATGACTCTAGGACGACCGACCATGATCTCAAACAAATTCACAGTCAAAATGCCGGAAATGGTCGACGATGAATATATCCACGAAGACGGCATTATAGACCAACCAGTCAACACCCCAAGTCTAATCCCATTCTTTGTCGTCTCTGTCCGTTTTTTCGTCATCCTTGACGACATAATCAAACAACTTTATCACGACCAAACTTCCAATTGGGAAACAGATGTCAAGTTAACCCTCGAATACATCCAAAAACTCCATGCCTGGCAAGGTCAGATCCCATGGTTCTTAAGAGCGTTTTCAAAGGTTCATGATCTTAGTGCTCTGGATGATCGGATTCAGAGACAAGGACGGATTCTGTTGGCGCGTTATTTGCATGGGAGGGTATTATTATTTCGAGCGTGTTTACTGCATCTTCTTAATTTTCAGTTCTCAGCTGATAATCGGAAGATGTCAGAAGAGATTTGCAAAGCTAATGGGGGCCATGACGCGCTAAAGATAAATGACTTTTGGGCCGGCAAAAATTCCTTGTTAGTAACATCATCTGTGTTTTGCGGACAAATGTGTGTCGACTCAGCACTCGCGCTAGCTGAACTCACATACATCAACACAAAAGGCCCCGCAAAAGGTCCTATATGGTGGTACAACCTCTTCTATATATATAGCGCTGCAACAGCACTCCTAACCGCGCGAATGATTCCCGAGATCTGGGAAAAAGTGGATGATGGTGCGTTTACCAGGGCGTGGGAATGTATCTTGAAAACGACAGAGATATTGGAAGGCAAGACGAAGAGTGCGGCGAAATACCGAGAGTTTTTGATTAAAATGCATTTACAGACGATCTCTCTTTCTAGTAAGTGTTTATTATGTGTGTTATAGTGGGGTGCATGGTGCTAAAGGGGCAGGTCGTAATAAGCAGAGTGCAAGCGGAATCGGTAATAATCCAGCGCTTTCAAAATCAGCCACACGAAGGAATTCTCCAAGACTAGACGACTCTATCTCACTGTCTAATTCCAATGATCCGATGTTAGATCAACGTCTAAACCAACTCTCAACAGAACCACCTGAAGAACTGAACTGCGTGGATGATATAGACCAGTTTGCAAACATGAATGGGGTGAATGATGATCTGGGAGATTTGGATTGGCTTAATATGATGTCTTACACAGGTTTCCCATTTTTCGAAGAGTAATCGCACTTTATAAGGAAAATTGAGAGTTTGAGAAATGGGATATCCAAGAAACGTCGTTAGATGGTCGCTTAGCAATGTACTTTGCATGACTTTTAAGCTCTCAGCAGTTTTGGATATTGTAGATTAAACTGTAAGAATTGAAGAATTGAAGATATATCATGTCGAAGCATGGAAGTGCTGTTTTATAGACTGCGACTTGCAAGAGAGAATATTTATGAGGATGTGAGGGTATTCAAATGATATCCTATTGTGCGCTTATTGTAAGATAATAAATACTCCAATGATCTAGATCTTAGGCCTTGCGACTTGCAATGAGCACATACTAAATAGCTCCTATTTGCTCTTCTACCGTCCACTTAACCGCACACCATAAATCTATTATGCTCATTTTCACAATCAGCTCACTAATGAAACAAGACAAACAATCAGATCATTGTAACAACGAAGCTCATCGCGAGTTGCTAAACGAGGCGAACGAGAGTGAGAAAAATGGCTCTGAAATTTGCTCAGCCCTAGCCAGGTAGACTGGATTTGCGATACTTGATTGGAGAGTGTTTGAGGAACCTGGGGAAGTGGTTTTGGGTGGTTGTCATGGATTTGTTCTCTTAGAGGAGATATCTTCAAAAGAATGGATTGTCTAGAAAGAGATATTACTCTGAGGATATCTTATTGAATCTGCGATATTGCAGCGTCAAGCAGCCATCCCGCCTCTAGCGATGTGACGGGCCAGAATTCTATTGTTCTGGTGGCTCACTGATTACAGGCTCCAAATTTGCTCAACTTTGGATAAGTTTTGTAAATCAGACTATAATAAAGCTACCGGAAGATCCTGCTTTCTGCTGTCTGTTATGTCAGTTCTATACCTCCACGTTAGTCAAGCAAGTCTAGCGATGGCAGTGTCAATTGAGCTGCACGGGAAAGATGAGAGCACAGAAAAAGTGGATACAGTCACAGAAAACAGCAGCCAAACCGCAAGGTCACAGAGCGAAGAAGTGGTTGTGCAAGAACAAGAGGTAAAAGAAGTTCAAGATGGAATCAAGCAAGTCGAAGCAATCGCAACAGTTTGGTCTTCTACAACCCTCGTCGTCTTATATGTCTTTATCTGGGTGGTCTACTTTGTCATGTTGATGCAGCAAGCAGCTATATCTGCTATTACACCATACGTTACAATCTGCCTATGCTGCGCACTCGTTAACAGCAACAGTCGGAATCGTCAGCGCAATCATCGGAGGAGTATGCAACCTAACCATCGTAAAGATCTTGGATATTTTTGGACGACCGCAGGGATACGCTTTATCTTTCTTGATCACTACTATTGGCTTGATTATGATGGCAGCTACTGATAGCGTCGAGATGTATGCTGCATCACTCGTTTTCTGGACAGTTGGGATCACCGCTCTTTTGTATAGTGTCAACATCGTCGTCGCAGACACAAGTTCGTTACTCAATCGAGGCCTCATGACAGCCATCACATCCTCGCCCAACATCATCACAACCTGGCTCGGTGGACCAATCTCGGAATCGTTTCTTAATGGTCCCGGATGGCAGTGGTGTTTTGGCTTTTTCTCCATCATCGTACCGGCGTTCTGCCTTCCTCTATTTGGCTTGTTAACCTGGAACTACGTCAAAGCCAAGAAAGCTGGTCTTTTGCCTGCTAAGAGTAAACGAACTGTCATACAATCGATTCTCTATTATTTCCGGGAGTTTGATGCTATTGGTCTTCTTTTAATCACAGCTGGACTAGCATTATTCCTTCTCTCGTTCGATTTGTATTCATACCAGACATTAGGCTGGAAATCGCCTCTTATCATCTGTCTACTCGTGTTTGGAGTTGCTTTGATGGTTGTGTTTGCGCTTTGGGAAAAAGTACTTTGCGGCAGTCAAGTTTATCCCCTTCGAGCTGCTGCTTGATAAAAACATGGTCGGCGCTTGTATCCTGGGTGCGGTACTCTTCTTTAGCTACTCCTGCTGGTACAGTATGTTCAGTTCATTCTTGCAGGTTTTCAACGGCTTGAGTGTGACCGACGCTAGTTATGTTGTTCAAATTTACGGTCTTGGAAGTAGTTTATTTGCAATTGCTACCGGAGTTATCATTCGCTATACCGGATTCTACAAGCGGATTACTCTCTATGCCGCGATTCCAATCTACACACTCTTCATGGGTCTGATGGTCTATTTCCGAGATGCAAATCAAGGTGTGGGATACATAGTAATGTGTCAAATCTTCATGTCTTTCGCCGCAGGTACAATCATCATCACTCCACAAATTGCAGCAATGTCAGTCACAGCCCATCAGCATGTCGCAGCTGTAATAGCAATTATCTCGATGTTTTCCTCGATTGGTGGCGCAATCGGGCTTACTGTCGCTGGCGCGGTCTGGAAATACATCTTCCCTACTAAACTCGCTTTATACCTCCCAGCTGAAGCGATGGAGAACTATCTCATGATATATGCTTCTTTAGATACACAACTTAGCTATGAAATCGGAACAGCAACACGAGAAGCGATTCAACTCGCATACTCAGATGCGCAGGCTATGATGTGTGCTGCGGGGACTGCTATTTGGGTAATTGGCTTTGCTGCTGTAGTAATGTGGCAGGATAATTATGTGCGAAAGGTGAAGCAGACTGAGGGAAAAGTTGTTTAGGAGTTTAAGAATTGTGAGTGAATAGCTATTGTTTAGAGTAACGCAGTTCATTATATCATTATATCTCAACAACTCCACAGCTAATCAATTAAATAATTCAGAATCATAATTACTACTATCTGCTAAACGTACCGGATAAGTTTAAATTCGATGACCGGGCTTTCTGCGGTGTCCACAGCGTTTTCTTCGTGGCGCGGTTCTCACATCTCCAGGCTGCGCGGCAACTGTTTCCCGCCAAATCTGTGTATCAGCTTCCCTTTGATCATTAGAAATTGATATCTCTAGAGCCATGAGAGTCCTGTTTTTCTGAATTCGTCTTTTAGATTGCTGCTTTCACTTGGATGCAGCTTCTACAGCAGCCTTTAGAGCCTTGACTTGTTCCCTCTGCAGCGCGATCTGCGTAACAAGCTGCAGCGTTCCCCACTCTCGATTGCCTGGTTGAAGTGATTTAGGCTTATTACGTCTCTCTGAACCTATTACAGCCAACATTGATGAAATAACTCCCATCACGAAGCCGGTCTCGTCGAAACTCCACTCCTCCTCTGGCGGTATTCCATACTTGGCTCGAACAATCGACGAATGACCTCCGGATCTTCCTGCCTGCCTCTTTAGAGATCGCACTTGCGATCCGTGCGCAATTTGAGCTCCGGATGGCGCTTAATGAACCCCGTTGGTCAATTTTTGTTGACCTTGCTCTTGCTCTTGGCTGCGAGAATGTAGTTGGCCATAGCCGCCACACCTTTGAGAATTGGA